>CM031598.1:25879648-25900083 GCA_018398815.1 Conus ventricosus | reverse complement strand
TTAAAATGTTTTCATTAATTCCTTATTCTTCATTGTTTCTGTCATTATTAATATGTGCAGTCTGTTTAGTTTGAATGTTGTAGATATAGCAAGGACAGATTGGAAGAACAGGCACTGCCTAAAATCTCTGTCCTTGAGTAATAAAGTTTTTGAGTCTTTGAGTCTTGAGTCTCGAGTCTCTCTCTCCTCTCTCTCTCTCTCTTCAGGTAACGATGTGATTTGCCCTATTCTCTTTCGTTTTCTACTGTTTCTTTATTCTTTCCCCCCCCCCCCAGGAGATCTATTGTACAATTCCATTCAAAGTCGGATTTCCCTGCAGACGTATCAGATGGCTGACATTCTTCCGGTCCATTAGTTAGAAGTTAATATTTTCGATCTGCACGTGCGGAACGCACCTGCACGCTTACAGTCACACGCACGCACCTCACGCATGCACGCGCGCACGCACGCACGCACGCACGCACGCGCGCGCGCGCGCGCGCACACACACACACAGACGCACGCAGGCACGCACTCTCTCTCTCTCTCTCTCTCCTCTCTCTCTTTCTCTCTCTCTCTCTCTCTACTCTCTCTCTCTCTCTCTCGCTCTCTCACACACACCACACACACACACACACACACACACCACACACACACACACACACACACACAGAGGCGCGCATGCACACACGCATGCACGCGCGCGCACGCGCACGCACGCACGCACGCACGCACGCACGCACACACACACACACACACACACACACACACACACACACGCGCGCACTTGCGCACACACACGATCATGGATTCGGTCGCATACATCTGTACACACACACAAGCACTATACTTGCAACCGCAAGATTGCACACGCTCTCTGTCTGTCTTTGTCTGTCTGTCTGTCGTCTGTTTGTCTGTGTGTGTGTGTCTCTCTCTCTCTCTCTCTCTCTCTCTCTCTCTCTCTCTCTCTCTCTCACTCGCACGCACGCACGCACGCGCGCATGCACACACACACACACACACACGCACACACACACACCACACACACACACATGCATGCACGCACGCACGCACGGACGCACGCACACACGCACACACGCACCACACACACACACACACACACTCGTACGCGCTTACGTGCGCATACGCATCAGATTATTAGCCATGTCTATGCAATACTGAAGAGCAACTTCTAAATATTGCGATTGAAAGAGAACATCAGGTACCTTTCCTTTCATTTCTTTTGAACTAGTAAATGAACATGGGCATCTTTATAAACATCAAAAGGTCTATGGTTAATTAATAAAAAATCAATAATATCCCCTGACGGCAAAGAGTGTGGGTGAATCTTGTGAGCATTGTGTATTGTTGGAGCTAACACACATCCGAAGATCAGAGAGAAACTCGAACTGTATTTGGCAAGAAAATGATTCGTTTTAAAATGACATCAGTTTAAAAAAAAAAAAATAGCTGCACGGAAATAACGAAGTTGTACGCCGGAAAGCGCGTGGGAGGGGAGTGGAGAGAAAGGGTGGGGGGGGGGGGAGGTAAATCTCCATTACTGTTTGCCCTCTTACTGGACAAGAGGATCTGCTTTCCACTGGTCACTTCGCTTTGAGCTTTTCTCTCAGTAGTGTCTCCAGTGAGCCAGTGTTTCTATTGAACCATACGTAAAACAAAGAAAACGTATTCATCAACAATATGGGATCTCTTAAGGGTAGCTTCCCTTTTTAATTCGTTCGGCTGACTTTCCAGAGTATTACCCGGAGTATTACAAACTGCATGACAGGACGCCACTGCACTTTATTTGACGTCCTGTCGGCAGGGAGAGGGGGGGGGGGCGTGTAGGGGGAGTGAGGAGGGTTGGAGGAGGTGGGGGAGGCTAATCTTGACGAAAGGGGATGTAACTGACAGCGGCAAACGAATGTCGATGGGAAAGCTGGGGGTCTGCTGAGGATCAGGCGGCTTCAACAGATCGGGTGAGTGTGGGAGGGGTTTTAATCAGGTCTGTGGAAAAATCTTGCTGCAGCACCGACCCCACCCCCACCACCACCACCACCACCACCACCCTCCCCCACAACCCCCACACCCCTTAACTCCCAGGTCTGTAGAAGTTTGCATGAGTCTTCATTACTTTTCACCCTTTTACACGACAACAAGATCCTTCTCTCTCTACTCATCACTTTGCCTTCTGCTTTCATCTCAGGAAGTTATGGGGGGGAAAAGGAAAAAAAAAAAACGGGCTTCATTCCAACGCTTTTATTTCAAAAGTGTGAAAAAAAGATGTTGCAGTTTATGATTCCGTCGAGCTCGTCGCCATGTTTACTTTCAATACACATTGTCATCTCAGAGCCACCTGCCGACGCTCAGGAACGATAAATAACTCGAACTACGTACGTTGAAAGAAATATTAAGATGCGTGCTGGATTATCTAGATCAATATTATTGGTAACAACTCCACATTTCTTAATTATTGTCGCTTTTGTTGCGCTAGGGGATCAACCGTTGGGTTTCTTTCTTTCTTTTCGTCCTTTTTCTTTGTTTTTTTTTTTCTTCTTCAATTCCCCCTTTTTAAGGGGTCAAGAGGTTGTGCATGAGATGGTGGTTCTTTAATGTTGACACTCATTCTCTTTTGAAGATGTTTTCTCTGTTTGTATTTTCTCCCTGTCACAAGGCGAAGCACCTAATTAACCGAAAAACAAAAACAAAACAAAACAAAAACTGAATATTCTACAAACGCGAATAAAAGCCCATGTTTGCTTAATTCAAATAATCTTAACTTATTATCTGACGAAAAAAGAAACTGACTTTCAAATAGTCTATGGTTTTAAATAGGAGAGAGGGGAGGAGGAGGACGTGATATTGGGAGGCAGGAGTGGGGTTATCCGAAGTAGACTACCGATCTACCGTACGTGATTCTTTTAAACTGACCTGGTTTTGTTTTCAAGATGTACTGCAATTGTCCCATTATGTTGCTAGTGAAGGACTTTTAAGCATGTAATCGGATACTCAAGTTTTTCATTCCTGCTTTCCTTCTCTCATAAATCATAAATTTCCCACCCGCACCTCTTTTGTCTTGTTTGTTTGTTTGTTTTTGGTGGGGTGGTGGTGGTGGTGGTTGTTGTTGTTGTTGTTGTTGTTGTTGTTGTTGTTGGCTTTGTTAATCTTTGCCAAGCGCCACGTCTTTATTCTAGTGACGGAGGAATTGTTAGTTTGCACTACTATTAATTTGTTACACACACACAACACACACAACACACACACACATATATATATATATATATATATATATATATATATATTATATATATATATATATATATATATATTTATTATATATATATTGTTAAAAGATAAGGTCTAAAACTATCTACAGCGCTGTTTCATGCAATGCAATCATCAGGATGTGGTGGGTCTGTGCTGCCGGTGTTTTATAACTGCTTGTGTTGTCTGTCATCACGTGCTGTCTGGTGTTTTTCGTGCGTTTCTGGTTCTTGTTCACTGATAGGAATTTCCACTTGTGCCTGCAGTTGTTAACCATTTCTATCCTAGTATTTAAAGTTGCCAGTTGTGTTTGCATAGTATTATGTACTTTTCTGTTGAGCATAGGTTACATCTTTTTGAAATGTTGTTGTATGGTGCTGCTCTTTCTATGATTTTCCAGGATATATTGTAGTCTATCTTTTTCTCTTTGAGCTTCCAGATGTATTTACTCAATTCTGTTTGGTTTTTGTATCTTTCTTTGTTAAAATGACTGTTTGTGGTTTGCATATCTAGTTTTAAATTGGTTTTCAGTGATACCTATATATGTTTCTTCTGCGTTCTCTGATGTTACAGTGGCTTGGTACACAATGCTGTTGTAGAGGCATTTGTTGCTCAGAGGGCACTGTTCTTTCTTGATACAGTTGCAGGATTTCCTTTCATCACCCTCGTTTTTCTCTGTGCTGCTTTTCATTTTGTTGGTTGAATCAATGATGTTTTTAAGGTTGGGCATACATGAGTATGATAATTTGATGCTGTTTTTGTTGAATATCTTGGATAATTTGTGCTCTTTTGGGAATGATGATGTTAGGATTCTAAAGAATTCTTTCCCTATATTTGTTTTCACTCGTCCGTCATATGGGGGGTTGTACCATATGATCTTTCTTTTCCTGTTCTTCTTGTGTCTGCTCATGTCATTATCTGGATCATATTGTAGTTTGTAGTTGTAGCCACTTTTGTGTAACGCTTCTTGGTATTCAGCTGTAGCGTTATTGAATGCTGTTTCGTTGCATGACAGGTTGGATAATCTTTTATTTATGCCTCTGGGTATTGTTTTTAGTATGGAAGGTGGATGGTTACTTTTGATATTTACATAGACAGGTGTATCATTTGGTTTTTTGTATGGTTTATATATGTGCTGGTTGAGGTCAAACGTTATATCTAGGTAGTTCACTATCTTTTTATTTGCTTCTATAGTGATTTTTAGATTTTGGTTTTGGAAGATTTTACACAGTTCTTTTTTCTTATTTTCAATGTTTCTAGGGTTGTCGTTCAGCGCAGCGAAGCCGTCATCCCTGTACAGTCCGACTTGTTTTCCAAGTTTTTTTTGAATGTTAGATAGTATGAATAGTCCGACAAGTTCGCAAGTTTCGGCACCATCATACGATCCATTGTGACATCAAAAGTTGAATTCTTGTTTGCGCTCTTGGTCCAGATTTCATTTTTGCTGTGTAGTAGAGTTTTCTTTGTATGGAAAATGATTTCCATTTCTGACCCTGATATTTCAGTGTATTTGCTGGCAAATTTTATAGCTTTGGTGAGTAGATCTTCATCTATAGATGTGTAGAAGTCTACTATATCAAATGTTATAAAAACTGTATTATCTTGCTTGTTGAGTTTCTTGAACCATTGTATGGCTTCGTATGTGTTTTTCCAGAGGTTGAGTTCAGTGTTCTCTCTTATGTTTTTTATGGCTTTTTCTAAGATTTTTTTTGCTGATTTTTCCTAATTCAGATTTGGATGGGTTTATCAATCTGCATGTTGGGTTATTCAGGAAGTTGGGTTTGTGGTCTTTAAGTGTTATGAAAGCTTCTCTTGCTGCTGTTGTCTCCACTCTATCGCTTAAGTCCATTTGGTGCACAAGCTCCTTTTCTTTTTTTCTAATGTACTCGTATGTAGTTTTATCAGCTTTTTTGTAATTTTTTTGGATGTTTTTGTCGAGAAGCTGTGAGTACTCTTTAGTTTCCATTTTGTAGAAGTTGCTGGTTTTGTCTGCTTTCACAAATATTTGTTTGTCATTTTGGATTTGTTTGATTTCATTTTCAAACGATGTTTGGAATTCATTGTTTGATTTTTTGAATTCTATATTGGCTATCATCCTTTTCATTTTATCCTCGAATGTCTTCATGTCTTCGATGGCTGGTGGAGCTCGCCATGTTTTGAAGTCATATGTGTTTTTATCTTCTCTCTTGGCATTAGGGTTTAAAAGAAAAATGCTTTCCATCTCATGTTTTTGATAAACCTTTCTGTCTGTTCTATCATTCTTTTCATATAGCATTGAGGTTTGGCGAAAGGAAATGTTTTTAGTAGATTGTTTAAAATTGATTTTTGTCCATTTTAAAATCTGTTGGTTTAAAGTGCTCAACGTGAGGAGCAATTAAGACAATGGTAGTAAATACCAGCAGAGATTTTAAAAAAATGCTCAACGACTGGGAGCAACATTTGTTAAAAGATAAGGTCTAAAACTATCTACAGCGCTGTTTCATGCAATGCAATCATCAGGATGTGGTGGGTCTGTGCTGCCGGTGTTTTATAACTGCTTGTGTTGTCTGTCATCACGTGCTGTCTGTGTTTTTCGTGCGTTTCTGGTTCTTGTTCACTGATAGGAATTTCCACTTGTGCCTGCAGTTGTTAACCATTTCTATCCTAGTATTTAAAGTTGCCAGTTGTGGTTTGCATAGTATTATGTACTTTTCTGTTGAGCATAGGTTACATCTTTTTGAAATGTTGTTGTATGGTGCTGCTCTTTCTATGATTTTCCAGGATATATTGTAGTCTATCTTTTTCTCTTTGAGCTTCCAGATTTTATTTACTCAATTCTGTTTGGTTTTTGTATCTTTCTTTGTTAAATGACTGTTTGTGGTTTGCATATCTAGTTTTAATTGGTTTTCAGTGATACCTATATATGTTTCTTCTGCGTTCTCTGATGTTACAGTGGCTTGGTACACAATGCTGTTGTAGAGGCATTTGTTGCTCAGAGGGCCTGTTCGTTCTTGATACAGTTGCAGGATTTCCTTTCATCACCCTCGTTTTTCTCTGTGCTGCTTTTCATTTTGTTGGTTGAATCAATGATGTTTTTAAGGTTGGGCAATACATGAGTATGATAATTTGATGCTGTTTTTGTTGAATATCTTGGATAATTTGTGCTCTTTTGGAATGATGATGTTAGGATTCTAAAGATTCTTTCCCATATTTGTTTTCACTCGTCCGTCATATGGGGGTTGTACCATATGATCTTTCTTTCCCATCCAAATCTGAATTAGGAAAATCAGCAAAAAAATCTTAGAAAAAGCCATAAAAAACATAAGAGAGAACACTGAACTCAACCTCTGGAAAAACACATACGAAGCCATACAATGGTTCAAGAAACTCAACAAGCAAGATAATACAGTTTTTATAACATTTGATATAGTAGACTTCTACACATCTATAGATGAAGATCTACTCACCAAAGCTATAAAATTTGCCAGCAAATACACTGAAATATCAGGGTCAGAAATGGAAATCATTTTCCATACAAAGAAAACTCTACTATACACAGCAAAAATGAATCTGGACCAAGAGCGCAAACAAGAATTCAACTTTTGATGTCACAATGGGATCGTATGATGGTGCCGAAACTTGCGAACTTGTCGGACTATTCATACTATCTAACATTCAAAAAAAACTTGGAAAACAAGTCGGACTGTACAGGGATGACGGCCTCGCTGCGCTGAACGACAACCCTAGAAACATTGAAAATAAGAAAAAAGAACTGTGTAAAATCTTCCAAAACCAAAATCTAAAAATCACTATAGAAGCAAATAAAAAGATAGTGAACTACCTAGATATAACGTTTGACCTCAACCAGCACATATATAAACCATACAAAAAACCAAATGATACACCTGTCTATGTAAATATCAAAAGTAACCATCCACCTTCCATACTAAAAACAATACCCAGAGGCATAAATAAAAGATTATCCAACCTGTCATGCAACGAAACAGCATTCAATAACGCTGCAGCTGAATACCAAGAAGCGTTACACAAAAGTGGCTACAACTACAAACTACAATATGATCCAGATAATGACATGAGCAGACACAAGAAGAACAGGAAAAGAAAGATCATATGGTACAACCCCCATATGACGGACGAGTGAAAACAAATATAGGGAAAGAATTCTTTAGAATCCTAACATCATCATTCCCAAAAAAGCACAAATTATCCAAGATATTCAACAAAAACAGCATCAAATTATCATACTCATGTATGCCCAACCTTAAAAACATCATTGATTCAACCAACAAAATGAAAAGCAGCACAGAGAAAAACGAAGGTGATGAAAGGAAATCCTGCACTGTATCAAGAAAGAACAGTGCCCTCTGAGCAACAATGCCTCTACAACAGCATTGTGTACCAAGCCACTGTAACATCAGAGAACGCAGAAGAAACATATATAGGTATCACTGAAAACCAATTTAAAACTAGATATGCAAACCACAAACAGTCATTTAACAAAGAAAGATACAAAAACCAAACAGAATTGAGTAAATACATCTGGAAGCTCAAAGAGAAAAGATAGACTACAATATATCCTGGAAAATCATAGAAAGAGCAGCACCATACAACAACATTTCAAAAGATGTAACCTATGCTCAACAGAAAAGTACTAATTTCTATGCAAACCACAACTGGCAACTTTAAATACTAGGATAGAAATGGTTAACAACTGCAGGCACAAGTGGAAATTCCTATCAGTGAACAAGAACCAGAAACGCACGAAAAACACAGACAGCACGTGATGACAGACAACACAAGCAGTTATAAAATACCCGGCAGCACAGACCCACCACATCCTGATGATTGCATTGCATGAAACAGCGCTGTAGATAGTTTTAGACCTTATCTTTTAACAAATGTTGCTCCCAGTCCGGTTGAGCATTTTTTTTAAATCTCTGCTGGTATTTACTACCATTGTCTTATAATATATATATATATATATATATATATATATATATATATATATATATATATATATATATGTATCACCAAAACCCATATTCCAGCCAACACTGGAGCAAAATTAACATAGCATCGCTTACACAAACTCAATACTGGACATGAAACCTGATGCTTGTGTCCACAGAAACGAAACAAGACAAGCTGTGTTTTGAAATGAGATTTGACGACCCAAAGCCCAGACCTTACCAACATCTACCCTTGTTGATCTTACTATTAACAAAATATCGTGAGAAAAGAAAGATAAAAACGGAAACAAAAAAGCTGAAAAGCATTCACGAAGTGATGAAAAATTACTCTCTCTCTCTCTCTCTCTCTCTCTCTCTCTCTCTCTCTCTCTCTCTCTCTCTCCTCTCTCTCTCAAGCGACACTACTTTTATTATCTTGCATTTTCTATGTTTGTCTGTAGATACATGCATGTATATGTGTACACATGCGACTACTACTTCCCCAACCCTCCCCTTCTTCCTGTTTTAAGTTAATGTCCTCTATGTAACATATATTGTGAATGATTGCTGTGTGCTGCCCTTTCCTTCATCCCCACCCCATCCCCCCACCCCCATCCCCCACCCCATCCCCCACACCCCATCCCCTCCGCTTCATTCCTTCTTCTGACTTTCCCGTTTACCCTATGTCCACATTTTTCCCACTGCGTTCGTTTGACAGTGGTGTTGACAGCGTTTATTTGTGTTGAATTTTGTATTAACATGCTATTTCTTGGTTTGTTTGTTCTTGTTCTTCTTATTGGTATTTGCCTTGATTTGCTATGAACTACTTCTTTCCTTTTGCCCCAGGGCTGGGTGAAAAAAAGCATGTATATTGCTTATCTCATTACCTGGTTAAATACAATTTCGCTTCGTTTCATCTCTCTCTCTCTCTCTCTCTCTCTCTCTCTCTCTCTCTCTCTCTCTCTCTCCTTTAAACCTTCCACACACAAAATCGGAAATGAAATGAGGTAGGGAACAGTAAACGATAAACAGTAAACAAGTGGGGTATGTTTTGCTCCCATAAGGAAACCTAACACAGAGTAACTTTTATTCAAGACTGGCACAGCCTTTTAAACTTGAATAAAGTCAGATAAATACATAGACGAACAATCTAATAGTGGGGGAAAAACAAGCGCAGGCCAACAACTGAACTGTCTGGCAAAGATTGGGACTTGAGGGGAGGGGAGAGGGGAGTTTTGAAGATGGAGAAACTGGGAAATGAAATTAAAAAAATAATAATAAAAAAAATGTTACAGATATGAAAACTCTTCTCTAGCTGCATAAGGGAACCATCGCAATCCCTTTTGAAGGCAGATATATTTGTTTGCCTGCTCCGAGGCCTTTCGCCCGCTGGATCGGGACTCATCAGGGAGACACGGCTGGTTGTGTCTGCGCTCCCGGCGTCAAATAGAGACACACCACAGTCCATAATACTGTGGTGTTCTCACCACCATGGGTGCAAAAAAGAATCCAATAGCACCCCCAGAGCAGCCAGCGAAGAGTAGTAAATGCAACCAAACGAAAGTGTGGGGAGGAAAAAAAAGTTGCTGTTAAACTAAAGACATTATGCAAATAATATAAAATGTAGGGGACAGTCTTTGAGCCTACGCCTGAGGATCCACCCAAAGATGCAAGGGAGATCAAAAGACAAACACACAGACGGACAGAAACAAATACAAATAACCTCAATTTAATCAAAGCAAAATCGGAAATGAAAAGAGGTAGGGAACAGTAAACGATATAACAGTAAACAAGTGGGGTATGTTTTGCTCCCATAAGGAAACCTAACACAGAGTAACTTTTATTCAAGACTGGCACAGCCTTTTAAACTTGAATAAAGTCAGACAAATACATAGACGAACAATCTAATAGTGGGGGAAAAAACAAGCGCAGGCCAACAACTGAACTGTCTGGCAAAGATTGGGACTTGAGGGGAGGGGAGAGGGGAGTTTTGAAGATGGAGGAAACTGGGAAAATGAAATTAAAAAAAAAAAAAATGTTACAGATATGAAAACTCTTCTCTAGCTGCATAAGGGAACCATCGCAATCCCTTTTGAAGGAGATATATTTGTATTGCCTGCTCCGAGGCCTTTCGCCCGCTGGATCGGGACTCATCAGGGAGACACGGTGGTTGTATCTGCGCTCCCGGCGTCAAATAGAGACACACCACAGTCCATAATACTGTGGTGTTCTCACCACCATGGGTGCAAAAAAGAATCCAATAGCACCCCCAGAGCAGCCAGCGAAGAGTAGTAAATGCAACAAACGAAAGTGTGGGAGGAAAAAAAAGTTGCTGTTAAACTAAAGACATTATGCAAATAATATAAAATGTAGGGGACAGTCTTTGAGCCTACGCCTGAGGATCCACCCAAGATGCAAGGGAGATCAAAAGACAAACACACAGACGGACAGAAACAAATACAAATAACCTCAATTTAATCAAAGCAAAATCGGAATGAAATGAGGTAGGGAACAGTAAACGATAAACAGTAAACAAGTGGGGTATGTTTTGCTCCCATAAGGAAACCTAACACAGAGTAACTTTTATTCAAGACTGGCACAGCCTTTTAAACTTGAATAAAGTCAGACAAATACATAGACGAACAATCTAATAGTGGGGGGAAAAAAAAGCGCAGGCCAACAACTGAACTGTTGGCAAAGATTGGGACTTGAGGGGAGGGGAGAGGGGAGTTTTGAGATGGAGAAACTGGGAAAATGAAATTAAAAAAAAAAAAATGTTACAGATATGAAAACTCTTCTCTAGCTGCATAAGGGAACCATCGCAATCCTTTTGAAGGCAGATATATTTGTATTGCCTGCTCCGAGGCCTTTCGCCCGCTGGATCGGGACTCATCAGGAGACACGGCTGGTTGTATCTGCGCTCCCGGCGTCAAATAGAGACCCCACCACAGTCCATAATACTGTGGTGTTCTCACCACCATGGGTGCAAAAAAGAATCCAATAGCACCCCAGAGCAGCCAGCGAAGAGTAGTAAATGCAACCAAACGAAAGTGTGGGGAGGAAAAAAAGTTGCTGTTAAACTAAAGACATTATGCAAATAATATAAAATGTAGGGGACAGTCTTTGAGCTACGCCTGAGGATCCACCCAAAGATGCAAGGGAGATCAAAAGAAAACACACAGACGGACAGAAACAAATACAAATAACCTCAATTTAATCAAAGCAAAATCGGAATGAAATGAGGTAGGGAACAGTAAACGATAAACAGTAAACAAGTGGGGTATGTTTGCTCCCATAAGGAAACCTAACACAGAGTAACTTTTATTCAAGACTGGCACAGCCTTTAAACTTGAATAAAGTCAGACAAATACATAGACGAACAATCTAATAGTGGGGGGAAAACAAGCGCAGAGCCAACAACTGAACTGTCTGGCAAAGATTGGGACTTGAGGGGAGGGGAGAGGGGAGTTTTGAAGATGGAGAACTGGGAAAATGAAATTAAAAAAAAAAAAAATGTTACAGATATGAAAACTCTTCTCTAGCTGCATAAGGGAACCATCGCAATCCCTTTTGAAGGCAGATATATTTGTATTGCCTGCTCCGAGGCCTTTCGCCCGCTGGATCGGGACTCATCAGGGAGACACGGCTGGTTGTGTCTGCGCTCCCGGCGTCAAATAGAGACACACCACAGTCCATAATACTGTGGTGTTCTCACCACCATGGGTGCAAAAAAGAATCCAATAGCACCCCCAGAGCAGCCAGCGAAGAGTAGTAAATGCAACCAAACGAAAGTGTGGGGAGGAAAAAAAAGTTGCTGTTAAACTAAAGACATTATGCAAATAATATAAAATGTAGGGGACAGTCTTTGAGCCTACGCCTGAGGATCCACCCAAAGATGCAAGGGAGATCAAAAGACAAACACACAGACGGACAGAAACAAATACAAATAACCTCAATTTAATCAAAGCAAAATCGGAATGAAATGAGGTAGGGAACAGTAAACGATAAACAGCCGTGGATCCTCAGGCGTAGGCTCAAAGACTGTCCCCTACATTTTATATTATTTGCATAATGTCTTTAGTTTAACAGCAACTTTTTTTCCTCCCCACACTTTCGTTTGGTTGCATTTACTACTCTTTGCTGGCTGCTCTGGGGGTGCTATTGGATTCTTTTTTGCACCCATGGTGGTGAGAACACCACAGTATTATGGACTGTGGTGTGTCTCTATTTGACGCCGGGAGCGCAGACACAACCAGCCGTTCTCCTGATGAGTCCCGATCCAGGGGGCGAAAGGCCTCGGAGCAGGCAATACAAATATATCTGCCTTCAAAAGGGATTGCGATGGTTCCCTTATGCAGCTAGAGAAGAGTTTTCATATCTGTAACTTTTTTTTTTTTTTTAATTTCATTTTCCCAGTTTCTCCATCTTCAAAACTCCCCTCTCCCCTCCCCTCAAGTCCAATCTTTGCCAGACAGTTCAGTTGTTGGCCTGCGCTTGTTTTTCCCCACTATTAGATTGTTCGTCTATGTATTTGTCTGACTTTATTCAAGTTTAAAAGGCTGTGCCAGTCTTGAATAAAAGTTAACTCTGTGTTAGGTTTCCTTATGGGAGCAAAACATACCCCACTTGTTTACTGTTTATCGTTTACTGTTCCCTACCTCATTTCATTTCCGATTTTGCTTTGATTAAATTGAGGTTATTTGTATTGTTTCTGTCCGTCTGTGTGTTTGTCGTTTGATCTCCCTTGCATCTTTGGGTGGATCCTCAGGCGTAGGCTCAAAGACTGTCCCCTACATTTATATTATTTGCATTTAATGTCTTTAGTTTAACAGCAACTTTTTTTCCTCCCCACACTTTCGTTTGGTTGCATTTACTACTCTTCGCTGGCTGCTCTGGGGGTGCTATTGGATTCTTTTTTGCACCCATGGTGGTGAGAAAAACCACAGTATTATGGACTGTGGTGTGTCTCTATTTGACGCCGGGAGCGCAGACACAACCAGCCGTGTCTCCCTGATGAGTCCCGATCCAGCGGGCGAAAGGCCTCGGAGCAGGCAATACAAATATATCTGCCTTCAAAAGGGATTGCGATGGTTCCCTTATGCAGCTAGAGAAGAGTTTTCATATCTGTAACATTTTTTTTTTTTTTAATTTCATTTTCCCAGTTACTCCATCTTCAAAACTCCCCTCTCCCTCCCCTCAAGTCCAGTCTTTGCCAGACAGTTCAGTTGTTGGCCTGCGCTTGTTTTTCCCCACTATTAGATTGTTCGTCTATGTATTTGTATGACTTTATTCAAGTTTAAAAGGCTGTGCCAGTCTTGAATAAAAGTTACTCTGTGTTAGGTTTCCTTATGGGAGCAAAACATACCCCACTTGTTTACTGTTTATCCTTCCACACACAGACAATCCGAACAGGTCGAAGATCAAAACGTCAGTCAAATTCGCTATTTTTCCGCTTCGGGTCCTCATTGTTTTATAACTATTTCTCATGTGTATCAATTTATTTATTCTTTTTTTTTTATATAAGCAAGGGGTAGAAATGGTCACTTTATTGTAAGGAAGACAAAGAAGTGAAACCAAGACACATCAGGACTCACCTAGGAACGCCTGCAGCCCTGCATCAGAGCTCTCTGTCGCTCCACCTCAAAGTCGGATTCCAGAAAGTGGAAGATGAAGGAGCCGATGGAGATGTAGCTCAGAACGAGGAGGAGAGCGATGACCACCGAGGCCACGCCCATCGCGTTCAGCCTCCGGTGGCAGTTCTGACTCCTGTAGCTTTTTGCACTCTCTTTTATGGATTCTGTCTGGTGGTCATTGCCATGACTCATTATCCAGTCTGTGCATCCCTGACCACATGG
This sequence comes from Conus ventricosus, assembly GCA_018398815.1. Taxonomy (NCBI): domain Eukaryota; kingdom Metazoa; phylum Mollusca; class Gastropoda; order Neogastropoda; family Conidae; genus Conus; species Conus ventricosus. Next base: position 25,886,036 of record CM031598.1, on the reverse strand, counting down.
CGTGCCAGATATTCATTGATCGATAGTGTCTGCCTCGAATCCATTCCCCCACACCCTGAGAGGAGAAGACTTTGAGGACAGCTCCTATTTCAAGGCAGGTATACTAATGGGAAGCAGCGTAATTAACTGTAGAGGGTCTGTCCTTGGACACATTCTTCATCACTAAAATCATTTCAGAGGCATCGATCAGACAGGTCTCCACCGGTAGGCGATAAATGAATAAATCATACAGTGGAGGTTTATGGTCAGACTAGAGACATAGTAGTGTGGTGATTAGCGTACCGACGAATACGATGCTGACATCAATAGTTGATGGATAGTTCAGTTCACATAGGCCATATTTATTCTTGTGGGAAATTTGTAACAGTTTGGTTGATTGGGTCAGTTTGGATTGCCTGTTGCAGTACAAAATGTCACACCAGTATAATATTTGACCCTGAGAGACATTCTTTACCCTCATGTCAAATATTCATTTCTGTGGCGAAGCAAATTGTTGCCATTTGTGGATATATGACTTGGGGTCAGACCTCTGGTCACTTGTTTTATGTGGTCAAAGTTCACAGGTTGTACCAGGGGAGATAAGTTCCCTATACGATTACCATTTGCAGGAAAAAAAAACAAACACTGCCCGTATCAAGTGTAATAGAATTATGGCCGAAAGTATTACTTGGTCATCATACGCTCATATAGGCACGTCTCACTGACCACTCCTCCAAGAATATTACAGGCCCACAAATATTGGCCTATTGCAATGTCATACTTCAACATCGTCATCATCGTCGTCGTCGTCATCATCGTCGTCGTCGTCATCATCGTCGTCGTCGTCATCATCGTCGTCGTCGTCATCATCGTCGTCGTCGTCATCATCGTCGTCGTCGTCATCATCGTCGTTCTATTGTTGTTATGACAATACGTGGAGGAGATCATCGTTCTTTCAGCATCAGACTACATGCATAGTCAGATATCTTAGACGCTACACTTGCTTTCTGATACCACCACCACCTTCAGAAAAACTAGCACTGTAACTGGAAATATAATGTAGGTATTGGTAATAACCTTATCCACACGTCACCTTGTACGCTATATTACACAAAAAATGAGCATAAAGATCTGATCCAAATGTGACAATTTGTTCTACCATGGACATTGTCATGTGCCTACCAGTACAAATGTCACTTGGGTACCGTGGTGACATTGTTTATTCCAACGTCAGTATAGATCGTCGCTGACTGACATTTTGCACAGGAATGAAAGTTTATATCACAAAAGAAGTCATGAATACAACGAAATGCGTATGTTACAGACTGTATTAACAGAGCATTTTTTCAGACTTAACATTGCATAAATGGAGAAAAGTAAATGTATATAGTCAGTAGACAATGTATATAGTCAGTAGACAATGTATATAGTCAGTAGACATTCAGATCTTTTTCTTAAGGTTTTCTTTGTTCTGCTGTGAAACAGTGAAAACATGCTGGGTACGGGTATCTAAACTGGCAACAGCAGATAAATAGAACAGTTTCACATTTAAGTCGATGAGATACAAGTAAGCTAGAAACCTTCATTGCTGTGTAACATATAATTCCATTTGAACCTAAACCCAACTTTACAGTTTATGTATTGCCGCTCCTTAATGTGATGCTTGACATTAATTAAAATGAATACTCCATAATGATTTAGGTAAAATCCTATATTAATATGATTTCTGACTTTTGTCACTGTGCAATGCCTTTCCCCTTTACACAAATTGTCATCTGTGCTTTAGCGTCTTTCATGCTAAATCTCAGTCACAAAGTACCTAGCTGGGGTAAGAAAGACTTCTCCCGGGTGAGTTTTGTGCCATTTCTTTTAGTTCAAAAGAAGACAGCACCATGCTGCCTATAAGGGTCTCCTCAGCCCTCTCCACTCCAGAACAAGATCGGCAGATGTGAAATCGGTTCTGCTGCATAGTTCAGAGAGATGGAGAAAAAACAGCACAGTCCAGCGTTTAAAACATTCAGGCATATATCAACAAATGTCTCAAGTACATCCTTAAAGGTCTACTTTAGAGATTTTTGATAATTTGTTAAAAACAGGTCTACATGTCATATAACTACGGTATGGTATTCATTTTTTAAATAAAATCGCCGAAAGAATTTAATAGATAAAAAACGACTTTTGTACACCTGTTCAAACCCCGCGCGGTAGACCGAAAACCGTGACGTCACTTGATGGACTGGCCGTCAGCCGCGACCTACACAACAAGCCAACGCCAAGTGAAATCAACACGAGTTGCGAACCCCTACAGCCTAAAAAGTCACGAGGGGGTGGCAGATATTGTACTGTAGGCGAGTGCAGCCGCTCAGCAGGAGACGGATATTCTTTGCACACATTTCCATCTGATCCAGATACTCGAAAGAAGTGGATTCGGTTCGTGCAACCATGCCGGGCAGCTAAAGTTCTTTCTACCACGTCAGTTCCAGCTGGACCGCGGAAACGAGCTATTCCGACAATTGCCGAGCGCGTTCGAGTGGAACTTCGTCTGCATTGTGCGCGTATACTTTGAAGGCGGAGTGGTAAGCTTGTACAGATGAGTACGATAGTCGCACGTTTATTCTGTTCTTATCTATGGACAGATCACACTTGTTAAATTGAATGAACACGTTAAGGCTTGAAGAAGGAGAATCTCCGCTCGCCGTCCACGCGTGATCGCATCAAGAAGTCAGTCGGTAGCCTCCTACGAGACTTCGGTAAAGTCCGTACGCCTTCGGAATGCTGTGTTCGGGCGTCCAGCTGGAACTGAACTGACGTGGTAAAAAGAACTTAGCGTTCAAACTGATAAGGTACAGGCCTTGCAGAAACATCCCCAGAGTCACATTGGCTGTCGCAATCATAGTCACTGCTTTTACATGATAAATTAAATACCGAGCGAGATGCGCAAGAACTATCAGAATCGCTTTCTGTCGCCGTCGCTGTCCATCATGTGACGTCACATCCAAGAGCAGTTAAGCCATGCCAAGATTTAGTTGATTACCTCCCGTTTTCTTGATTACAGGTGAAAATGCCCACTTTCGCGGATCGATTTCGTGTGATCGGGAGCGAATCGGATGTTTTATTTTACTAATTTATCAAACATTTCATATTTCTGCATAAGCTGACCAATTATCGAAAACCTCTAAAGTAGACCTTTAACAACACATAGGCAGAAGACAGAATCCTATCAGCATACAGATGAAGAGAGGGCATGGGGCTGGATTGGACACACACTCCTACCGACATTACATCTCTACTGTTACTCACAGAGGATCTAAGATCATGCAACGTGAAAATATATTAAATTGAAGACTCACAGAGGGAAAGGAAAGTGAGACAACCAAAACAGACATTGCCTACGTACATGGACTTTGAAGGAAAGGCAGATGGAATGACATGGGCCTGGTTGAAAAGGTCATCCCAGAACCAAGTCTGCTGGAGGAGTGTTTCCACAGTCCTATATTCCTCAAAGATAGTAAACACATAAGTCAAGTCAGTCAAAAAAAAACACACATCCACTTTTCTCTTATATGAACATTACTAGGTCGAACTGTTCAATAAAGAAGAAGATCCCCCGACACAAAACATCTACAACACTGTGATTTGCAGTCTGTCCACTCACATGGAGACGAAAGAGAAACACATGGGAGAGACGTGATCGAGGCATGCAAATATATTACCAGCCACAGGCTGATAACAATGATGTAAGCTGCTCTCTAAAGCTGGCAGTGTCACCGCTGGAGCCAGACTGTACGCGATGCAATCATCCCAGCTGTCATCATCCGCCTCCCCAGGGGAGTTGTGTCAATGCTGCCTTCCCCCACCCCCCAGTCTCCCTCTACATCTGCATCCTACCCTCTCATCGCTTCCTCAACCCTCATCTGGCCCTGCTTACTCCCTCCTCTGCCACCCCCCCCCCCCCCACTAATTCTTCAATCACCTCACTGTCCTACTTGCAGTTCCATGTTGTCTCACAGTAACAGCTGTATGTTGTGGTGATGGGGGGTGGGGGAGAAGAAGAGCAAAGAGAAGAGTGCTTACAGGAGCCCTTTGTTGATGTAGTGCATGTGCCCTTGATGTCCTTGTGACTGGTTTATGTTTGCTCAGCGGGGGAGCTTTGGTATCAGATCTGCTTACAGACAGGCGAGTTTATTTTGTTGTTGTCAAACAAAAGGACAGCGTGCATGCGCGTGCACACACACACACACACACACACATATTATATATATAATATATTATTATATATATATATATATATATATATATATAATGAACTAATAAATTCCAAGGATAAGTACCGAGCACCATTCCAGCAACTTACAGAGCAGCTTGGTGTTGCAATGACTGCAAGAAATATTTAATTATAAACAAAGCTTGCTCTTATGTCTTAGATTGAAGAAATAGGGGGAAACAAGCATTCATATCTGCAGTGGTAGATAATTGTGCCTAACTAACAGTATGTGCTTGAGTGAGTGAATGGGGAAAAATAAGATAAATGCTTCTCAAAATGAGCCTTCAGCAAGCTTAAAGTCTCCAAGAGGGAGACAGTCTCCAATGGGGAGGAAAACCCACTAACATATAACTCCTGGTCAGATACCGATATTTCGAAACCTGATTGTTTCTCCTCAGTGACCGCGGAAAGTGGTAATTTGACTTCTCTGCCTTTTCGGTTTTAAGAAGAATGCTATCCCAGAAAAAGCTGGTGTGCATACCGTAGTATGTTTGTTGAGTTTTCAAAAAACCAACCAAAGGTGCCACCTAAGAAGCAAAAGAAAATTATGAAAGAGCGAAACAAGCTACATTTTCTTGTAAAAAGTAGAAAATATATAAAAAGATAACCTCTTAAGACACAAGTGCTGAGGGCCAGTTTTTTCTGGGTTAGCATTCTTCTTAAAACCGAAAAGGCAGAGGAGTCAAATTACCACTTTCCGCGGTCACTGAGGAGAAACAATCAGGTTTCGAAATATCGGTATCTGACCAGGAGTTATATGTTAGTGGGTTTCCTCCCCATTGGAGACTGTCTCCCTTTTGGAGACTTTAAGCTTGCTGAAGGCTCATTTGAGAAGCATTTATCTTATTTTTTCCCATTCACCCACTGAAGCACATACTGTTAGTTAGGCAGAATTATCTACCACTGCAGATATGAATGCTTCTTTCCCCCTATTTCTTCAATGTAAGACATAAGAGCATATAATTAAATATATATATATATACCCATCGTCAACACAGCGCAGGCTGTGTATATATATATATATATATATATATATATATATATATATATATATATATATATATATATATATATATATATATATATATGTGTGTGTGTGTGTGTGTGTGTGTGTGTGTGTGTTACTACTTTAGCTATCCTCCCTTCACCCTGTGGTCAGTCTTCATCGCCTCCTCCTTCTCACGCCCCCCTCCCCCCCCCCCCCCCCCACTTCCACCCCCCCCCCCTTCCCCCACCTCCCCTTACCTCCTCCTGGCGTTCCATGCCAACACTTCCCATTATCTTCCCACATCTCTCTTTCTTCCCCTGTTCCCTTTCTCTCGCTCCACTCGCCCCCTCCCCCTCCACCCATCCCGTCCTGTCTCACTTACTCCCTCTCACTCTCCCTCTCGACCCCCCCCTCCCCCCTATTATATTGTCTCCCATTTCCAATCTTCCCCTCTCCCCCTTGATGCAAGTCCTTCCCCAATCATCACTCCCTCCACATTAACTATACCTCCTTTTGTACTGTCCCACCTCCGTCTTCCCCCCTCCCCCCCCCCCTCCCCTCCCCACTTGTTGGTCTCTCGTTTTTTGTTGTTTTGTGTGTGTGTGTTTACCAGCTTCCATTGCTGACATAGCTTCACTTCAGTAATTTTCCCTTTTTCCACCCTTTATTCTGTCACATTTAAAATGAGAGTAAAGTGGCTGACTGTCCAGCACAAAGTGACCAGCTGTGCTAAGTATGCTTGTAAATCACTATGTCAGATGTGGAGAAGATCAGAAGAACACTGTGGATGTGTATGCCCCCTTTCCCCCTTCCCCTACCTCCCCTCCCTCCACCTTCCCTCACTCACCCAATCAGTAACTTCCACCTCCCTGCCCCTTGCCTCTCCTCCTCTCTTCCCTCGTAGCCCCCCACCCCCCCCCCCCCCTCCCCCTCCCTCACCTCGGTTTCCCTTCTCACACCTCCAGCCACTTCCTCTTCTCTCCTCCTCTCCCTCCTCCATCTCCCTTTCCTAATCCAAGACCTCACCCTCTTTCCCCCTCCTCATGCCTTTACCCCTTTCCCTGTCCCCTTTCCCCACTCTCATGCGTGACCCTACACACATTATTTCCCCCATTCTCTCCCCCTTTCACTCCTTCTTCTTTGCCTCTACCTTCCCC
>CM031598.1:25869648-25874648 GCA_018398815.1 Conus ventricosus | reverse complement strand
GATGCTTGTGTCCATAGAAAAGAAACAAGACAAGTGCGCTGCTATGGTTTAAAATGACATCTGACGACTCAAAGCCCAGACCCTATCAACATCTGTCCTTGTTGAGCTTACAAAACATTGTGTGATCCAAAAACAAAGGCTGAAAAATAGGAGACAACGGCGTTTTTTCAATGCATCCAATCATTAAAAAGCATCTGACGCAAAAAGCTCATTATCCCTTTGTCAGACATCTTTTGTTCGACAAGATTTTGTTTTTAACGGTACGGGAGGGAGTGGGAGGGAGGGGAGACTGGGGGAAGGGGAGTCCTACATTCCCTTGACAGGAAAACAATTCGGTCATGGGTTGAGGTTTCTCGAAAGAGCTCTAACAAACCACTGCAGTGGCCGCCATGCGATATGTCCACAACACACACTGAACATGTAATAACTGCGGTGACTATCTTGTGTGTTCTACTATATAAATCACTGGCAGATCAATTCGTTCACAGAAGTGGGTTGGGAGGAGAAAAGAGGACAGGGGGAGTTGGAGGGGGTGGGTGGGTGGGGGTGGGCGCAACGGAGAGAGCAGAAAGGGTTACAGTTTCTGTACAGATATACAGTACCCCAAAAAAGATTTTCAGCAGAGGGTAAAACGTGTGTGTGTGTGTGTGTGTGTGTGTGTGTGTGTCTGTGGTGTGTGTGTGTGTGTGTGTGTGTGTGTGTGTGTGTGTGTGTGTGTGTGTGTGTGTGTGTGTGTGTAAAATCATACGATGACCGTTTCGTGAAGAATGGGGTGTTTCTATTTAGTGATGAAGATTTATTTACTCTCTCTCTCTCTCTCTCTCTCTCTCTCTCTCTCTCTCTCTCTCTCTCTCTCTCTCTGTGTGTGTGTGTGTGTGTGTGTGTGTGTGTGTGTGTGTGTGTGTGTGTGTGTGTGTGTGTGTGTGTGTCTGTGTGTGTGTGTGTGTGTGTCTGTGTGTGTGCGCGCGCGCTCGTTCGACTGTGTGCGTGTGTAAGTTTTCTTTCAACGTTACACATACAGACACTCGAAGAAGGTCGAAGGTCCAAACATCTATCAAGTTCGCTGTTTTTCCACTTTGTCTCCTCTCATTTCTCATGTGATTTCTTTTATTTGTTTGTTATTGATTTTGTAAGCATGGGGTGGAAATAGTTACATCACTAGAAGGAAGACAAAGAAGTGAACACAAGACACACCAGAACTCACCTAGAAACGCCTGCAGCCTCTGCATCAGAGCTCCCTGTCGCTCCACCTCAAAGTCGGATTCCAGAAAGTGGAAGATGAAGGAGCCGATAGAGATGTAGCTCAGAACGAGGAGGAGAGCGACGACCACCGCGGCCACGTCCATCGTCCTCAGCTTCCGGTGGAAGTTCTGACTCCTGTATCTTTTTGCACTCTCTTTTATGGATTCTGTCTGGTGGTCATTGACATGACCTCATTGTCCAGTCTGTGCATCCCTGACCACATGGCGTGCCAGATATTCATTGATCGATAGTGTCTGCCTCGAATCCATTTCCCCCAACACCCTGAGAGGAGAAGAACCTTGAGGACAGCTCCTATTTCAAGGCAGGTATACTAATGGGAAGCAGCGTATTTAACTGTAGAGGGTCTGTCCTTGGACACATACTTCATCACTAAAATCATTGAAGAGGCATTGGTCAGATGGACCTGCAGCACTGGGTGATAAATAAATAACCATACAGAGGACGTTTAGGGCCAGGCTAAAGACACAGAGGTGTGGTTATTTGCATACTGAAGGATACCATGCTTGATATCAATAGTTGATAATTCACAGAGGAACTTTATAATAGATGGGTTAATCGGGACATTTTGGTTTGAATGCTGTTGCAGGAGAAAATGTCGCATTGGTACAGTATGTCACCTTGGGAGACAAATTGTTGCCGTTTGTCATGGCTTGGGATCGATCTCCAGTCACTTGTTTCATGTGATCTAGGTGCACAAGGTGTGTTCGGGGAGATAAATTCGCCTATATCATAATTATTTGCAGGAGGGAACAAAATCTGCCCATATTATGTGTAACAGAATTATGGCTAGAAATATTGCAAGGTCATCATGGGCTCATATAGACGCGTCTCACTGACCATTCCTCCAAGAACATTGCAGGCCCCAAACCATAGGCCTGATGCAACGTCATACTTCAACATCGTCATCATCGTCTTCGTCGTTTTCATTGCTTTTTTGACAATGACTAAGTAGAGGGGATCTTCGTTCTTGCAGCATCAGAATACAAGCACGGTCCGAAATGTTAGAGGCTAGACTTACTTTCTGCTACCACCACCACTACCACCACCTTCAGAAAAACTAGCACCATAACTGGAAACATAATGTAGATGTTAGTAATTACCTTATCCCCACTTCACCTTGTACCCCTACAGAAAACACAGACAATGATCATGAAGGTCTGATCCAAAACATAGTGGCAATATGTTTTACCGTGGACATAGTCATGTGACCCACCAGTACAAATATCACTTAGGTACTGTGGTGACATTTTGTATCTCAACATCAGTACAGAATGTCACAGACTGACATTTTGCATTGGGATGACAGTTTATACTACAACAGATGTTATGAAAACAAGAGAGTGGATGGTATAGACTGTATTGTCAGAGAAATTTCTTTCAGAGTTAATATTGCATGGATGTAGAAAAGTAAATGTTAAATAACTAGTTCATATTTTTTTGTTTTATTCTGAAGGCTTTCTTTGATCTGCTGTGAAATAGTCGACAACATGGTCATAGAAAAGTGGTACTTTAACTGACGATAGCTGCTAAATAGAACAGCTTGACATTCAAGTCATTCAGAGTGCTCTAGTAAGGCATTACGAGAAGAAGAATAAAACTTCACTGCCGATCTGTCCATAGTTCCATTTTACCTGACCGGAAATTAAATGCTAAAAAACAAACTTTAGCCTCTTGTATTTTCACTCTATTACCTGCAAAGATTTCAAATCAGTTAATTGCTCCATTCTGACTTCTGTCAGAAAAAAAAAACAACCTATGATGTGATTCTAAACTTTCTTTGCTGTACAATGGTTGATATTTCACTGAAGTGTTCAAAAGCTGGCCAAGATTTCCCTTATCATGTAAGCTGTCACCAATGACCTAGCTGGAGCTGCAATGACTTCTTCACCAAAGTGGGTTTTAGTTCAAAAGAAACACAACGCCACACGACCTATTCAGCCTTCCACAGCCCTCTCACTCCAGAACAAGTGTAGAGGTTTTGATGCAAGTGTGAGACCTATTCTGCTGCTTAGTTTGGGTAGATGGAGAACAAGACAGTCCAGCACCTACAATCTTCAGGCATTTATCAACAAATGCCTCAACCACATCCTCAACATCCCATAGCTAGGAGTTATTTATAAGAAAAAACGTCTGGGACAGAACCAAACAAAATTCTATGAGCGTACATGTGAAAAACGGAAATGAGGCTGGATTAAACACACACACACACCTACCAACGTCCATATCTCGACTGTTACTGACGGGAAAGTTGGGTGAGATGACTTAAACAGACATGGCTTAGGAGCACAGATTCTGAAGTGAAGGTACAGGAAATGACGTGGGCCCAGCTGAAGATCAGCCCAGAGCCATGTCTGTTCTAGGAGTGCTGCCACAGCCCTAGGTTCCTCAAAGAATGTAAAGACGTACGTCAAGTATATCAAAAGAAACACATCTCTGCTTTTCACTCGGATGAAGGGTGTTAGGCCAGACTGATGAATCCAGGAAACTGGCTCCCACAACACATTGTAGCTACAACACCATGAGTTGCACTCTGTCCACGTAACACATGGGAGAGACGAAAGAGAATCAATTGTTGGAGGGACGTGGTCCAAGCCTGCAAATACATTACCAGCCACAGACTGATAACAGTGATGTAAGCGGCTCTCTAAAGCTGGCAGTGTTCCCGTTGGAGCCAGACTATACGCTATGCAATCATCCCAGCTGTCAATCATCCGCCTCTCCCGCAGAGGAGTCGTGTGTCAATTCTACCTCTCCTTTCCCTCCCCCTCCCCTTTATCTCCCTCTACATCTGCACCCTACCCTCTCATCGCCTCAACTCTCCCCCGGCCCTGCTTACTCCCACAACAGAACCAAAGCCCCAACCAAATCCTTCAGCCCCATCACTGCCCTGCTAACAGTTCAAGGTTGTCTCACAGCAACAGCTGTATGCTGTGGTGTCTGTGGAGGGTGGGGGGGGGGGGGAGGAGAAGAAGAGCAAAGAGAAGGCCACGTACATGAGTCCTATATTGATGTTGTGCATATGCCCTTGACGTGTTTGTGTTAGGTTCATGTCAGCCCAGTGGGGGAGCTGTGGTGTCAGATCTGCATGCTGATAGAGTCTGTTTTGTTGTTGTTTTATTCATTTGGTGGTGGATGAATAGCGATTGGAAGAATGCAGGGAAGGAGTAAGATAGAATTCCAGAATTAACGTTAGTCTTATATAAAAGGTCCACCGTTCCAGAATCAGTATACTCGTTCCCTTTCTAATCCTGCCTTAAACACATTTCAAGATACAGAAAAGAGCTGGTCTCTTTGATTGATGTGAACTGTATCCCTATCACAGTCGGAATAAAAGCTGGAATCTGCGACTGAGACTTTAGAGAGAGAGAGAGAGAGAGAGAGAGAGAGAGAGAGAGAGAGAGAGAGAGAGAGAGAGAGAGACACACACACACACACACACACACACACACACACACACACACACACTGATGAGATTCAAACAAGGACCTCCAAGCGGACGGACAGCCAGCACAACGGCTCGACAATGACTGCTGTTACTGTTATGCTATGTAGCTAAAAGACCAATCAACGATCAAACACTTTCATGGCAACACAATACGCGCGCGCGCGAGTGCGCGCGCGCGCGCGCGCGGTGTGTGTGTGTGTGTGTGTGTGTGTGTGTGTGTGTGTGTGTGTGTGTGTGTGTGTGTGTGTGTGTGTGTGTGTGTGTGTGTGTCTCTCTCTCACACACACACACA
>CM031598.1:25842148-25864648 GCA_018398815.1 Conus ventricosus | reverse complement strand
CTCTCTCTCTCTCTCTCTCTCTCTCTCTCTCCCGGAGTGTGCAAACAAATTGGGTATCTTCGACAAAACTTTGTTTGGATACTTATAGCTTTTCTTTTGGTTGGTTAAATGGTTGAATGAATTACGAGAAACTGTTTTTACGTGAATTCAAACAACGCATGATTGGCTGTTATAGACAAAATTGGGATAGTAAAATACTGATAGTAATAGATATTCAACATATCGTTCTTTCAAATCCTTATGGCAGCCTGAGAAATATGTAACTGATATTACAATTCCTAAATTTCGCAAAGTGTTCGTGAGATTTCGACTTGGTATTTGTGATTTGAATGTCTATCAAAGATATACACTAGACTCCAAAAACTGTCCATGCTGTAATCAAACCGAGGACAAAATACATTTTTTGATTTTTTGTTCATGCTATAAAGATTTAAGAGATAAATACATTTTGCCTTATACTAGAGATGTCCATCAAGTGCCATTGCTTCTTTTACTGCAAAATGAAAAGAGAATTGTGACTCGCTCTGGAGCTATGTTCAGTTTCAAAGCACTAAAACGAAGAGAGGAACTGTTGTCAGTTAACACGCAAATGCCAGAGTCATTTCAGGAAGAATATTTTGTTAGCAAATGTTTTCCTTCATAATTTTCAGCATATGCGCCGATCATGTGTGTGTTCTACTGTTGTTCTTGACCTCATTGCAGATAGGTCGGTGGCCTTTGCAATTAGGGTATCTGAGTTTGGGTTTTTGAGCTGTCTCTCTCTCTCTCTCTCTCTCTCTCACTCCTCTCTCTCTCCTCTCTCTCTCTCTCTCTCTCTCTCTCTCTCTCTCTCTCTCTCTCTCCCCCTCTCTCTCCATTACAATATCTTTGTATGTGCCCTCCCCCATTCCACTCCACTCCTTTTTTCCTGCTCTCCCCTTGTTCTACTCTGCCTGATCATTGCATGGCCAATGCTACTTCCTTTCTCTTTCTTTTTCCTGTTTTATTTTTCATTTCGTTGTGTATTGTCATCCCTTTCAGGGCGAGGACTGGATGTGATAAGAGCATCAGTGCTTATGTATCATCCTCGTCAACAAACGATTCCTATCTGTTCTCATGCTGATTTTAATGGCCATACAATATTAAATGTTAGTTGTCCAGCTGAAAGGTTGCTGGGGAAAGGGGGGTAAAGCATGAAGCGATGCAGATGAAGGCGGACATTGAGGGGAAGGGGTGAAAGGTATGCTGAGAGAAAGGTAAGGTAAGGTCATGTTGCTTAGAGCCCAGCCGACCGCAAAGGGCCATATCAGGGCTGTCACCGCCTTGAAGTCCGCTCACAAGTCATTCATTCACCAAAAAACCCTGCTGGGAGAACAGGAAAAGGCGAAGGAGCGAAATGACAGGACAGCAACAGAGACAGACTATTGAAGGATATTTACCATTGGATAAAATGGATACCTCAGTGAAAGAAAATCGTTAGATAAAGTAAAAGAGACATTCTAATGTTAAGAGTGAGGAAATAACTATTTGATGAGACTGCATGTGGCTATGATGAAAGCGTATGTTTAAAACCTAAACGTGCGAAGTCTAGGGTTTACCGACAGAACCATTAACGACAAATTGTATAGAAAGAGAAAGGATTAGAAATAATGATAGCAGTGTTTTTGTTTGTTTGCTTGCTTGGTTTGTTGATTTTGTTGTTGTCGTTGTTGTTGTTGTTGTTGTTGTTGTTGTTCATTTATTTTTCTCTCAGTGTACACATGTTATGTAAGACCAACTAATAAACGGTAATCCACTTTTGTTTCTCGAACCGAGTACGCTTCACGTTGGTAAATGGTATGGCTTTGATGCATTTTTTTGTTTGTTTGTTAGAGACCATATGCAGTTCAGCCCTCAACCCCAATTCCCAACCCCGTACTTTCCCTTTACCTCCATCATCCCATCCACCCTCCGCCCCCTTCCAACTTCCTCTATACCTCCTACCCCTTCAACCCCATTAAGAAAAAGAATCTCTTCAACATGTGTGTGTGTGTGTGTGTGTGTGTGTGTGTGTGTGTGTGTGTGTGTGTGTGTGTGTGTGTGTGTGTGTGTGGCGCGCGCGCGCGCGCGCGCGTATGTGTGTGTGTGGGGGGGGGGGGGGTTTGTGTGTGTCTGTGTGCGTGTGTGCGTGCGTACGTGCGTGCGTGCGTGTGTGCGTGCGTGCGTCGTGTGTGTGTGTGTGTGTGTGTGTGTGTGTGTGTGTGTGTGTGTGTGTGTGTGTGGTGTGTGGTGTGTTTGTGTGTGTCCTCCGTTTAAGCAATAGAAATTTACCTTTTCTTGTTCGTTTGTTTTGATTTGTTTCGTTTCTTTAAATCTGCAGATATACTCGAAGAAGGACAGCGGCCAAAACGTCGTGTAGATTTCTCTACTTTTCCCCCTTTGTCCGAATACTATATTCAGTCTTGATATCGTTTTTGAGGGGTGAAAATAGTCACACGTACAAAAGAAAAAAAAATGAGAATGAACTCACCTAGAAACGCCTGCAGCATCTGCATCAGAGCTCTCTGTCGCTCCACCTCAAAGTCGGATTCCAGAAAGTTGAAGATGAAGGAGCCGATGGAGATGTAGATCAGAACGAGGATGAGAGCGACGACCACCGCGGCCACGCCCATCGTCCTCAACTTCCGGTGGCAGTTCTGACTCCTGTCGCTTTCTGCACTCTCTGTGCCCTTTTCTTTGTATTGATTCTGTCTGGCCGGCATGAACATTGCTTTGTTTTGTGGTCTGTGCCTCACTAGCGCCATGGCATCCCAGACGCTCATCCACTGATAGTAACTAGCTCCCATTTCTATTTCTCCCATAATCTGAACGGAGAAGAGCCTCATGGATCACTCCTGTTTCAAGGCGGATGCATTCACGGGAAGCCGCGTGATAAACTGCAGATAGCCTGTCTTTGGACTCATACTTCACCGCCATAAACGACATTGTAGCACCGTTCAGATAGACCTAGAGCAGCGGACAAGAAATAAATCAACTATGCAGTGGATGTCTTTGGTCAGGTAGAGATATTAGTTATGTGGTGATTAGCGTACCCACGAGTTCCATGCTAACATCAAGACTTGATGGGCGGTCTGGGTGTTGCCATATTTGCTCTTTTAGAAAGTTTGTAAATTTTGTTACAACTGGGTTAATCTGGACATTTCGATTGGGGTGCTGCTGCAATATAATATATAAACCCAAAACAGAATGTCAGCTTGGGTGATATTGTGTACCAGCAGGTCTTGTATTCCTTAGGTAATGAGGAAGAATTATCGCCGTTTGTGGATGCATGGTTTTGAGTCTAACTGATCACTTTGTATTTTGCGATCTACATGGAGTTGAGAAGATGAATATGTCTAAATGATAATCACCTGCAGATGTGGAAACAGTATCTTGCAAAAGTGTTGAAATCTATGTAAAATGAAATAACGGCCAAAGGTATTGAAAAGTTATCGTGAGCTCTGACAAGAGTGCCTCCCTGACCACTCATAACAGAAAATCACGAGGACTCGGACACACCAACACAGGCCTAATGTAATGTCGTACAACATCATCATCATCATCATCATCATCATCATCATCATCATCATCATCATCACATCGTCGTCGTCGTCGTCGTCGTCGTCGTCGTCGTCGTCGTCGTCGTCGTCGTTGTGGCCGCCGTATTGGTTGTGTCGATGTTAGTGGAGGACAGCGGCACACTTTCAGCATCAGAGTACAAAGACAGTCAAGTATGCCAAAGAGTAGACTTACTTTCTCACACATTCACCTTCGTCACCGCTACCACCACCATTAAAAGTCATTAGTACCATCGTCCAGGTTGGCAATAAGATGTAGACGCCAGCGATCACAATGTCCCTGCTTCACCTTGTACACCTAGGTCACAAAAAGTAACCAGTCAGACCGCATCCCAAACCGTACATTCAATTATGGTGACAGTTTGTTCCGCAGCAGACGTAAATATGTGCCTCATTGGTAGCAATGTAAACCAGGTAACGTAGTTACATTGTATGTCGCAGCATCGGTAAAGAATGTCACTGGGTAGCATTTTGTATTGGCTTGACAAATTGTACTGAAACAGATGCCATGAATACTCTGCAGAACTCATATCGTAGAACAGTAAATGTTCAAATAAGCAGTAAGCATTCAGAATTTATTTTAACGTTTGTTAAGTGTTCACTCTGTTGTGAAACAGTAGACATCAAGCCTGTGGAATAGAGGAGTTTCTTACAAGTGGATTAGATACCAATTTTGCGTCCCTAAGAAACACGACACGCTGCGATCAATATGGGCTTCAAAAGACACCACTCCAGAACAAGACTGAACTTTCCACACAAGGTGGTATGTTATGTTAAATGACTCAGAGACATGGAGAACAATCAAGTCGGTCACCCATGAAATTCACGAATCCATCAGCAAGTGCTTCAAGTTCATTCTAAACACAAGACAGACAGCAATTATTTCTTTTTAAAAAAATTAAAAACATGGGAAATCACGAAATAAAAATCCTATCATCAGACAGATAAGCAAATGGAGCTAGATTAATAACAACCTGGGAAAGTCTCCTACCAATATGACTCAGCTGTAACTCACAGAAGAGAAAGAGAATGAGACAACCTGACCGAAAGTCTCCTACCAATATGACTCAGCTGTAACTCACAGAAGAGAAAGAGAATGAGACAACCTGACCGAAAGTCTCTACCAAAATGACTCAGCTGTAACTCACAGAAGAGAAAGAGAATGAGACAACCTGACCGCAGACTGCAAAGTGAAGGCATGATGGAAGGCATGGGCCCAGTTGAAGAGGCCATCTCAGAACTGAGTCCACTGGAGGTGTTTCGCAACAGCCTTATGTTCCTCAAGAAATGTACAGGCATAAGTCGAGTCCGTCAAAAAAAAAACATATCTCCAACTTCTCTCTCAGAAGAGGGTTCTTCACATGAACTCCTCTCAGAACTGAGTCCACTGAAGGAGTTTCGCAACAGCCTTATGTTCCTCAAGAAATGTACAGGCATAAGTCGAGTCAGTCAAAAAAACACATCTCCAACTTCTCTCTCAGAAGAGGAGGGTTCTTCACATGAACTGTTGAATCCACCACAGACGCTCCGACACGCAATGCCAACATGCCGTGGGGTTTTCCTCTTTTCATGCATATGTAGTAGACGAAAGAAAAACACATAGGAGAGAGAGATGGTCGACCGATAAGGTTATGCTGCTCTCGAAAGCTGGCAGTGTTCCCGCTGGAGCCGGACTGTACGCGGTGCGATCATCCCAGCTGTCATCATCCGCCTCTCTACAGCAGAGTCAAGTCTCAATGCGGCTTCTCCCCCTAATCTCCCCCCCCAGCCTTCCGTCCTCTCCTCAACCCTGATCGTCCCTCCTCCATAACCCCTCTTCTGCCTCCGCCCCCCCCCCCCCCCCCACACACACACACACAAAGTTCATTCCTTCAACCGCTTCACTGCCCCATCAACAGTTCCACGTTGTCTTGCGGCAAGAGTCATGTGCTGTGGGAGGATAAAGAAGAAACCCAAAGAAAAAGCACTGAAAAGAGTTTCTTTTTCACGTAATGTAAGTGAACTCGGTGTTGTTGGGTTCTCTTTAGGTTTATGCTTAGCAGGGAGGGTTGGATGGGGGTTAGGGAGTAGGAGGTGGGGAAGGGAGGCTTTTTCTTGTCAAACTCAAAAGCAGTGTTGTGGAACATCTCTCTCTCTCTCCTCTCTCTCTCTCTCTCTCTCTCTCTCTCCCTCTCTCTCCTCTCTCTCTCTCTCTCTCTCTCTCTTTCTCTGTCTATCGTCTGTCTGTCTGTCTGTCTGTCTGTCTTCTCTCTCTCTCTCTCTCTCTCTCTCTCTCTCTCTCTCTCTCTCTCTCTCTCTCTCCCTCTCTCTCTCTCTCTCTCTCTCTCTCTCTCTCTCTCTCTCGTGTCAATGATTAAAATATAGTGGAGAGATGGGAAACAGAAAGACTCACAGACAAACATACATGCAACACACATATCCTAACACATATACATAATCACATATATTCATTCACACACACACACACACACACACACAACACACACACACACACCACCCCCACCACGCACCGCACGCACGCACGCACGCACGCACGCACGCCGCACGCACGCACGCACGCACACACACACACACACACACACACACACACACACACACACACACACACAGCCTAGTCCGATATGTTGTACATTGTTTATCAAAATATTGATTGTGATAGTTGTAAGACGTTTGACTGTTTTATAACATGAATATTTTTCGGGAATTCTACGTTTGGATTGCTTAGTGTTTCTTTTTTCACCACTATTGTAATTCATATTTATTCTTTTTGTGAGGGCAGGATGAATAAAAGCTGTAATGCTTAATTTTAACTTGACTTCACACACACACATACACACACACACACACACACACACACACACACACACAACACACACACACACACAGACAGAGAGAGAGAGAGAGAGAGAGAGAGAGAGAGAGAGAGAGAGAGAGAGAGAGAGAGAGAGAGAGAGAGAGAGAGAGATGCATTTAGTGTTTAAGTCCAAACTAGCACAGAATCTATTTCGTCCTAATAGAAATGTATCCCAAATATGCCTCATCCATCCGAAATTTGTTACGAGCGATGGTATTCTGAAACAAGCCTCTGATGTTTGTCAGCAGTGACAAAATTTGTAAGCTACATTTAACAAAATTAAGGATGTTGATCTCCCTCTCCTACGTCTTAAAACAAACTTATAAAGTCTCCTTCTTTTTTTAAAAATGTGTTTCATAGGTGGATGAGTAGGAAATGGAGAAGTGGGAGGAGGAGGGGTCCGAGATAGACAGACAGACAGACAGACAGACAGACAGACATAGAGGGGGGATCAGAATCAATGTAATCTTCCCACACGACTCCAGAGTTCCAGAATCAATGTAATCCTTTCCTTACGATGTTTGTCTTCAACTCGGTTCCAAACCCAGAAAAGAGCTGGTCTGTTCCATTGAGGTAGACGGTACACAGTTTGATCAAAACTGAAGTCAGCGACTGAGACTTCACAGACTATGAGACAATCGGTGGAGGTCTGGAAGAGAGACAGAGAGAGAGAGAGAGAGAGAGAGAGAGAGAGAGAGAGAGAGAGAGAGGAGGGGGGGTGGGGAGAGAGAGAGAGAGAGAGAGAGAGTGGTGTGTGTGTGTGTGTTGTGTGTGTGTGTGTGTGTGTGTGTGTGGTGTGTGTGTGGGGTGTGCATGTATCAATGCGTGTGTGTGGTGTGTGTGTGTGGTGGTGTGTGGTGGTGCGTGTGCGTGCTGTGGTTGCGTGCGTGTCGTGGTGTGTGTGCGTGCGTGCGTGCGTGCGTGCGTGCGTGTGTGGTGTGTGTGTGTGTTGTGTGTGTGTGTGTGTGGGGTGTGTGTGTGTGTGTGTGTGTGTGTGTGTGTTTATGCGTGCGCATGCGTGCACATTGTTTGTTAGTGTTTATCTGCCATTTTTAATCAGTGAAACAAGAGACAGACAGACAGAACGGACAGACGGACAGACGGACAGAGAGATTGCAATTAGCAATATATGAGACCTAAAATTTGTCTGTGGTGGGGAGCAGTATCTCACGAGGCTCTATATAGAAAAAAGAAGAAACTGAAAGGAAAAGCGACAAGTCTCACCTATCTGTTCAATACTTCAGCTGGATTCGTTCCGTTCATTATTTGCCTGGATTTGTCTTTGTCAGGGGCATACATACTGACACTCACCATGCAGAAATGCACTTCATCCACAGAGGTCATCAAAATAAATACATGCTTACAACACTACTACTACTACTACTACTACTACCTACTGCTGCTGCTGCTGCTGCTGCTGCTGATGATGATGATGATGATGATGATGATGATGATGATGATGATGATGATGATGCAGTTGCTGCTGCTGATGCAGTCGCTGCTGCTGTCGTTGCTCCTGCAGTTGCTGCTGCTGCTGCTGCTGCTGCTGCTGATGATGATGATGTGATGTGATGATGATGATGATGATGATGATGATGATGATTTCAAAAGAGATAACTGAAAAAGCATTTTACGAATGGCAGGAGAGGCAGGAGGAAGGGGGGGGGGGAGGCAAGACTGTAATTAAATACTTTGTGACAAACAAAAAGGCAAACATACCCTGTCTATTCACAACCTTTTGTTGTGTAGTTGTTAGGGGAAACATGCTACATAAGTGCATTTGGGGGGAAAACTGCAAACCCTTGTGCAACAGCTGAGAAGCAAGAGTGTTCATGAAATTAAACATTTCACAATCGTCCCAACATCGACTTCGCTTGTTTCATTGGGCAGTGTACCTACTCCTAGCACACAGGGGAGACAATTCGTATTGTAAGCTCAGCAGTGTTGACGAAAGGTCAGAGAATAGGCGGCAGGGTGGACGGAGACTGGAGGGGAAAAGTGAGGGGGCAGTGTGTGTGTGTGGGGGGGGGGGGGGGTGGAGGGGCAGTGTGGGGAGCGAGTGTAGAGGAGAAGTTATGCAAGGGTCGAGAGATCATGTCGTAACAAGTCAGCTGGGACAGTGCCATCCGGGTCAGTCCTGCATGGTGGGTGTAGCTGGTGCCAGACTCTCTGGGTCTGTTTATGGTGTCTGGAATCGTCGTGAGGTGGAGGGCGAGATGGAACATCAGACGTACATATCCAGGAAGTACAAGTATTCAGGAGATTTTTTATTCGTTATGGCGTTAAAGGAAGGGGAGGCATTGGTGGAACTGGAAGGGGGCAGGAGGGGAGGAGGGGAAGATGTAAGTTAGTGGGGAGTGTGGGGTTGGGGATTGGGGTTGGGGGGGGGGGGGGGGCTCAGCTGCATACAATCTCTACCAGAAAAAGGCAATAAAGTCACGTCATTTACATACGAAGCGTTTCTGGATTTTGAAATAAAAGTAGGTTACTATCTATTGGTTGATCTTACATAACCGTACGTACACTGAAAAAAAACTAAGCCAAAAAGCAAGTGAGCAAACAAACAAAAACACTGTTGTCATTGTTTCTTAACAGTTCCGTTCATATACAATTTGCTGGTGCCATTACAGGTTTTATCTGCAAATCTTAGACTGTACTTGATTAGGTGTTTCATTATTGATAACTGCATTCATACTAAAAAATTTTTTATTCAGTATTCTTAATTTTACAAGGTCTCTTTTGATGTACTTATTTAATTTGTTTTACTGATGTACCTGTGTTAACCAATGGTAAATGTTCGGCATCAATCTGCCCCTAACCCTCTCCTCTAACTGTGCGTTTTCTCCCTGTCCTCTCCTCCCAACATACCCTCCATTCCCCTTCTTCTCCCCTCCCCGTTTCCACTTTCCTCTGCATCCCTGAATGCCTTACCCCCCACCCCACCCCACCCCACCCCACACCACCCACACACACACACACACACACAACCACACACACACACAGACACACACACACACACACACACACACACACACACACACACACACACACACGCACGCACGCACGCACGCACACACACACACACACACACACACACACACACACACACACACACTCCGCAGAACCTTCAGTTGGACTGGAATAAATCTGTTTTATGTCTTCACTTACATTTTTGGCTTGTGTTCAGGAATCTGCAGTGTGTGTGTGTGTGTGTGTGTGTGTGTGTGTGTGTGTGTGTGTGTGTGTGTGTGTGTGTGTGTGTGTGTGTGTGTGTGTGTGTGTGTGTTGGTGAATAGCAAGTTTACATTCCTGCATACATTGAAACATTTGGGACAGTGAAGCCGATGTGGTGGTTAACTGTTGACATGAATCAATGGCAATCAGGGGGACAGTTGGCAGGCTGGTTTAATTGCTCATGTTTCTGTGTGCATTCTGCAGTTAGGTCTTAACAGACAGTGGAACAACAATATCCGATAACGATGTTGTTTTACCATCTCTCTCTCTCTCTCTCTCTCTCTCTCCTCTCTCCTCTCTCTCGCCCTCGCTCTCGCTCGCTCGCTCGCTCGCTCGCTCGCTTTTTATCTCTTGCTTTCTCGCTCGCTCGCTCGCTCGCTCGAACATGCATTATATTTTCTTGTATTTTTAAAGGCATTGCAATTCTTTGATTGCATTGATTTATTCCAGTCCAGCTGAGAGGGCGTGTGGGTGAGAAGGGAAGAGGGATTTGAAGGGATGCAGAGATAGGCGGAAAGGGATTCGGAGAGATGCAGTGGGAGACAGAGAGATGTAGAGGGAGACAGAGAGATGCAGAGGGAGACAGAGAGTTGCCGAGGGAGACAGAGAGATGCAGAGGGAGACAGAGAGATGCAAGGGGAGGAGGCGTGGAAGGATGTAGAAGAAGGTGGGAAAGGTTAGAGCGAGGGAGGGGTATGCTGGGAGGAGAGAAAAAGATGAAGGAGCAAGGTTGAGAGAGACGAAAAAGGAAAGGTGTAGAACGTGTCCCATAGATTAAACCAGTTACATCAATAAAACAAACTAGCTTGATGAATTGAAAAAAAAAGACATGTAATTTGAAGAGAAAAGAAAGAAATCATAACTATGAAGACATGTCACTATCAATGATGGAATCATCTGTTTTAAACCCAGTCAAGTGGAATATTACATTTCCAGACTCGACTCGTAACGTTAACAGTGAGACACATTGATCTTCATTTGAATAGTAATCCACTTCCATTGCGAGACCAAGGTATGCTTTAGGTCTAGATCATGTGGTTTTATCACCTTACCTTGGAGAGACTACGAACGGCTGAGCCCTCACTCTCAAGCCCACACTAAAATCCTGTTTTGCATTCCCATTTTCTTTCTACCCCTCCCCCCCCCCCCCCCCCCCCCCCCCCCCCCCCCCCCCCCATCTCCCTTCTTTTTTAAAATCTGTGCCAAGTCATTAAATACTGACAAGGAATTTGCGTGCACTCGTTGTCCACGAATACTAAATTATTGTAATCTTGAGAAACGTCATTTTGTAAGTAAAAATATGGCTAGAATCACGGATCAGCAAGATAATGTTTTAAACAACCCAGAAAGACATTCTTCTAGAAGTTCAGAACTTTTATAAATTACTTTACGCAGAATCCGAAGTAGAAGATAGTGAAGTAATGGATTTAGTAAACAATACACCATGTCTAAATGAAACAGAAGCAAACGAGTTAGAGGGAGAAATTACTCTGGAAGAAGCTACTGATGTCTTAAAGAATATGAAAAATAACAAAAGCCCAGGCTCTGATGGATTTTCGACGGAATTCTTTAAAGTTTTTTGGAAAAAAATTGGATTATTTGTTATTAGAGCGTTGAATGCTAGTTTTAAAAGAGGAGAACTGTCTAGCGTGCAAAAAGAAGGGATTATTATATGTATTCCCAAAGGAGACAAGCCAAGACAATATATAAAAAACTGGAGACCAATTTCACTTTTAAATGTAGTGTATAAAATTGGATCATCATGTGTTGCAAATCGCATAAAAAATGTACTGCCAAGACTTATTAATGAAGACCAGACGGGTTTCATTAGGAACAGATACATTGGTGATAACTTAAGATTGATATATGACACAATAGCTTACTTAGATCAAAATAATTTACCTGGATTGTTATTAAATATAGATTTTGAGAAAGCTTTTGACTCGATTAACTGGGGTTTTATGTCGAAGGTATTAAAGAAATTTGGTTTTCAGAAAGACATTTGCAGATGGATAGATACATTCTATAAGAATATTAAATCTTGCGTTGTTGTAAATGGTCAGGTTTCAAACTGGTTCGAAATTAAAAGAGGTTGTAGGCAAGGAGACCCTATATCCCCATATCTGGCCAAGGTCAAGGTCGTTCGCCGCTGAGGTTGGAGTGACTGTCGCCTCTGTTCTTTCTTCGTTCAAGAGGAAAAAGAAGCGTACTTGCTTTGAAAGTTTGTGAAAATGTTTGCGATGTTTGGTGCTTTTGTGTTGTGGGCAATTTATGCCGAACTTTACCTGCGTTGGTTCGTGCTGTGCACGACCATTTCAACACGGTTGACTGCTTTGAACTCGGTGGTCCGCCATCGTACTCACCTGTGCATCGAGCTAGCCAACTGGCTGATCTTTCGTCCAGTTCTGTTGAGTGCTCTGTCCCTGTGCGCCAAAGTGATAAATTCCTGCATTACGGACGTGATCAACTTCTTCATGTAAGTCCATCTCGTTTGACCTGTGAATTAACATCTCGGCTTCGTACTTTTGGCATAGGTGTCAATCTTCCAAGAAAACGGTACAAGAGAAAGAAGGCAGACAAGAAACGGACATTAAAGGTGCTGCTTTTCAACTGCCGATCGTGTCGCAAAAAAGCAGCTGAAATCCATGAATTGGTGACTGATTTAAAGGCCGATATTTTGGTCTTGACTGAAACTTGGTTGTACGATCGTGGTGACGAGTCCAACATCGCTGCTATGACCCCCTGTGATTATGATTTCCACTCGTTTCCTCGTGTTGGATCACGAGGTGGTGGATTAGCCTTCATGATTCGAAAAACACTCTCATGCTGTGTTTCTTTCACTCCTGTGAAATTTTGTTCGTTTGAGTGTGTTGAAATAAAAACTACGAGGCACTGCTGCTACTGTTTCTTTGGTTTGTGTTTACAGACCTCCGCCAAGTAAGTCCAACATGCTGTCTAACTCTGCCTTCCTACAGGAGTTTCCAGATCTGTTATCCTCTTATGCAGCTACACGTAATACTGTTTGTTATCTTGGTGACTTTAATTTTCATTATGATGACTATTCAGATCGCCAAGTGATTCATCTAAAGACTCTACTGACTGATCATAACCTGTCTCAATTTGTTCAGACACCAACTCACAAACATGGCCATATCCTTGATTGGGTGGTAGGAAACACTGAAGACAGCGTTCTCTCTGTGGATGAAGTTCGTGACTATGCTGGTCTTTCAGACCATTACGTTGTTGTGTGCAGTTTGAAGATCTCCAGACCCCCTCCTCGGAAAAGACTTGTTACGTCAAGGAACATGAAAGCATTGTGTGTGGCTGTTTTTGACCAAGAGGTCAAGAGTTTTGCTCAAGGCATGCGTAAGCAGCAAAGCAATGCAGATGTTACACAATTACTTGAAGTGCTTAACGATGGCCTTCAGGAAATCCTGGACCGAC
The DNA here is from genome assembly GCA_018398815.1 of Conus ventricosus. Lineage (NCBI taxonomy): Eukaryota > Metazoa > Mollusca > Gastropoda > Neogastropoda > Conidae > Conus > Conus ventricosus. Next base: position 25,851,541 of record CM031598.1, on the reverse strand, counting down.
ACGCGCCTGCAGTGACTAGGTGTGTTACTGACCGTCCCTCAGCTCCTTGGCTCTCCGAGGACGTGAGAGCTGCTCGACGTCAACGCCGGCGCAGCGAGAGACGCTGGAGAAAGAGCCGATTGACCATCCACCGCCAGATCTTTGCAGCGAACAGGTGTGAGGCAGGGGACTGCCTCCAGGATGCCAGAGAGTATACTACCGTGATAAAATTGACTCCTGTTCTTCATCAAAGCAGTTGTTTTCTCTTTCAAGTGAACTACTTGGCAAACAAAAGAAATTAAGTTTGCCCACGAACATTCCTCCTTCTCAAATCTCTCAACAATTTAGTGAATTCTTTGTAGATAAAATCAAAACCATCCGTGACAATCTTGATGCAAATCCTTCCCAACCAATTCTTTACGATAAATACTGTGGACCACCTTTTTGTACTTTTAATCCTGTGGATGAAAAACTGATCAGCGATCTCATAAGTGAATCCTCCAGCAAAAGTTGTGTCCTTGACCCCATCCCTACTTCCCTCCTTAAACGGTGTGCCTCTCATTTGATTCCTGTGATTACAAATATTGTAAACAAATCTCTCTCGTCGGGCATAATGCCTCCTCAGTTTAAGCAGGCAATGGTTACCCCTCTCTTGAAAAAGCCAGGACTAGACCTTAATAAGTTAAAGAACTATAGACCAGTGTCCAACCTCCCATTCCTCTCAAAATCCTGGAAAGAGTTGTGCTGAAGCAGCTTCAGGCTCATCTTTCAGACCATGGTCTTCTTGAGGCCTGTCAGTCTGCTTATAGGAAGAATCATAGCACTGAGACTGCTGTATTGAGCGTACTGGACTGTTTGCTGTGCAAATCGACAGTAAACTTGTTTCTCTCGTAGCCTTGCTTGATCTGAGTGCTGCCTTTGATACGCTAGATCACACTACTTTACTTGAAAGGCTTAGGGTCACTTTTGGTGTTGATGGGATAGTTCTTCAGTGGTTCGAATCATACATCAGAGATAGATCGCAGGCGGTGTTGTGGGTGGTGTAAGGTCTACTTTGTCACCTCTTTTGTATGGAGTACCACAGGGGTCAGTATTGGGCCCAGTGTTGTTTACATTGTACTCACAGCCCTTGTCGGATGTTATCTCAGACCATGATTGTGATTTTCACAAGTATGCTGATGACACTGAACTTTCTAAGAGTGGCACACCTGAGTGTTTGTTTCTGTTCAATCTGGGTGTCTCGGTGTATCAGCAGTGTGCAGGAGTGGATGACAAGTAATAAGCTTAAATTAAATTGTAAAAAGACTGAAGTCATGCCCGTTGGAACCTCCTCCTGCCTCAAACTCGTTGAGTCAGAGTCAATGGTTGTTGATGGTACTGAATTACCTTTCAATAAGTCTGTCAAATACCTTGGTGTTACCATTGATCAGTGTCTGACCATGCAGAATCAAATATCTGTAGTCTGTCGCTCATCCTTTTTAGAGCTGAGACGTATTGCTTCCATCCGACGCTTTATATCCAGGGAAGTAGCTGTCAGGCTAGTCTGTGCCATGGTGATGTCAAGATTGGACTACTGCAACTCTGTTTATGCTGGGCTTCCCACAGAACAGATTGCTCGGCTGCAGAGAGTCCAAAATAGCGCTGCACGACTTGTTTTGAAGAGGAGGAGGTGTGAGCACATCACTCCCATGCTGATCGAACTGCACTGGCTTCCCATACAGTATCGGTGGCAATTTAAACTGGCAGTTCTTGCTTTCCGCCACTTCAATGAATCTCTTCCTCACTATCTCTCTTCTTCTCTCTGCACCTACCAAAGCTCTCGTACCCTTCGCTCTTCTTCACAAAAACTTTTGAAAATCCCTAAGCGTTCTCTGAAATCTGTTGGCGAAAGAGCCTTCAGTTTTAGAGCACCTTCTATTTGGAACTCCCTCCTGAAGACCTTCGTAATCAGCCTACTCTTTCTTCTTTTAAATCTCAGCTCAAATTTACCTCTTCAAAAAGGCCTATTCTCTTCTGTAGATGACTAGATCTCTCCTAAATTTCTCCACAACTAGTTTGGTGAGGCAGTTTATGCATGCTGGTGCGTCTGCAATTGTGTATTTTCTTTTTTGCTGTGTGCATGAATATTGTATGAATAAGTGCAAATGGTGGATGTAAGCGCATTGAGTTGTACAACAAGAAATGCGCTTTTATAAGTATTATACATTATTATTATTATTATTATATCTGTTCATACTCTGTGTAGAAATATTAGCTATAATGATAAGAGAAAACACAGATATCCAGGGAATAATGATGAATGATGTTGAACATAAACTTTCACAATATGCGGATGACACAGAATTTTTGCTGGCAGTGATAGAAAATCTTTTGAAATTTGCGTAGATGTTCTGTTTAAGTTTGGATCTGTTTCAGGTCTTCACATAAATTCTAGCAAAACAAGTGCAATTTGGTTAGGAAGTAAGAAGAATTCTGAAGTTAGATATATGATTTATTTAGGAATGGACTGGAACCCACTAAAATTTCGTGTATTAGGAATATGGTTTACTAATGATTTAAAAGACTGTGTAAACATAAATTATCCGGACAAATTGGCAGATATAAAACATCTGTTCAAAGTATGGGTTAAACGTCAACTAACGCCTCTTTGTAGAATAGCAATTTTAAAAATCTCTCATACTTTCAAAACTGATACATCTTTGGTTACTTCTGCCAAATCCACCTGATGTGTTTTTTCGAACATTACAAAAGATGTGTTATGAATTTGTCTGGGGTAAGAAACCAGACAAAATTAACCGGAAAACGGCGCATAAGAGTGTAAAACTTGGAGGCATCGGGATCCCTGAATTAAAACATTTGTTACCTCTTTAAAACTGTCGTGGTTTCGTAAAACTGAAAAAAACAACCCACAGTGGAAACATATTCTACTAGCTAATTTTCCTCAATGGCCGCTTATCAATAAATATGGTCCAGAATTTGTTTCCAGGTTTACGAGATATAACCAATTTTGGTCAGACGTCATTGAAGCCTATAAAATGTTTTACTACAAATGCATGCCAGGAAATTCCGCTGAAATTTTAGCTGAACCTATTTGCTATAATAATAGAATCAAAGTTGGAAACTCATACGTTATCTCTAGAAAACTTGGTTACAAGAATGTACATTGTCTTGCGGACTTTTTTGATGATAAAGGTCAGTTTCTTTCTTATATGCGTTTCAAAGAGAAATATAATATTAATGTCGATTTTGTCACCTTTGCTGGGTATAAATCTGCAATAATCGACTACATTAAACAATGTAGTATTTCTGTAAAGAGCAATATACATACCGATACAACTTGCTGTTTGAAGAAGGTATTTGCTATTCACAAAGGTTCAAAGCTTTATTACGATATACTTATTGAAAATAATGTTCGACCAAAATGCTGCGACAAATGGGATTCGAACTGATGGTACATCATGACTGGAAATCATGCTTTCTATATACCAGCAAAATAAACGATATTAAACTAAAATGGTTTCAGCTGAAGCTAAATTTCACAGATGTTTAGGTACAAAAGTTATTTTAAAAGAAATGGGAGTTCGTAATAATGTCAAATGCAGTTTTTGTGGTACAAATAAAGATACGATTGACCATATGTTTTGGAAATGCAATTATGTCAAATTCTTTTGGAATGTACTTACAGATTTGATTAGAGAAAAATGTGCCAATGCAGAAAACCTAAGACTGACTGAATCGCTGGTGCTTTTAGGATTTGATAAAAACGTTATTGTGGACAGTGTCCTTTACTTCATTGTACTATTTGCAAAGTATTATATATATTCATGCAACCTGAATGGAAACCATCCACGAACAACTGTATTTTTGAAGAAACTAGAGTGGCGATACAAAATTGAAAAACACAATGCCTTACTTATCTCTAAATATTCAGACTTTTGTGTAAAATGGATGATATATAAACCATTAATAGAGGGTTCTTAAATGTATTTTACTTTTTATGATTTATCCGATTGCGATTTGCCACAGTCCTAAGTTGAATTTTGAACAGTCTTTTGCGTGCCAATGTTATCTATATTGTTGATGTATCGAGGCCTCTTTAAGATGTTCTCTAGATAGAACATTGAATGAAAACGCCATTGATAACATCCATCCACCACCCCTCTCTCTCTCTCTCTCTCTCTCTCTCTCTTCTCTCTTACCTCTGGCTGTTAAAACAATTATTTCTCGACTTTGGATGGACAATGCCCTTTTATTTTTCCTTTTCATGTTTGTGTTTCATGTTATTAAATGCAAATTAAATAAGTTTAAAAAAAAAATACTAAATTTTTCAACACACACACACACACACACACACACACATATATATATATATATTATATATATATGTGTGTGTGTGGTGTGTGTGTAATAGAGAGAGAGAAAGAGAGAGGAGATAGATATAGCTGTAGATATGTAGATCTAGATATAGATACAGATACAGATATGAATGTTCACGTGTGTGTATATGTGTGTGTACATCTAGATATAGATATATATGAATATATGCCTGGGGAGAGAGAGAGAGAGAGAGAGAGAGAGAGATAGATAGATAGATAGATATGATATAGATAGATATATATAGATAGATAGATAGATTGATATTGAATTATAAACAAAGCTTGCTCTTATGTCTTAGATTGAAGAAATAGAGGGAGATAAGCATTCATATCTGCAGTGGCAGTTAATACTGCCTAACTAACAGTATGTGCTCAAGTGGGTGGATGGGGAAAAATAAAATAAATGCTTCTCAAAGTGAACCTTCACAAAGCTTATAATCTCCAATAGGAGGAAACTCACTAACACATAACTCCTGGTCATATACCGATATTTCGAAACCTGGTTGTTTCTCCTCAGTGACCACGGAAAGTGGTAATTTGATTCCTCTGCCTTTTCAGTTTTAAGAAGAATGCATGCTATCCCAGAAAAGGCTGGTGTGCAATACCGTAGTATGTTTGTTGAGGTTTCAAAAAACCAACCAAAGGTGCCACCTAAGAAGCAAAAGAAAATCATGAAAGAGCAAAACAAGCTACATTTTCTTGTGAAAAGTAGAAAATATAAAAAGATAACCTCTTAAGACACAAGTGCTGAGGGCCAGTTCAACGATACAACGAGCGCCGCGGGCGTACCTCTGATTATCACTTTGTCAGAGAGCGTTTGTTTGACAAGGTTTGGTTTCAGTGCTGTGGGATGGGGGTGGGGGGAGGGAGGGCTTACATTCACACAAGCGGAAAAAACAGTATCAGTCATGGGCCTTGGAGCTTGTCGGAAGAGATACAGCAAAGCTTTGCGGGGGCTCGCTAGGGATATGCCCACCATACAGAATGAACTTATCGCTGCGATGAATATCTTTGTTGTCTGTAGTTTAAATTACTGGCTGGTCATTCTGTTCAGGGTGGAGGGATTGGAGGAAAATGCGGGGATGGGAGGGGAAATGGAAGGGTGCTGGTGGAGAGGGATTCAATTTCTTTTCAGGCTATATAGCACCCCAAAAATACTGTTGAACTAAGAGATAAAACATGGGGGGGGGGGGGGGGGGGGTAAGAGTTGGAGTTGAAGGGGGGAGGGAGGAGAACTGGGCGAAATTAAGGTTTGGAGTGGAAGTGGGGGAAGGGTTAGGCGAGAAAGAGTGGGGGAGGGTTGGCGAGAAGAGGGGGGGGGGGGGGGGGGGGGGGGGGCTAAAAGAGGACAGCCAAAGCAGATCTTATTCGTGACATAAGGTCATCAGAGGTGTGTGTTTGTGTGTGTGTGTGTGTGTGTGTGTGTGTGTGTGTGTGTGTGTGTGTGTGTGTGTGTGTGTGTGTGTGTGTGTTGTGTGTGTGTTGTGTGGTGTGTGGTGTGTGTGTGTGTGTGTGTGTGTGTGTGTGTGTGTGTGTGTGTGTGTGTGTGTGTTTGTAGTGTGACAGACAGACAGACAGACGGACTGACAGACAGACAGACAGGCAGACAGAGACAGAGAGACAGAGAAAGAGACGATAAAGTTAAGGAGAGGGGATGTACGCTTCTCTTGACTGATAACAAATTACTGTTTGTTTTCTTTGTTTGCTTGTTTTGTTTTGTTTGCGTGTCTTTAAGTCTGCACTTAAAGACTCCCCAAGGTCAGCAGCCATGCATCTTATAACATTCTCTTCTTTTATCCTTTTGTCTAAATATTATTCTGTAGGTAGTATTTTGTTTTGCTTTGTTTTTGAGGGAGTGAGGGGCAAGGTGGAAGTTCCGTACACAGAGCAAAGGTAGAAATGATCACATAAATGCACAAAAGAAAAAAAAAAGTGAAACAATAGATGTCATGACTCACCTAGGAACAGATGCATCTTCTGTATCAGAGCTTTCTGTCGTTCAATCTCACAGTCGGACTCCAACAGTTGGAAGATGAAGGCGCCGATGGTGATGTAGAGCAGAATGAGGAGGAGAGTGACGACCACCATTGCTACACCCATCGTGATCAGTGATGGTCACTCCTGCAGCTTTCTGCCCTCTCTGCGTCCTCTTTTATGGAATTTGTCGGGCGGTCATTGACGTCATTTTGTTCTGTAGTCTATGCATCACTGATGCCATGAAGTTCGAGACATTCATTGACTGACAGTGGTGGCTCCATAACAATTCCCTCCACACCCTGAGTGGAGAACAACCTTGAGGATCACTTCTGTTTGCATGCAAGTACACTGGTGGGAAACGCGTGTTTATTAAGTGCAGAGAGTCTGTCCTCGGCTCATGCCCATACTTCATCGCCCAGAGAGTCTGTCCTCGGCTCATGCCCATACTTCATCGCCCAGAGAGTCTGTCCTTGGTTCATGCCCTACTTCATCGCCCTGAGGCTGTCCTTGGCTCATGCCCATACTTCATCGCCCAGAGAGTCTGTCCTTGGCTCATGCCCATACTTCATCGCCCTGAGAGTCTGTCCTTGGTTCATGCCCATACTTCATCGCCCAGAGAGTCTGTCCTTGGCTCATGCCCATACTTCATCGCCCTGAGAGTCTGTCAAGGAGCGTGAAACCTCTCACAAAAAGCATTAAACGCTTAGAGGCAAAGGGACGTTGTACGTAGTATACAAATAGGTAATAGACCCATTAACCAGGGTACCTTACCCATCGCACACGGCCGAACTGTGTCAAGGAGGACGAAGTGGTCAGATGACAGATGACACCTAAGGTAGTAGAGAGTTCGGACCTGCCCGATAGCGAAAGGGGGGAAGGGATGTAACCACTACGACCTCGGTGCTCCAAGTGAGCGCTAGACACTTAGTCAGCTGAGGTTCTTTAGTAAACAGTCAGTGAAGAGCAGGAGTCTTGGACTCGTTCGGATGGTATTGCCGTGGGTCACTGTGTTGGTTTATTGTCAGGCTGGTTGAATGCGCGTGGAGGTTGTCGTAGCCCTCCTTAAGATAATTACTGTGTTAAGTGACCCCCGAAGACGGCGGGAAATTTCGATGTCCATCTGGTGCTAAGTGTTTGTTTGCTAATCAATAAGTTAGGGATGTGTGTAAATGCTGATGTGTGGGAGAAGGTAGCGAATGGAGAATTCAGGGTACTTGTGAACTAGGGGTTTGAGAAGCAGCATGGACAAAGGCATGGCCCGAAGGGGAATCCTTTGTTTCCACCACTATATAAACTGAGGGAGAACAACGTGCAGGGAAGAACACCACGAGAGAGAGAGAGAGAGAGAGAGAGAGAGAGAGAGAGAGAGAGAGAGAGAGAGAGAGAGAAGAAGAGAGAGGAGGCAGAGGAGAGAGAGGAGAGAGAGAGAGAGGAGAAGAGAGAGAGAGAGAGAGAGAGAGAGAGAGAGAGAGAGAGAGAGAGAGGAGAGTGAGCAGGACAGAGAAAGGGTCGAGAGAAACGTGGTCTGGGAGATAGAAGGGACAGCTAAGTCGTAGGGTTAAAGACAAGCTGGAAGAGAAGAAAATTATAAGTTTGAAGCCCAGAGGTGGGTGAAGACAGACAAACTCAATTTGAACCCAGAGGTGGGTGAAAGAGACGAAGAAGAAGAGTTCTACGTCGAGATCCCAGAGACGACCACGAAGACCCAGTCCTGAAGCCTGGAGCCAGTCAACCAAGGGCATCACCATCAAGCAGTGCGGAAGAAGACGTGTAGAGACTTTTTCAAGAACTGTGGTGTGGTGTGAAAGCGTGGTTGTGTGTGTGAAAACCTGGCCAGGTAAGAAGTCATTTTATTATAACCCGGGATTAGGAAGTATTGATCTTTTTATGTGTTGATTTGTGCATCTGTGTAATTGGATTTTTCATGTTTGATTATAAGTAGCATAGAAATTTGTATTTCTTGTGCTCAGTCGTGTTAGGAGAGACACGAATGCGTGACATCCCATTCCCAGAGAGAGGTGAATGTTTGGTGCGCGCATGAGTGTGCATATACGTGTATGAGTGCAAGGATAACCTTGGTGTGATAAGCCTGACTAATAATACATCAACTTAGTGCACTTAAGCAATACCATCACGATTTCCCCGTCCTGGACAGAGTCTGTCCTTGGCTCATGCCCATACTTCATCGCCCAAATCGACCTGATAGCAGGGTCAGATGGGCCTAAGGCAGCGGATAATAAATAAATAGATTATGAAGCGGATGTGTATGATCGGGGAGAGATATTGTATGATCGGGTAGAGATATTGGTCATGTGCTGATTAGCATACCGAAGAGTTCCACGCTAACATCGATAGTTGATGGGCAGTCCGGATGTACTTGCTGGAAAGTTGGTAAATTGTGTGACAGTCGGTTAATTTGGACATTTCGATTCGGATGCTGTCCTAATACAAGTCGTAAACCAGTTACAGAATGCCGCCCTTGGTGACTTCTGTATTGGAAGGCCTCATATTCCTAGCCTGTGGGGAACAATTATCGCCATTTGTGGATGTATGATTTGAGATCTACGATCACTCGTATTATGTGATCTAGATGTATTAGTTGGATTGGAAGATGAAAACGTCTAAATGATAGTCACCAGCAAATATGGATTCAGTATCTGAGGAAACTGTCAAATGCCAAGTAATATAAAACAATAGCCAAAGGTATTGGAACGTTTTTGTGCGCTCACGTTGGTATGTCTGCCTAGCTAATCAGAAAATAGCAGAGACTGGGGTACCAAAATAGGCCTAATGTAATATCCTTCAATAACATCGTCATCGTCATCATCACTGTCATCACCGATGTCGTTGTTGTCGATGTCAGCTGAGGATATCGGTGCACTTTCAGCATCAGAATACAAAGACAGTCAAGTATGTTAAAGACTAGACTAACTGTCTTACACCTCCACGTCGCCACCGCCGCCACCACCGTCAGAACTCAATACTACCATCGTCCGAGCAAGCATTATAATCGGCAAAAAAGATGTTGGCGTCGGTGATCACCGAGTCTCTCATTCACCTT
>CM031598.1:25819648-25837148 GCA_018398815.1 Conus ventricosus | reverse complement strand
AAGGAGAACAGCAGCCCCAACTAGAACAGGAAGTCTCCTTTGAAAATATCAAAAGTATTACCAAGGAGAACCAAAAACCAAAAAGGCAGATGGCAGAGGGATGGACACCACCGGATGCCCAGATCAGACCTTCGTGAGACTGAGGACAGGGCACTCCAGACTGAGACATCACAGTCCACTATATTCCACAATGGCAAGTCTTCAAATCACCCATGCAGTACAGCCCAACGACCTAGCCTGCCAACACACTGATGAAGGGAAAGCCCTATTGACCACTGGAGGGCCTTCGCCATACAGCAGCCTTCGCCAATACCTCCAGGGTTCCTACCTAAGTGAACAAGGAAGAAGACCATCCTACATTCCTGTTGATCTCTAATGATCATCACTCATCAGTCATTGATCCCCCCCCCCCCCTTCAACCAGCATCATTATACTACTGCCACCACATCATTTCACCTGTGACAATGATCAGCATCCCACAGTACCTTTAATCTCAGTTATGATTCCAGTAACAACAATGATTATCATCCTGTAGCACTGGTGTTATCAAATGACTATCACCCATCAAGGTTCCCATTTTTTTTTATAATTTTAGTAACAAGAATGATTATCATCCTGTAGCACTGTTGTTATCAAATGGTCAAAATCCAATAAATTTTATTATCATTATTTATATATTTATTCAAAACCCCCTGTGTGTGTGTGTGTGTGTGTGTGTGTGTTGTGTGTGTGTGTGTGTGTGTGTGTGTGTGTGTGTGTGTGTGTGTGTGTGTGTGTGTGGGCGAGTGTTTGTATATATGTGTGTATACGTGTGTGTGTGTGTGTGTGTGTGTGTGTGTGTGTGTGTGTGTGTGTGTGTGTGTGTGTGTGTGTGTGTGTGTGGCGCGCGCGCGCTTATATGTGTGTGTTGTGATAGTGTTGATTTCACCTATGACAACGGTCACTATTCATCAGTCATTGATCATTTCCATTTTTCTGCTCAATTGGCATTATCATACCAATACTATCATGTTATTTCACTCATGACAATGATCAACATCCTATAGCATTGTTTATCCCTCTTATGACAATGATCATCATCATCTTTTGAAAAAAAATAATATATATATATATATATATATATAATATGTAGTGTGTGTGTGAGAATGTGTGTGTATGTGTGTGAAAACTCCCCACAATTAGTCTCTTTTGACCATAATTCACCCATAATATTCTCCCCTCTCTTCCCCCTTGTTCTCCCCCCCCCCCTCCCCTTTTTTTTCCCAACAATGTTTGGCATGAAATTTATCACCCCACCCCACGCATAACGCTTGGGGTGGGAGGAGAGATCTATAAATTTCTTTTCTCTCTCTCTTCTCCCCCTCCCCCCGTACCCCCCCCCCCCCCTCCATATTCCTGTTCCCCCCCCCCCTTTTTTCCCCCTCTACGATATCTTACCAACCCATTAAATCTTTTCCCATTCTCTTCCAATCATTACTATTTATCCACACCCACACAAGACGTACCCACACCTAACTACTATCACACCTTCCATTAAAATTGTTCCATTAATTAATTTTTATCTTTTATTTTTCTTGCTTACTTATTTTTTATTTCATTTCATTTATTTATTTCATTTATTTATTAGTATTGCTTTTTATTCATTTAAAAAAAAAACTTATTGGGGGTGTTATGGGTGAAATGAATGACTGTACAGCTTTATGACCCCCCTTTTTGCTGGCGGCCATTTTGGAAATTGCTCAAATAACAATTTTCCTCGGGGTTTAAACAGACCTGTATCTGTTTTGTGAAAGGGCCCCTGAAATTGTCCTTCCTTCAGCCAAATTTGGTGTTTGTAGCATAACATGAACAATTATGCAAAATATTTCCAATTTTTGGGTGTGTCGGCCAATTTTGGAAAAAATTGCCCCAAAAAACAGGGTTAACAAATTTTTCAGTGGCTAAAATCAGGTTTTGTTCAGATAAAACTGGCCATCCCCCAAAAAGGGGTTGTTGCAAAAATGCATGATTTTTCGACATAAACCCCCGCTAATTGTGTTGCCATGAAAGTTTGATGCTTGATAAGTGTCTTTTTTATTAGAAAGAAAAAAAATAACCTAATGCTAACCGCCAACATTTTGCAGCTGTGTTACTGCGGGCTCAATCCTAACAAAGGAAATGTGTGTGTGGTGTGTGTGTGTGTTGTGTGTGTGTGGGGTTTTGGTTTGTGTGTGTGTGTGTTGTGTGGTGTGTGTGTGTGTGTGGGGTTGGTGTGGTGTGGGGCGTCCCGCGCGCGTGTGCACATTATATGTGCCTGGATATATATGTGCCTGGATTTTATTATATATATATATATGCCCCAGTTCCTGCCCCCTCCCCCGCCCTGTTCGACATGCCAACCTTCCAGTCTCATTGCCAGGATATGGAACGTGATTTTTTCCAGCGAGGATACAGCCCTGTGACCATCCAGGAGGCAAAAACCAAAGCCAGCCATGTTCCCCGACACGAGACTCTCAGCTATAAGACGGAAGACAGGCAACACAACCGAGTTCCATTCATCATCACCCACAACCCTCTAAATCCCCCATTCCGTTCTTGGTTTGCAGAACTCCAACCTCTTCTCACATGAGCCAGAAAATGCGGAAGGCTTTGCCTTCCCCCCCATACTAGCCGAAAGAAAATCGCGGTCTTTGAGAAATCGCTCATGCCATCAGCTCTCCCGATTCCAGATGACATCTTTGCTGGATGCTTTCAAATGTACCCGCTGTAACACTGTGTGGTTTTTTTGAAAACCATCTAGTTGAGAAACAGAACATTTAGTAGTAAAGCAGACAGGAGAGACATTTACCATCCGTCATCGACTGTCCTGTGACAGCAGCAATATTGTCTACAAAGCTGTACTGCACCCAAATGTCAGAGTACACAGTACATGGGTAAAACTATGCTGACACTGAAAGATCGCTCTCTATCTGCAAAACGTGTGGTGTGTGGTGTGTGGTGTGTGTGTGTGTGTGTGTGTGGTGTGGGGTGTGTGTGGTGTGTGTGTGGGTTTTTTGTGGGGTGTGTGTGTGTGTGGTGTGTGGTGTGTGTGTGTGTTAGATCCTTTTCCTTTCACACACACATCACTGATATGGAATCATTTTTGAAGTGTATAAAAGTCTGTAGCCCAAGCAGGAGATCATGTTACAACTGACACCGAGACAACTTGACACGGCACCAAGACCACCCAGTGACTTAACAAAGGACACAATGCATCAGACTTGTGTCCATAGAAACAAAACAAGACAAATGATTTCCCCTTCTTTTGCCGCTGTCTTTTGAAATGGCACCTGGCGACCCAAAGCCCATACCCATCAATAGCAGTCTTTCTCGTTGATTTTATTGTCAAGGGAAAAAATATCAGAGATTAACCTGAAGAAAAAAAAACACAGATCCAAAGAATAGAAAATATAGATTCTGAAAACATCTAAAGATAAAACGAGCGCCGCAGGCATACCTCTGATTATCACTTTGTCAGAGAGCGTTTGTTTGACAAGGTTTGGTTTCAGCGCTGGGGGGGGGGGGGGGGGGGGGGGGGGGGGGGGGAGGGCTTACATTCACACGAGCGGAAAAACGATATCGGTCATGGGCTTTGAAGCTTATGGGAGGAGATATAGCAAAGCTTTGCGGGGGCTCGCAAGGGATATGCCCACCATACGGAATGAACTTATTACTGCGATGAATATCTTTGTTGTCTGTGGTTTAAATTACTGACTGGTCATTCCGTTCAGGGTGGCGGGACTGGGGGAAAGGCGGGGATGAGAGGGGAAATGGAGGGGTGGTGGTGGAGAGGGATTCAATTTCTTTTCAGGTTACAGCACCCCAAAAATACGGTTGAACTGAGAAGTAAAACATGTGGGGGGTGGAGGGGGTACGCGTTGGAGTTGAAGGGGGGGGGGGGGGGGCGTAGAGGAATTGGGCGAAGGTAAGGGTTGGAGTGGAAGTGGGGAAGGGTTAGGCGAGAAAGAGTGGGGGGGGGGGGCAAAAGAGGACAGCCAAAGCTGATCTCATCCGTGACATCAGGTCACCAGGTGTGTGTGTGTGTGTGTGTGTGTGTGTGTGTGTGTGTGTGTGTGTGTGGTGTTGTGTGTGTGTGAGAGAGACAGACAGACAGACATACAGGCAGACAAGCAGAAAGATAAACAGACAGACAGACGGACTGACAGACAGACAAACAGGCAGGCAGAGACAGAGAAAGAGATGATAACGCTAAGGGGAGGGGATGTACGCTCCTTTTGATTGATAAAAATTTACTCTGTTTTTTTTTTTTTCTTGTTTGTTTTGCGTTTCTTTAAGTTTGCACTTAAAGATTCTGGAAGAAGGTCAGCAGCCAAAGCATCATATGAAATTCTCTTCTTTTATCCTTTTGTCTAAATATTATTCAGAAGGTAGTTTTTTGTTTTGCTTTTTTTTTTTTCTTTTTTTGGAGGGGATGAGGGGCAAGGTGGGAGTTCCTTTTACAGAGCAAAGGTGGAAATGATCACATGAATGCACAAAAGAAAAAAAAACAGTGAAAGAATAGATGTCATGACTCACCTAGGAACAGATGCATCTTCTGTATGAGAGCTCTCTGTCGTTCAATCTCAAAGTCGGACTCCAACAGTTGGAAGATGAAGGCGCCGATGGTGATGTAGAGCAGAATGAGGAGGAGAGTGACGACCACCATTGCTACACCCATCGTGATCAGTGATGGTCACTCCTGCAGCTTTCTGCCCTCTCTGCGTCCTCTTTTATGAAATTTGTCGGGCGGTCATTGACGTCACTTTGTTCTGTAGTCTATGCATCACTGACGCCATGAAGTTCGAGGCATTCATTGATATCACTTTGTTGTGTAGTCTATGCATCACTCACGCTATGGAGTTCGAGGCATTCATTGACTGACAGTGGTGGCTCCATTCAATTTCCTCCACACCCTGAGTGGAGAACAACCTTGAGGATCACTTCTGTTTCCATATCAGGTACACTAATGGGAAACAGCGTGGATAACTGTAGAGAGTCTGTCCTTGGCTCATGCTCATACTTCATCGCCAACATCAACATGGTAGCAGGGTCAGATGGACCTAAAGCAGCGGATAATAAATAAATAGATAATGAAGCAGATGTATATGGTTGCGTAGAGACATTGGTCATGCGGTGATTAGCATACCGAAGATTTCCACGATCACATCAATAGGTGATGGGCAGTCCGCATGAACTTGTTGGATAGTTTGTAAGTTTGTGACAGTCGGGTTAATTTGGACATTTCGATTCAGATGCTGTCCTGATACAAGATGTAAACCGGTACAGAATATCACCTTTGGTGACCTTCTGTATTTGCAGGTCACATGGTCATGTTTGTGAGGAACAATTACCCTCATTTGTGGATGTATGGTTTGGGCTGTAACTGATTACTTGCATAATGTGATCTAGATGTACGCGTTGGGTTGGAAGATTAATACGTCTAAACGATAACCACCAGAGAATTTAGATTCAGTATCTGAGTAAACTGTCAAAATCCAAGAATATGAAATTAAAGCCAAACGTATTGCAAGTTTGTCAAACGCTCACAACAGCATGTCTGCCTTATTCCAGAAAATATCACTAACTTAGGCCTAATGTAATATCATTCAGTAACATCATCATCATCATCATCATCATCATCATCATCATCATCATCATCATCATCATCATTGTCGTCGCCGTCAGTGTTGTAGTCGATGTCAGCTGAGCACACAGGGGCTCTTTCAGCTCAGAATGCAAAGACAGTCAAGTGCTCCAAAGACTAGACTTACGTTCTTACATCACCACCTTCACTACTGACACCACCAAATCAACTCAACACTACCATTGTCCGAGTTAGCATAATGATCGGCAAAAAGATGTCGGTTTTGTCGATCAGCATGTCCTACTTCACCGTGTAGAACAATATCACAAAAGGTTGAGCAGTCAGACCCCATCCCAGACCATACATTCAAACATGACGACAGTTTGTTCTCAAAGTAGACATAAACATGTGCTTCACATGTGCAAATGTCACTAGGTAACATGGTGACATTTTATGTCTCGCCGTTGGCACAGAATGTCATTGGGAGACATTCTGTACTGATTTCACAAATTGTACTGTAACAGATACTGTGAATACGAAGAGAGCGAATGCGATAGACTGTATTACCAGATCGTTTTCTTTCAGAATTAACATCACAAGGATGGAGAAAAGAAAACGTTCAAACAAGCTGGAAGCATTCAGATTTAATTCCCGTTTCTTAACGCTTTGTTAACTCTGTTTGAAACAGCAGACACCAAGCCTTTACGAAAGTACAACTTCTTCCAAATACGCTTGATGCTGTTTTTGAGCCCGAAGACACACAACACACACAGAGCTGTATCAGCTGCCACAGCCCTTTTGCTCAGGAACAGGATTTGAAGTGTGCTGCACAGACACGGAGACAATAATGTCCCATCATCCACAATCCATGGTTTCCTCAGCAAGAGCGTTGGGTTCACCCTCAACACATGATGGCCATAAATCGTTTCTCACAAATCTCTGTGGGAGAGAACCAAACAAAACATTCCTGCTGGCATATAATAAACAAAACAAAAGAAACTAGGGCTAGATTGGTCACACCCTGGTAAAGCCACCTACCAACATCACAACTCAGCCTGAACAGGAGAGTGAGATGACCTAATCACAGATATCACAACGGTGCCTGGATTCTGATATGAAGACGTCAGCTGAGAACTTAGTTCACTGGAGGTGTATTACTGCAGCATCATGTTCCTCAGGGAATGTAAAGTATGAGTCAAGTAAGTCAAAAAGAAAATACATCTCCAACTACTGTCACAGAAGAAGGTTGTTCAACTGAACTGTTGAATTCAGAAAAGACCCTCCAACACACAATGCCAGCAACACACAGTCTGTACTCTTTCCACGCACATTTAGATGAAACAGAAGCATGTGGGAGAGACCTGGTCGACATCTGTATACCTATATATTATAACCAGCGACAGACTGATGACACTGATGTAAGCTGCTCTCTAATGTGGCAGTGCTCGCGCAGTAGCCGGACTGTACGCGATGCGATCACCCCAGCTGTCATCATCTGCATATCCACAGCCCAAAGTTAAGTGTCAATGCTGCCTCTCTCCCTAATCTCCCTCCACACTCTCACCACCCCCCCCCCCCCCACACAAAACACACACACACACACATCCCTCAACCCTCCCCAGCCGTCCTTACTCCCTCCTCCTAACCAAAACCCCATCTAATCCTTCAGCCGCCTGACTGTCCTAGTTACAGTTCCACGTTGTTTCACGGTGACAGCTGTACGCTGTGGGGGGAAAGGGAGAAGATAAGCAAAGAGGAAAGCATTGACACGAATTGTCTTTGGATGTAGTGTAAGTACACTCGATGTGTTTTTCATAGCTTTATGCCAGGCTTGGTGAGGTGGTGGGGGTTGGAGGGCAGGGCGTTTGGGGAAGGCGGTTGTTGTCAAGCTCAGTGACATCATTGCTTAACATCTCTCTCTTTCTTCTCTCTCTCTCTGTTTCTCTCTCTCTCTCTCTCTCACTCTCTCTCTCTCTCTCTCTCTCTCTCTCTCTCTCTCTTCTCTCTCTCTACTCTCTGCTTGTTCAATGACTGAAGAGGAGGGGGGGGGGGGGAAGGAGATTAGAATCAATTTAATCTTTCCTTCACGACTCCAGAGTTCCAGAATCAATGTAATCCTTTTCCTTCCACACTTATCACAACCCCCCGTTCTAACAGAGAAACAGAGCTGTACTTTCCATTGAAGTGCATGGTATGGAGGATGGACTGTAGGCGAGAGGAGAGAAGAGAGGAGGGGAAAAGAGAGAGAGAGAGAGAGAGAGGAGAGAGAGAGAGAGGAGAGGAAGAGAGAGAAGAAGACGAGAGGCAGAGAGAGAGATTGAATCAATTTAGTATTCTTCACGACTCCAGAGTTCCAGGCAATGAAACCTTTTGTACTCCAGTTCTTAAAGAAAGGGAGTTTTGAATGGAACGAAGAATGCTGTGTGTGTGTGTGTGTGTGGTGTGTGGTGTTGTGTGTGTGTGGTGTGTGTGTGTGTGTGTTGGTTGTGTTGTGTTGTGTCTGGTCTGGGGGTCTGTGTGCCGTGGTCAAAATGTGTTCCTCGTCAGACAAACTACTGTGTCGATTTTTGGGGAAATTTGTAGGTTGTTTTCATTATGGGTCAAGGATGATGCCCCGCGTTTTAGTTTACGTTACAGCGTTACTAACGGCTGTAACGGCTGTAACGCTTTTTCTTCTTATGGAATATTCAGAAATACTGGCCGATCTTTCTGAAAATTTGTAGGTATGTTCATTATGGGTCACGATTAATGCCGATGTTTTAGTTTACCGTTAAACCCTACTAACGGCTGTAACGGCGTGTAACGGTTTTTTCTTTATGGAATATCTCAGAGTACATGGCGACTTTTATAAAAAATTAGCAGGTATGTTCATTATGGGTCACAGATGATGCTGATGTTTTAGTTTGCCCGTTATAGCCGTTACTAACGGTTGTAAGGGCCCTGTAAGGGTTTTTTTCTTCGTTATGGAATATCTCAGAAAGTACTTGTCATTTATAAGCGGTTTGGATGATTTGTGGACAATCGGATCCTTTGTCCATATGTAAGTGATGTAATACGAAAGGATTAAACAACCGTTTTAAAAACCGTTATTCTGCAGTTATTTCTTATTTATAGGTGAATTTTAATGAATTTGGTATATAAAAAGGGTTTTATCACACAAAATGGCACTTTTATAGGGGTTCCAAAATTTGACTGTTAAAAACCGTTATTCTTGACATATTGTCCAATTTGGATGAAATTTGATATGACACAGGTTTAGCCATTTGAGGATAAATACGGTTTCAAAGTGCAAAATCGGTTATATAACGTTTAAACCGTTATTTGCCGTTATTTTAAATTATTGGTGGGTTTTATGAAATTTTGTATAGAGAAAGGTTTCACACACAAATGGCCTTCCATGCGTGTTTCAAAATCTGACCGTTAAAAAACCGTTATTCTTACCATATTGTCCGATTTGGATAAATTTGTATGTACACAGGCTTTAGCCAGTGAGGACAAAATACCGGTTTCAAAAGTGTTTATCGGTTATAAAACCCGGGTTAAACCGTTATTTGCCGTTATTTTTTATATTGGTGGATTTTTATGCAATTTTGTATAGTAAAAGGTCATCACACACAAATGGCACTTCATGCAGGTTTCAAAATTGCCCGTTTAAAACCGTTATCTTGACATATTGTGGATTTGGTTGAAATTTGGTATGTACACGGGGCTTTGCCAAAGTGAGGACTAAAATACCAGTTTAAAAAGTTCATCGGTTAAATAACCGTTAAACCGTTATTTTTTGATTATTTCTTATCCACAAAGCACTTGGCCGATTTATAAGCGGTTTGGAAACTGGGAGTACGTTTATATGCTTCGCATCTTGTTTTTTTCTTACACTTATCTTCAACCGGTTCCAAACAGAGAACAGAGGTGTCACTTCTTTGAAGTGCGTGGTACTGGAGGATAGGACTGTCAGAGAGAGAGAGAGAGAAAAAGAGAGAGAGAGAGAGAGAGAGTGGAGAGAGAAGAGAGGAGAGAGAGGGAAGACAGAAGACAGACAGAAGACACAGAAGAGAGAGAAGAAGAGGAGAGAGAGATGAGAGGAGAGGAGAGACGAGAAGAAGAGAGAGAGAGAGAGAGAGACAGACAGACAGACAGACAGACAGACAGACAGACAGAGAGAGAGATTTCCTTTGCAGATTCCATCTCCGGAAGTAGCTAGCCGCCATCTTTGCTACTCAACGCACTGAGATTGCCAGCGACTTTCACTCGTGACTAGATCCTGATGAAACGGCCAATAGGGTTTCTTATAGATTTTTTAAAGTTCCCATGTAACGTAAGGTTAGACATGGCTTTATGCAGACTATTTTGATATTCACCGAAGCAGGCAGACTATGACATAAAAAAAAGAATTCCCTGTGTGTCAGTATGGGCTAGTGCGAAATCTAGTGTGGGAAACCCTTTTTTGCGTATGCATTGAGAGTACTTTCAGCGTGGGCAAAGCACTTTTCGTGTATGATATACGTAGTCCAGGAGGTAGGTCTACATCGGCTGACCTGTTTGGTATGGCCATAAAACAGCCCCCATCATTATTGCAGTCATGTCCTTTACTGATTGGAATGGCACTATCTTTGCACTTTGCAAGCGACACACTAACAAAAAGAAACGTTGGACAGATTGGAATGGCACTATCTTTGGCACTTTGCAAGCGACACCCCTAACAAAAAGAAACGTTGGACAGATTGGAATGGCCCCTATCTTTGGCACTTTGCAAGCGACACACTAACAAAAGAAACGTTGGACAGATTGGAATGGCACTATCTTTGGCACTTTGCAAGGGACACACTAACAAAAAGAAACGTTGGACAGATTGGAATGGGATATCTTTGGCAATTTGCAAACGACCCCAAAAAAACGTTGGACAGATTGGAATGGCACTATCTTTTGGGACTTTGCAAGCGACACCACTAACAAAAAGAAACGTTGGACAGATTGGAATGGCACCCCTATCTTTGGCATTTGCAGGGGACACACCCAACAAAAAGAAACGTTGGACAGATTGGAATGGCACTATCTTTGGCACTTTGCAAGCGCACACTAACCAAAAAGAAACGTTGGGACAGATTGGAATGGCACCCATCTTGGCACTTTTCAAGCGACACCTAACAAAAGAAAACGTTGGACAGATTGGAATGGCACTATCTTTGGCACTTTGCAAGCGACACACTAACAAAAAGAAAGTTGGACAGATTGGAAAGGCACTTCTTGGGCACTTTGCAAGCGACACACTAACAAAAAGAAAACGTTTGGACCCGATTGGAATGGCACTATCTTTTGGGACTTTGCAAGCGACACACTAACAAAAGAAACGTTGGACAGATTGGAAAGGCACTATTTGGCACTTCAAGCGACACCTAACAAAAGAAAAAGTTGGACAGATTTGGAATGGCACTCTCTTTGGACTTTGCAAGCGACACCTAACAAAAGAACGTTGGACCCGATTGGAATGGCCTACTTTGCACTTTGCAACGACACATAACAAAAAGAACTTGGACAGATTGGAATGGCACTCCTTGCACTTTGCAAGCGACACACTAACAAAAAACTTTTGGGCTGATTGGAATGGCACTATCTTTGGCATTTGCAACGGGCACACTAACAAAAGAAACGTTGGACAGATGGAAAGGCACTTCTTGGGACTTTTTTCAAGCGACACACAACAAAAAGAAAACGTTGGACGATTTGGAATGGCACATCTTTGGCACTTTGCAAGCGACCACTAACAAAAAGAAACGTTGGAAGGGAAATTTGGGACAACTTTGGGACTTTGCAAGCGACCACTAACAAAAAAGAAACGTTGGACAGATTGGAATGGCACTTCTTTGGCACTTTTCAAGCGACACACTAACAAAAAGAAACGTTGGACAGATTGGAATGGCACATCTTTGGCACTTTGCAACGACACACTAACAAAAAGAAACGTTGGACAGATTGGAATGGCACTATCTTTGGCACTTTGCAAGCGACACACTAACCCAAAAGAAACGTTGGCAGATTGGAATGGGGACTATCTTTGGCACTTTGCAAGCGACCCCACTAACAAAAGAAACGTTGGACAGATTGGAATGGCACACTTTGGCACTTTCAAGACGCAACTACAAAAAGAAACGTTTTGGGCAGATTGGAAGGCACTTCTTGGCACTTTTCAAGCGGAACCCTCCCCAAAAAAACGTTGGACGAATGAATGGCACATTTTGGCACTTTGCAAGCGACACACTAACAAAAAACGTTGGGCAATTGGAATGGCACTCTCTTGGCACTTTGCAAGCGACACACTAACAAAAAGAAACGTTGGACAGATTGGAATGGCACTACTTTGGCACTTTGCAAGCGACACATAACAAAGAAACGTGGACAGATTTGGGAAAGGCACTATCTTTGGCACTTTGCAAGCGACACACTAAAAAAAGAAACGTTGGACAGATTGGAATGGCACTATTTTTTGGCACTTTGCAAGCGACACACTAACAAAAAGAAACGTTGGACAGATTGGAATGGCACCAAACTTTTGGGACTTTGCAAGCGACACACAAAAAAAAGAAACGTTGGACAGATTGGAATGGCACTATCTTGGCACTTTGCAAGCGACACACTAACAAAAGAAACGTTGGACAGATTGGAATGGAAATATCTTTGGCACTTGCAACGACACACTAACAAAAGAACGTTTTGGGCAGATTGGAATGGCACTACTTTGGACTTGGGAAGCGACACACTAACAAAAAGAAACGTTGGACAGATTGGAATGGCACTATCTTTGGCATTTGCAACGACACACAACAAAAAAGAAACGTTGGACATATTGAATGGCACATTTTGGCACTTTGCAAGGAAACCTAACCAAAAGAAAACGTTGGGGCCAGATTGGAATGGCACTATCTTTGGCACTTTGGCAAACGAAAACACTACAAAAAAAACTTGGACAGATTGGAATGGCCACTATCTTGGAAATTTGGGAAGCGACACCTAACAAAAAGAAACGTTGGCAGTTGAATGCACTATCTTGGCACTTTGCAAGCGACCACTAACAAAGAAACGTTGGACAGATTGGAAGGCATCTTTGGGGCTTTGCAACGACACACTAACAAAAAGAAACGTGGACGATTGGAATGGCACTACTTTGGACTTTGCAAGCACACACTAACAAAAGAAACGTTGGGCAGATTGGAATGGCACTTCTTTGGCACTTTGCAAGCGCACCACTAAAAAAAAAACGTTGGTCAGATTTGGAAAGGCACTATCTTTGGCACTTTGCAAGCGACACACTAACAAAAAAAACGTTGGACAGATTGGAATGGCACTATCTTTGGCACTTTGCAAGCGACACACTAAAAAAGAAACGTTGGGGCAGATTGGAATGGCACTATCTTTGGCACTTTGCAAGCGACACACTAACCAAAAAGAAACGTTGGACAGATTGGAATGGCACTATCTTTGGGCACTTTGCAAGCGACACACAACAAAAAGAAACGTTGGACAGATTGGAATGGCACTATCTTGGCACTTTGCAAGCGACACACTAACAAAAAAAGAAACGTTGGACGATTGGAATGGCACTATCTTTGCACTTTGCCCAAACGACACACTAACAAAAAGAACGTTGGACGATTGAATGGCACTTCTTTGGCACTTTGCAAGCGACACACTAACAAAAAGAAACGTTGGACAGATTGGAATGGACATCTTTGGCACTTTGCAAGCGACACCCCTAACAAAAAGAAACGTTGGACAGATTGGAATGGCACTATCTTTGGCACTTTGCAAGCGAACACTAACAAAAGAAACTTGGACAGATTGGAATGGCATACTTTGGCACTTTTCAAGCGACACCAACAAAAAGAAAGTTGGACAGATTGGAATGGGACTATCTTTGGCACTTTGCAAGCGACCATAACAAAAGAAACGTTGGAAGATTGGAATGGCACTATCTTTGGACTTTTGCAAGCGACCACTAACAAAAAGAAACGTTGGACAGATTGGAAAGGCACTATTTTGGACTTTGCAACGACACACTAACAAAAAACGTTGACAGATTGAATGGCACTACTTTTGGCACTTTGCAAGCGACACAAAACAAAAAAAAACGTTTGGGCAATTTTGGGAATGCACTATCTTTGGCACTTTGCCCCAACATAACAAAAAAAAGTTGGACAGATTGGGAATGGCACATCTTTTGGGACTTTGCAAGCGACACATAACAAAAAAAAACGTTGGGGCGATTGGGAAAGGCACTATCTTTGGCACTTTTAAGCGACACACTAACCAAAAAAAAACGTTGGACAATTGGAAAGGCACTACTTTGCACTTTGCAAGCGACCACTAACAAAAAAAAAACGTTGGGCAGATTGGAATGGCATATCTTTGGCACTTTGCAAGCGACACACTAACAAAAAGAAACGTTGGACAGAAATTCGTTGATACTTTTTGCTCTTCGTGTACTACCGTGTCCCCCCATTCCTTCTCAGGATCCACGCACGTGTGTGTGTGTGTGTGTTTTGTGTGTGGTGTGTGTGTGTGTGTGTGTGTGTGTGTTGTGTGTGTGTGTGTGTGTGTGTGTGTGTGTCTGTGTGTGTGTGTGTGTGTGTGTGTGTGTGTGTGTGTGTGTGTGTGTGTGTGTGTGTGTGTGTGTGTATGTACATATGCAGATAGTTGTCAAACAAGATCTCACTACTGTAATAACACAACACTCTCCAATCTAAAGAGTTATAATATAAATGCTCTTTTGTTTTGCTGAAAAGTCAGAAAAAAGCACTTAGCCAGCTACCGTTCTATTAAGTTTTGAGCGAATTGTTGTTGTTGTTTGTTGTTGTGGCTGCTGCTGTTGTTGTCGTCGTCGTCGTTGCTGTTGTTGTTGTTGTTGAAAGCCAATGTGCAACTCACGCAAACCGATTTTGTTCTTTCTTCACTCCAGAGGTCCGGTATTATTTAGCCTCGTGCCGTAACATACCACTAGTTCTTTACATGTCCTTTTTTTGCCAACTGTGTTCGAAGTTCCCATCCTTCACAAGAATTTTCACCGACGATTTCCAAATCTGAGGAGGGAGTTGCCTCTGCTGTGTTTTTGTTGCAACAGATCCCCCTCAGAGATGTTCTAGACACATCCCCACTGACAGCTCCATCTACACTGCTGAGTTGACAGCCGTGGTCCTGGGTCTTGAAATGGTTTCTAAATCGAAACATAAAGATTTCCTCATTTTTGTCACACACACACACACACACACACACACACACACACACACACACACCACACACACACACACCACACACACACACCTTCCTTTCTGCTTTGGAGGCCATTGCAGCCGTAGCCTTAATCACCCTCAACTGTTGAAATTATTCGACCCGAACAGTAAACCTTTCTGAAATCAGATGGAATCAACATAGTTTTTGCTTGGTTCGCAACCAGGTAGGCATTCAAGGCAACGCGATGGTTGATCAATTTGCCAAGAGTGCCACCAAGAAAGAGTTTTAGCAGATTGTCCGTCTCTGACACACATCTGAAACCTAAGACACAGGCTTATGTCAAAGACCCAGGGCAAGAGGAATGGAACTCGCAGACGGATAACAACGTGCTCATCCGCTTAGCCAGACACCCCAAGCCTAGCATTCTGATTAGCAGTTGAAAATTCAACCAACTGCAAAAAAGAGAGTAAATATGAAATGAGGCATTGAACAGTGAACAGTAAACAACAAACAAGGAAACATAACTTAGTTAGGTTTTCTTGTGGGAGCAAGAGTTACCCTACTTGTTTGTTGTTTATTGTTAACTGCAAAAATCAAAGAACAAAGAAATGCCTCTTTAATACACAATAGAATACGGGCAACGGCTATTGAATTTTTGACAACTGTGTCTTCTTCAAAGCTGTGCATACGGTTTTCTGCGTTAATTAGTTTCATTTGAACCTTGTGTTCAGCCGCCTACATTTTGTTCGGTGTTTTAATTTTGCAAGTTTACATTTCTATGGAAGCTGAAACATTTGGCTGTGACTGAACCTGATTGGGCGTGGTCGTTAATGTTGACCTGAGTCACCAGCAATCAGGACAGTAGTTGGCGGGCTGGGTGAATTACTAGGTGATTGCTTGCGTAACAATTAGACCTATTAGACAGCAGAACATACGTGTATGATAGCAGTGTTGCTTTGCTCTCTCTCTCTCTCTCTCTCTCTCCTCTCTCTCTCTCTCACTCTCTCTCTCTCTCTCTCTCTCTCTTCTCTCTCTCTCTCTCTCTCTCTCTCCCATACGTGTATGATGGCAGTGTTGCTTTGGTCTCGCTCTCTCTCTCTCATTCTCTCTCTCTCTCTCTCTCTCTCTCTCTCTCTTCTCTCCTCTCACTCCTCTCTCTCTCTCCTCTCTCTCTGTCTCTCTCTGTCTCTGTTTCTCTCTCTCTCTCCTCTCTCTCTCTCTCTCTCCTCTCTCTCTCTCTCTCTCTTCTCTCTCTGCACTACATCTTTTTTTTTTTTTGTATTTTGAAAGGCAACAAAGCATCACAATTCTTGTAAATGTATCGATGTATTCCAGCCCCGCTGAGAGGGCGTGAGGGGAGAGCGGGTAAGGGGCTGAGAGGGCGTGAGGGGAGAGCGGGTAAGGGGGAAGTTTGGAAGAATGCAGAGAGAAGCGGGAAAGAGAGCGCGCTGAGATGCAAAGGGAGGCAAGAAAGGGGAGGAGGATGGGGGGAGGGGAAAAATAAGTTAATGTTCTTATAGCCCACCGACCGCGAAGGGCCACTCAGGGCTGTCACCACGTTTAAAATCAAAATCACAAGTCTTTTTTTTTTAAAATACACACACAAAACCTTTCACACATCTCTTTAAATGACATCTTCTAGAAACGCACCAGAAACTTCGTTAAAAATCTTTATCCGTAAAATTTTAAATCAGATGAAAAAAGTTTAATTTTCTCAAAAAAACAAAGATCACATCAGGCGGGACATCCTGAACAGGATCTTCATGGGGCTCCGCTGTAAAATGTTTGTGTCTCACATCGTGCCAGTCCAAACACTCTAAAAGAACATGTTTCATTGTGAGTGGCGCATGACTGGAATGCACCACGGAGCTTCTTCACTCAGGTACGTAGAGGAATACAGATAGAAATGGGAAAGGGGGGGGGGGAGGGGGGGGGGGACGCTGGGGAGAAAAAAAAAGAACGGATGTAGAAAAAAGGGAGGGGAGGGAGGGGAGGGGGGGGGGGGGGGGTAAAGCTGGAGGAGAGATTTAAAAAGTGAAGGGAAGGAGGTTGAGAGAGTCGAACTAAGACAGAAAGGAACGGGGTATAACCCCCAGACTAAAACAAATACATCGTAAAACAAATCACTAGTTTACTGTAAATTTGAAAAAAAAAAGAAAAGAAAGACAGACGTAAGGTTAGGAGAAAAGGCAGAAATCACTCGAAAAGAATTCAATATCAATGGCGAAACCGTAAAAAATTTTTTTTAAATCTCCCTTTAAGTGTAGTGTGCATTTTCCAGACTCAACCATTAACGGAAACAGCGAGATACTTCGGTCGTCTTTTCAATACTAAAACTACTTCGTTGCGAGACCCATGGTGATCATGTATACATGGTGTAATTTTATCACACACACATGCGCGCGCGCACGCGCACGCACGCACGCACACCCCCACACACACACAACACACACACACACACACACACACACAACACACACCTCTTTTTTTTTAAGAGACTACCCTGCAACCGAACCTCGCCCCAAAGCCCCAAAAAACCACCCACCCTCCCACCTTCCCGCCTCTGCCCCCCTCTCTCCACCATCTACTCAAACCCCGCTCCTCCGACATCCGCCCCGTAACACCCCCCCCCCCCCCCCCCCCCCCCCCCCCCCCCCCCCCCCCCCCCCCCCA
>CM031598.1:25804925-25806057 GCA_018398815.1 Conus ventricosus | reverse complement strand
CACGGGGACGCAAACTAAGCGGCAGACGGCTACCCTTCCCCCCCCAAAACCCTACTCACATACCCTAAGTGCTGTTAGCGAACGTGCAAGGGTTAAAGACGCTTCATGGTCCATCTCCCCCCCCCCGGGGGGGGCGGTGCACAAACTGAATGGACAGAGGAGCTACCCCCCCTCTCCTCCACACCCCACATACCAATAACGCTGCGTTAACTTCTGTAACGAACAGCCCATCAAAACTCAATGAATACATTCAAATAGTAGTCCGCCCGTGACACCCTTCCCCCCTTCCATTTCTCGTTTCCCCTACCCATCCCTTCTCCTCCTCTTGTTTGTTTGTTAGATTTTAATTTGTGTATATTCAGAGTAGTTTATTTACTGAACGAGGGTGATTAGTGCTGGATGAGGGAATGAAATAGCAGATAATCTAGCTAAACTTAGTGCACAAAACTTTTCAGAATGTGTGCTAAATTTGCCATTACATCCTTCCAAGTGTGAAATACTATTCAACCTGGAACACTACGTTTACAAAACCTTTTTCTGTGAAAAAAGCTACACACTGCCTAGCTGCTCACGCCATCTTGCTAAGATTATCACAAAATTAAGGCTGAACACATGGAAGACCAAAATTTTCTCCTGAAGTTGTGTGTGTCTGTGGAAAATTCATCTCTGTGCATCACCTTCTATTAGATTGTCCAGTTTTAACTAAAATGTATAAGGCGAAAGGTATCAATCTTGACAAATATGAAAATGAGAGTCAAGTTCTGTCTGACTCATGCATAATTGAGTTTGCCGCCACTTTAGCCAGTTCTGATGTAGTTAGACTATTATGAGGGTCCTTAACTGATATGCTGTTTTCTTTTTCATAAGTGTATGCAGATGTATGTGTTGAAATGACTTAAGTGTTTTTTTTTTTTTTTTTTTTTTTCTTTTCTTTTTTTTCTTCTTTTTTTTTTTTGTTCCCCCCCCCCCCCCCTTTTGTTTTTTTTCCCCCGTCTAATATCATCTGCCGGATGAAAAGACGTAAAATTAAACCACCAACCAACCAACCTGCTGGATGAAATGGGGAAAAAAGCTAGTCGCCTTGGCCCAGCGGTAAGTGTTGCGGGCTTGCAGACTGGAAAGTCATGGGTTC
>CM031598.1:25789925-25797425 GCA_018398815.1 Conus ventricosus | reverse complement strand
CACACACACACACACACACACACACACAGAATAAGTGGGGGTGGAGAGGGGTAGTAGGGGAGGGTAGGAGAGTGGGGTGGGGAGGCACTGGGAGACAGAACATTGGAATGAAGAGAAGCGATCACAATGTGATGTTAAATCCTTCCCAGCAACATGTGGGGTCCATCTTAAAACTACCTTGAAAACAGAGCCATTCGTATCGGCCGTGTCGCCTGTCTAGTGTCGATACTGAACAAACTAGTAGTGGAGAAAAACAAGTTAACGCTAATCATTCCTCTGTCATTGCAGTAATGAGCTGGCAGAGATAAAAAGTGAATAGGGGAAAAAGGACGGTGTGTGTGTGTGTGTGTGTGTGTGTGTGTGTGTGTGTGTGTGTGTGTGTGTGTGTGTGTGTGTGTGTGTGTGTGTGTGTGTGTGTGTGTGTGTGTGTGTGTGTGTGTGTGTGTGTGTGTAAGGAGAAGGGGGGGGGATAGCGGGGTATTAGGGTGAAAGAATGAAGCAATTAAGCCGCTAGATTATAAGTGTAAAATCCCATTCTAGCAGCATGTGGGCGACCACTGCAATCCCTCTTGAAAACAGAACCATTTGTATGACCAGCTCAGAGGCCATTCATCCATAGATTCAGACTCATCTGAGTATGTCGGTGCTCCAATGGCATCAAATAGAGATACTACACAGCTAACAATTTTATGGCATTCTTACCACCAAGGGTTCAAAATCCAACAGTGCCCCAAAACAGCCAGTGTAGGATCCAAAAACAAACCGAGAAGAAAGCACCATAAAAAAATCAGCTGCTGAAAAAAGGTCAAAGCAGTATGTAAAGAATATGGGAAACCTTTGACCCAATGCTCGAGGATCCATTTAAGGATACAAGGGAGGTAAAAAAAAAGTGTCAAAAGTCAGAGTGGTCAGATCGACTGTTTAATAGCCCAAGCATCGTCACTCACGTAAGTGCTGACAGCGACTAAGGATTTTCAGAACACTCTTTACTTGGCACCGCCACCGACTGATAAAACAGTAATATGTTAAAACAAAATTAGTTGTGGGGAAAGCACGTTTCTCCATCATTAGAAAGATGATTTGAACATGATTTCAGAAAGAAAGAAAAAAGGGATCGGGGGTGTGAGAGAAAGAAAACAGTAATGCAAATTAGGGCTTTAGATTACAAAGATAGAATCCTTCACTAGCAGCATACGGGGACGTATGAAAACAGAACCACTTGAATCATCTAACCAAAGTCGACATTCGTCCGCTGACATGGCATCATCAGTGGAATCCAGCTAATTGTCTGGATAACGTTTTGGCATCAAATAGAGATGTACGCCCCCCCCCCCACTCCCCTAAACAGCAGCAGCACCACCACCACCAACAACGACACAACAACAACAACAACAATAACATCAAGAACAAGAAGAGTTGAGTCCAGGAGATCAAATTGAGTAGAAAGTACTGTGAGGAAACAACTTGCTATGAAAATGAAATGAATAAGAGCGACGAATAGACAGAGAAACTTTTGAGTCTATTCTTGAGTATCCATTGAAAGACACAAGGGAGGTCAATCAGCGTCAACAGCGAGAGTGGTCAGCTCTAACGTTCAACGTGTCAAGGCATTGTCAGACACACCAATGCTGACAGCAGCTTAGAACTGTTCAAACCAGCTTGCGACCGAATCACCTCAAAGATGGAATCTCTCACTGATTTGACCAGACAATATGTTGAACAAAAACCCTTGTGTGGGGAAACAAGTGTAGGTGAACAATGACTTCTTCATTGAAACAGTGACTCAATGATGTTTTTTTTTAAAGAGGGTGGATGGAAAAATGCGGGAGGGGGCGGGATGGGAGGTGGGGTCTAGGTGGGGTGAGGTGTGTGTGTGTAAGAAATCGAACTGGAATAAGAAAAAAAGAGGGCATTGAAATCTATGACATTAAACCCTTCACTATCAGCATGCAGGACCCATGAAAGG
Organism: Conus ventricosus; assembly: GCA_018398815.1. Lineage (NCBI taxonomy): Eukaryota > Metazoa > Mollusca > Gastropoda > Neogastropoda > Conidae > Conus > Conus ventricosus. The sequence continues at coordinate 25,795,459 of CM031598.1, read as the reverse complement.
TTATCTTGAAAACAGAACCATTTGGGTTGCAAAAAACAGTGGAGAATTTTCTGTTGTTTTTTTTAAAATTCGATTTCTATGTTCGAGTAGTTGAATGTGTGTGTGTGTGTGTGTGTGTGTGTGTGTGTGTGTGTGTGAATGGTGTTGTGTTGTGTTGTGTTGTGTGTGTGTGTATGTGTGTGTGTGTGTGTACGCGCGTCCGCCATCGATGGTGGAAACAGATCTTTATGTACAGTCAAAAAACAAAAGCATACAAAGATTTGCTATTCGACTAGACTGAACAACAACAAACTGCGCTACACTTCGCTACACGAAACTTCACTGCACTCAACTACACGACAGTGCACTACGCTACAACTCACTACACTAGTTGAGAGTAAATAGACTTGAGTTGATTGCGTTTCCGTACACAGAATCATACTGAGCTAAGTTACGCTACCCTACTCTGCACTTCACTACGTGTATACACATATACAAACACACATGCATACATAAGACAGAAACATATGAGCACGCACACACAAAGGCATAAACATAAACATCCACACATATGAACACACATAATAAATATATATATATATATATATATATTGAATTATAAACAAAGCTTGCTCTTATGTCTTAGATTGAAGAAATAGGGGGAGATAAGCATTCATATCTGCAGTGGTAGATGATTCTGCTTGAGTGGGTGAATGGGAAAAAAAAAAAATGCTTCTCAGAATGAGCCTTCAGCAAGCTTATAGTCTCCAAGGGGAGACATCCTCCAATAGGGAGGGAAACTCACTAACATATAACTCCTGGTCATATACCGATATTTCGAAACCTGGTTGTTTCTCCTCAGCGACCGCGGAAAGTGGTAATTTGACTCCTCTGCCTTTTCAGTTTTAAGAAGAATGCAATCCCAGAAAAGGCTGGTGTGCAATACCGTAGTATGTTTGTTAGAGTTTTCAAAAAACCAACCAAAGATGCCACCTAAGAAGCAAAAGAAAATCATGAAAGAGCAAAACAAGCTACATTTTCTTGTGAAAAGTAGAAAATATAAAAAGATATCCTCTTAAGACACAAGTGCTGAGGGCCAGTTCTTGGAATGAATCCGCAAGGGACTAAAATACAACAAACTAATAAATTCCAAGGATAAGTACCGAGCACCGTTCCAGCAACTTACAGAGCAGATATGAATGCTTATCTCCCCCTATTTCTTCAATCTAAGACATAAGAGCAAGCTTTGTTTATAATTCAATATTTCTTGCAGTCATTGCAACACCAAGCTGCTCTGTAAGTTGCTGGAACGGTGCTCGGTACTTATCCTGGAATTTATTAGTTTGTTGTATTTTAGTCCCTTGCGGATTCATTCCAAGAACTGGCCCTCAGCACTTGTGTCTTAGAGGATATCTTTTTATATTTTCTACTTTTCACAAGAAAATGTAGCTTGTTTTGCTCTTTCATGATTTTCTTTTGCTTCTTAGGTGGCACCTTTGGTTGGTTTTTTGAAAACTCTAACAAACATACTACGGTATTGCACACCAGCCTTTTCTGGGATTGCATTCTTCTTAAAACTGAAAAGGCAGAGGAGTCAAATTACCACTTTCCGCGGTCGCTGAGGAGAAACAACCAGGTTTCGAAATATCGGTATATGACCAGGAGTTATATGTTAGTGAGTTTCCCTCCCTATTGGAGGATGTCTCCCCCTTGGAGACTATAAGCTTGCTGAAGGCTCATTCTGAGAAGAATTTATTTTATTATTTTTTTTCCTTTTCACCCACTCAAGCACATACTGTTAGTTAGGCAGAATCATCTACCACTGCAGATATGAATGCTTATCTCCCCCTATTTCTTCAATCTCAGACATAAGAGCAAGCTTTGTTTATAATTCAATATTTCTTGCAGTCATTGCAACACCAAGCTGCTCTGTAAGTTGCTGGAACGGTGCTCGGTACTTATCCTTGGAATTTATTAGTTTGTTGTATATTTAAAATAGGATTTAAAAATGGATTAAAAACCACCCTAATGGGCACGCCACCAGTGTTATATAGATTAGTGTGTGGGCGTGTGAGCTCTGCGCGTGTGGCACGTGGCCTGTAGATTTTTTCTTTTTTGGGGCGCGTTCAGGGTGGCTGATATTATGTAAACCCCATCTAGCATCCCTGAACTCTAAAGTAGAAATGATTAATAATTGCAGGCACAAATGGAAATCTTTGTCAATGCACCATTCCCTGGCACGTCCCCCCTGAACGCGCCCCCAGAAAGAAAAAATCTACAGGCCACGTGCCACACGCGCAGAGCTCACACGCCCACACACTAATCTGTATCTAACGCTGGTGGCGTGCCCATGGTGTACATACCCTGAGGAGAGCACTTGCTCGAAACAAGTTTGTAGGGTGGTTTTTAATCCATTTTTAAATCCTATTTTAAACTGTTATGTCGCTCCCTATTTGGTTGAGCATTTTTAGACTTCTGAGTGGTCTTTTGACTCTATTTGTATATATATATATATATATATATATATATATGTGTGTGTGTGTGTGTGTGTGTGTGTGTACAAGCACACACACACACACACACACACACACGCACGCACGCACATACGTACACGCACACATGCTCGCGCGCACGCAAGTACGCACATGTACACACACACAATCGAACACACACGCACACACACTATCGAACACACACGGACGGACACACACACACACACACACACACACACACACACACGCACATACGTACACGCTAACACTATTGGACGACTGCACATTATCAGTCCTATCCCGAACCTCTTCCGCAATCTCCCATTCATTCCCCCATAACGTCCTCTCTGAACCTTGGGAGATCAATGAGAATTTTGAATCGGGAACGACACTATGGCGAAAACAACCCAACCGAAAAATCTCTCAACTGAAAAATTCACAGACTGACTCCAGCCCAGGTTTTGACAATTGATTGAAGGTCGTCACTGCTTGGTTGCCCAGAGATAACAGGGGGGAGAGAGAGAGAGAGAGAGAGAGATTGAGAGCATGTGTGCGTGTGTGTGTGTGTGTGTGTGTGGGTGGGTGTGGGTGTGGGTGTGTGTGTGTAGAAGGAAATGATGGGGGTTGGAGGGGAAGGGGAGTTAGACAATGCTGGTGGATGTGAAACATCATAATAGTATAGAATACAATCTCTCAGTCTTTTCCAGCACTTCCAACTTCACACACAAACACACACACACACACACACACACACACACACACACACACACACACACACACACACACACACTCACACACACACACACACACACACACACACACACACACACACACACACACACACACACACACGAACCAAATCAAAACACGTCATGTGCATTTTATCGATCACTAAGAAATAAACCAAAACATGAAAACACGTTACGTGCCTGTTATCGATCGCTAACAAACCAACGCATGTAAGTCAACACAAATGCATTTGAGCATTGACACAAACGCTCCGACCCCCTCCCTCCACCCATTCCCACTATTCCCACCTTACCCTCCCTACATACATTCTCACTTCCCTGCTTCCCTCCCTTCTCCTCCTCTCTCCCCTTTCTAATCACTCCTAGCAACATGATGTGTTGTATGCATCCAGTGTACATTGTCACCACCATAAATTCCGCTGCGTTAATTCGATTGATCTTTAAATTATCACCACAACGACCAGAAAGCGACCCATTCGAGTCGACAGTCAGGCAACTCATCGACCCGTGGTTAGGCGTGTTTTATTTATGTTCGTTCAGTTCGATAAAAAAAAAAAACTCCACCTGAGTCACATTGGCCATTTTATTGCTAACAGTTGTGCAAGCGAATGATCCGTCCCGACGTGTTGAGACAGGTCATTAAGGATGGGAAGGGATTTCAGGGTTATGTCATAGTGGTTTTATACTGTGTGTTTCAGCTTATACTCCCATTATAGATTGTGCTTGTATTGCATGGATCCAGTGTCTGTTATGCCTCTGTGACAATCATGTCTGTTTCGATCCATTCCATTATATATGTGTTGAGAAAGCATCCATGTTGTTCTTCTACACCTTCACACGGATTGCTTCGATTCAATGGAGGCTGCATCTGTGGCTGAGAGAAGAAACTTGGTTGTAAGACTAGTTTCCTTATTCCCGTAATCTGACTATTTTATCTTAGCATTAGCAGTACTTTAACCCAAGTTCAGAAATAAGTCTTAACCCATATATGACCAGACACAACAGCCCCAGGTAGATAACACAATTTTATTTTTCATCGTCAGAACAGTACAAAGAAAAAAATCAGTTACATGCTCAAAATTACAGTAATGATAAGTGTGGTTGAGGTCGTGACTGATATTTCTGCACTTTTGTGAAACACGCTTACTACACATAGATATTTATTCACATCTTTTGTTCTCTAACGCACAAATTCTATATCAATGAAATGTGGGTTTGAAGGACTTTGAAAACTTAGGTCGTAAAATCCGACAAGTGAGGTTACTGTTGTGAGTTTTAAGCTTGTAATCGCTCAAAACACTGAAGACTAGTGGAAGGACTGTGATTCATGTCAGCTCTTGTCACACATGAAAGAATGCTGTTGGTGGTCTCTCGCACGCGTGCGTGCGCGCGCGCGCGCACACACACGTACACACACACACACACACACACACACACACACACACACACACACACACACACACACACACACACACACACACACACACACGCACGCACAAACAAACACACACACACACACACACACACACACACACACACACACACACACACAATCACACTTACTCTCTCCCCCCTCCCTCTCTCTCTCTCCCCCAAAACCAAACCAAACCAAAATACAAGCCTTTTATCGATTACTAACAAATCAACGAAGGGATCTCAACACAAATGCATTTGAACATCGATATAAACACTCCAACTCCCTCCCTCCACCCACTCTGCCCACCCATTACTCCCCCCTCCCCCTCCCCCGAATACATTCTCACTTCTCTGGTATCCTCCCTCCTTCTAATCTTTCCCATCTTCAATCACTCCAAACATCAGGGTGTTTTGTATGCATTCAAGTTAGATCCCTACAGCTGTACATTCCGCTGCGTAATTTCAATCGAGCTGTAAATTATCGCCCCAAGGACGTGAAAGCGATCCACTCGAGTCGACAGGCACGCGACTCATCGACCCGCAGCAGTTCATGTTTTATTTATGTTCGTTCAGGTTCGATGAAACCTCCACCGTAGTCATGTTGGCCATTTTATTTCAAACAGTTGTGCAAATGACTGAAATATCCAAACGTGTTGAGAACGGCCATTGAGGATGGTAACGGATTTCAGAGTTATGTCACAGCAGTTTTACACTGTATGCCTCAGCTTTTAAACTCCCACGTAGATAGTGTCTCTATTGCATGGGTCCAGTATCTGTTACGCCTCTTCAGCCGTTATGTCTGTTTCGATCCATTCCTTTATCTGTGCTTGAGGAAGTGTGCATGTCATCACTCTGTGCCTTTACATGGTTTACTTTGATTCACTGAAGACTGTCTGTG
>CM031598.1:25779925-25784925 GCA_018398815.1 Conus ventricosus | reverse complement strand
TAGAATGGCAGTCATAAGGAGAACAACAACAAATGGGCATGTCCAAAACCATGGATTCAGATGAAATCAATTTGAATGAACAATCACAATACTGTTAATGATGCGAATGATGAAAATTGTTCTTCCTTATGATTTGTTCAAGATATAATTGCTAAAAGCTTGTAAAATAGGATTAGTCCCATAGAGTTTACACCAAGACATGTAACAACTTTGACCAGCAACAAAAGTAAAAATTGAGAAAAACCCAACTTTCTTTGTATTTCGACAGAAACCAAGTATAACAAGGGAATTTGTAACCTGCAAGATGAAAGTATTTATAAATCTTTCGTTGACCATTAGAGTAAGTATTCGCCAGGGCTGATGTACATTGCCAAACCTGTGATAAAGGCTCTTTTTGATATGTGACAAAACTATAGTTTTCATAGTCTAGCCGCCATGTTCCAATCAGAAATAGTCTGACTGTATGCATTCCAGGATGCAGTCTTGTGTGGAACCATTTTAAACTAACATTTAAAAAAAATCAGTATCCCCACCCCACCCCCTCCACTCATAACACCCGTTCCTCTACCTCAACATAATGCAAGAACATGTTTTTAAAGTAAATCAATAGATTTTCTAACATTTGATACAAACACATTTTTTTTGTTAAAAAAAATCCCGTCTGGGATATGACTTCACCTACTTTTCTAAAAAGATTTGCTTTTCCATGGTTTGTAAAATAAGTTGCCTTCCGTCCATCAATCAGACTGGAGGCTCATGTTGCATTGCGTCTTACTCTTATCACAGGAAAATGGAACATGTGAAACCACTGTTCGGAGCTACACGAGCATTCCAGCCATGCTATGCATTTTAGTGCCAGAATAGGATGTGTAACCGTTTCTATGGGACCTTAGGAGGTTCAGCATGTCATAATATCTGCTCTCGCGACGAAAACAATAATCGTCTCTATGAAAACAGTGACGGTAGAAAAACCATGACTGCTAACTAAAACAATTTGGGATCATGAAGGGATCCCATGGGAAGACAGTTGTTTTTATTGTTTTTCATGCTGCTGAGATATCAGATGAAGAGCTTTAGAAAAAAAAATCTTTAATGCCTATCAAGTGATGAGTAATCAAAACATTTACTCATGGCAATGATCTGCAGTTTCACGCACTCAATGGCCTGAGTCCATGATACCAATAGTACAGCTTGCATACATCTGAGTCCTAGTAACCTAATTTCATGCGTCTTGTTTTACCTGTTTTCATGAGTGTTCATTTTTCTTATGGCCTTTACCTTTACCATCCTTGATAGCTAGCAGTTTCATGGGTTATTGGTTATACAACAGCTTGCTGTTTGTCTACAAGATAACGCCTAAATGGAAACGGGACATTTGCATCATGTGGATTTGTACCTTCCCCAAACAAACAAAAACAAATGACTAAAGAAAAAAAAAACACCTTTAGAACTGTGTGATGCCAGGTGTTGCCACATAAAAAAGAGAAGTCAACTATCGACAACACAATGTGAAAGACGGGGCGTGAGATGACATATTTTCTCAGAGTGCAAACACTACACCTCTTCCACGTGTGTGAAGATGGGTCTTGTTGCTTTGTCGCTTCTTCTCCTTATCATCTTTTTCTACATCACTGTGGGCACCTTTCTTTTTGTTGCCATGGAAGCAAAGAACGAGATCAGCAGACAGAAGGAAGTTCAGGAGAGTCTTCACATCATCCTAGGTAAGTGGCCATGTTGACGGGGCCTGTCGTCAAGCAGACACGGGATTTAGGGGAACGCTTTCAAACCTGCCCAACAACCACCCCGACGGTTCCCATTACCGTGTTCCCGACTGCCCTCCACCCTCCTCCCTACTACCCCCGTCCCCCCCCCCCCCCCCTCGCTCCCTTCTATTTAGCCACCCGATACCACATAATTTAAAAAACCAGAGCTTCTTTCCATCAAATACCAAGTCAAAATTAAGTTATGTCCCAAGTGCTGTGCTCTGATGATGATGATGATGATGATGGTGATGGTGATGATGATGATGATGATGATGATGATGATGATGATGATGATGATGACGATGGTGGTGGTGGTGGTGACGACAACGACTGCTGACTAATCCATTTTGAATTGGTATAAATGTATTTTTTCCATGATTTTTTTTCCTCTTTGATATTTCTTAACCTTTCTATTGTCTGTTTATTATTGTATAGTTTTCATTATCATTATCATTTTTTTTTTGCTGTCCCAACTTCTGAGCCACCTCAGAGGCAGTGCACCCACGCCGCTCATTCCGACACCCCGTCCACAGCCACAGCCCGAGCGGTCCCGCCGCAGCCCCAGCACCAGCAATCCACAGGGAGCAGTCAATGTCAAGTCGTCAAGAGGCAACCCACCGGAGGAGACACTGCACTGCTGCCGAGTCACTTCGATGGTGTTCAGTGGCGCCTGTTCTGATCTAACATGCGCAGGACACCACCTACTAAGCCCCCTACTGACGACAATAATTGCTTAGTCGCGGAGCCGGCGTGAATGAGCTCTCCCTCCGGAGGGCGCCACCACGTCCGTCCAACGACAGCCCCCATGGACCCGCCGATACCAGTGGCCCCGACGGAACCAAGCCAAGGCCACAGACGTGGAGAGGACATCGAAATTGAGGTCACCATGAGAGCAGGGCATGAAGGGCCACAGAATTTGAGACTTTTTATTAAATGCTGATCAATGAGAATGAGGATGATTAAGATGATGCTACGGATTTCCATTTCGGTCTGAGACTACATGACAGGGCTGCACTCTACGCTTCCTTTCATAATATATCCCGGCGTCAACCAGGCCCGAAAGATACAGGCACCTGCAGTGTTGGTCAAGAAATTTGAGCAACACTCCCAGAAACGCATCCATTAAGTGGATGAAACTCGACTGTGTGGTCCCAGTCTTCCCAACTGAGTCCGCAGCAACTCAACTCTGGGTAGGAGCCGGTCGGGGCAGAAAAACCCACATGACTTCTGATGGGATTCGAACCCACGACCTCCCAGCCGGGAGTCCGCGACGCTAACCACTTCGCCACGGCGGCTGGTATTATCATTATTTTTGTTGTGGTGGTCGCTATGTTATCATGATGATGATGATGATGATGAATGATGATGATGATGATCATCATCATCATCATCATCATGATCATCATCATCATCATCATCATCATCATCATCATCATCATCATCATCATTATTATTATGATTATTGTTGTTGTTATAATTATCATCATCATCATCATGATTATTCTTATTACTATTCGTATTATTATTATTATTGTTATTATCATCATCATCATCATTATTATTGTTATTGTTATTTTTATTATTATCATTATTGCCATTTTTTATTATTATCATGGTTATCATTATTATAATAATTAGAATTATTATCATCATCATAATGATCATAATCATCATCACGATCATTACTATTGTTATTATTCTTGTTATCATTATCATTATAATTATTGTTGTTGTTGTTGTTATGATTATCATTATTATCATCATCATCATTATTCTTCTATTGCTGCCGCTGCTGCTGTTGATGACGACGACGACAATAATAATGATAATAGTAATAATTATTATTATTATTACTATTATCGTTATAATTAATGTTATCATTATAATTCTTATCTTTACTCTTATTCTTAAATTATCAATCCTATGCATTTCCCATCACTTCCATTCTGCCAAAGAGAGAAGAGAGAGAGAGAGAGAGAGAGAGAGAGAGAGAGAGAGAGAGAGAGAGAGAAGAGAGAGAGAGAGAGTTTGCGCAGAAAAAGAGAGACAGGGTAAAGATAGACGAACATCATCTGTGAAATGATCTGTGCTGAAAACTGATTCATGTCAACAGCGAAACTGGTATCATTATGCATGAGACAGACAGACAGACAGACAGACAGACAGACAGACAGACACACTCACAAGCACACACACACACACACACACACACACACACACACACACACACACACACACACACACACACACACACACACAGAGAAAGAGAGAGAGAGAGAGAGAGAGAGAGAGAGAGAGAGAGAGAGAGAGAGAGAGAGAGAGAGAGAGAAGATACGTACAAACATTAACAGAAAAACACTGCAATAATATGAGTCCCCATTACGAATGCATTTCAGCAATCGATGTGACAGTGTGCAAGTCAGTCAATAATGATGATACATCCTGGTCTGATGGGCTGGTGTGTACCCTATTTTTTTGTTTTGTTTTAAGCATCACTACACGACACTGTTGTCACACTAGACTAACAGACCGGTGAGAGAAAAAAAGACAGTTGGTGTTGTGTGTACCAGTTGTGCACTGATCCGTGCTGAATTGGCTGCAGACAAGCTTCGGTGGATGCGGATTCATTAGATTGGTTGATCACGTGTGCGTGCGGGTGTTATTGACATGATGAGAGGCTAACTGCAGCAGATGGTTTGTAGAGGAGTGGCTATGGTGCTGATAGAATCGGCGTTTTTCCTGCTCTTTGTCCACTGGAAGTGTACTATGGCAGGTCACGTTTGGTCCACTCTCTTGTCAACTCTAAAATGGTGTTGGAATGGTGTGGACAAATTTCAATTTCTGTCTACTCCCTGTCGACTCTAAAATGGTGTTGGTATGGTGTGGACAAATTTCACATTCTGTCTACTCCCTGTCAACTCTAAAATGGTGTTGGTATGATGTGGACAAATTTCACATGCTGTCTACTCCCTGTCGACTCTAAAATGGTGTTGGTGTGGTGTTGACAAATTTCACATTCTGTCTACTCCCTGTCGACTCTAAAATGGTGTTGGTGTGGTGTTGACAAATTCCACATTCTGTCTCTTCCCTGTCAACTCTTAAATGGTGTTGACAAATTTTACACTCTGCCTCCTCTTTGTCAACAATAGTGTTTCGTGGCGTTAGCGTTCACATTCTGTCTACTCTCTGTCAAATCTAAGTGTGGTATGGTGTTGACAAATTTCATACTCCGTCTAC
>CM031598.1:25772425-25774925 GCA_018398815.1 Conus ventricosus | reverse complement strand
ATTCATGCAACTTTCATTGATTACTGAGAGGCGGATTTGCAAAACTGCTGTATAATTTCTAATACCTGACCAATACAACTAAGCCCACGGCTGTCACACTCTCCCAGCCAGTTTCCTTCAGAACCACAGTATTCATGTGATGTTTGGGAACCAGTTTAAACAAACATCACGAAATCAAAGTTCAAGAAAGAAAGCAGTTAATTACATCTTTTTCAAATAAGTTCCTGCATATCCTCCACCACTTCTTCTCATTCATTTGCCTTTGCTGGGAAATATCAAGAAAAATATATGGGTTTTTCCGAGACAACATACAAGAAACCGGCGCGCTTTTGTTATCAAACAAACCATGTCTTCATGTCTTCAACTGCTCCTCTACAAAAAAAATTGGCTTTCCACGATAGGTAAAACAAACTGTCTTGTGTTGACCAAATAGACTAGAGGCTCATATCCCACACTGTCTGACGTCCAAATCGGGAATCAGACATCTGACACCGCACTTGGGTGCCACATGAGCTTCTTAGTCAAGTCTGCCGTTTTCAGACCAGAAATGATAAACTGTGTAAGTTCGTCTATGGGAGCTCAGGAGATTCAAAATGTAAGAATTCTATTTTTAAAACTGAAACCGCGATTATCGCACACACAAAACAAACAAACAAATAAAAACAAAAAAGCAGTTATGAGTAGAAACGTATAACTGTACTAGCTGGCAGGAAATGGTAATTATGAAGGAAAATCAATGAATTAACTCGAGGAAAATTGTATTTATTGATTTGGACGCGGTTAAGACATAGACATCAGACATTGAACATACAAACAACAACAACAAAAGAAAAGAAAAAAACAATACAAACAACAAAAATTATAACATCGACAAGCGTTGAGCACCGAAACCTTTTACTCATGGCAACTATTTACAGTTTCTGGCAGTGTGTTCAGGGCTCTCAATCCGTAACACCAAGGATTCCAGTCAGCATACGCATGAGTCCTCATTGCCTGTTTTCATGCCTCTTTCCTGTTTGTTTTCATGAATCTGAATTTCTGTTTTCATAGTGTTATTGTTTTACCACCACATCAACCTGAAAAGCAGGAACCCGTGTGACTATAGAGCAAACACATCTTGATAGTCAGTGTTTTCCCTAACAAAAAGAAGAATAAATGAAAGTAATTACTTGAAGCCAATTACTGTTTTCATGAAGAATAGCCTAACGAAGCTAACATAGTCCCATACTTGTCTTTACTAACAGCCGATAAAGAGTGTGCTCCCTTGTGAGTGTCAGTTGTCTTTCGCATAAGATGGTGACGATAGATGAACGAGTTGTGTCATGAAACTAAGTTCATGTGACGTCAATGTTCAAGCACTGAGTGCTGGCTTTGCATCCTCACTACGCTTGTTAACAGCCGTTTTGATTACATAGAAACTGGCTGTTTATCTTAAAGATAAAGCCCGTATTGGAACCTGTACCTGTACCTTCCACAAACACAACGAAAGCAAATGAACACCACCTTGCACGAATATGAGAAGATTAGTGACTGCTCGTTCTTCGTTTTCATTGTCCTGAATGTTGTTTCTCTTGCCTGAAGAAGACCTAAGAGAACGAAACTCGTCGCGTTTTGTCTTGTCATTTGTTTGTCCCTGTTGTTGTTTGGCGGACTCACCAACGATTCTTGTTTAAAATTGGTTTCAGTTTGTGCTTGCAGTCACCTTTCTCTGAAACTGAAGCAGACGAGGCACTACCTAAAAGACTTTAAGGCTATATGACCCCAAGCACAGCTACATAAAAAAAGAAGTCAACAATTGACAACACTGCGTAAAAGAGGGGTGTGTCAAACCACGCATTTCCTAGAACTCCATCTCCTGTAGGTGTGTGTGTGTGTGAAGATGGGTCCAGTGGTGTTATCAGTTCTTCTCCTCATCGTCCTTCTCTACGTCAGCTTGGGCATCTCTCTCTTTGTTGCCATGGAGTCGAAGAACGAGATCAGCAGACAGAAAGAATTCCAGGAGAGTCTTCACGCCTTTCTAGGTACGTGGCCATTTTCAGGGAGGGGCAGGAGGGAGGGGGTGGGGGGTGGGGAGGGATGTTCTCGTGGAAACTTGACGTTTTCAGGATCCCTCATTTCAGCTCCATTCCAGAACCACTACAACGCTACCCCAGCCTGTCCTCACCCCCCCCCCTCCTCTCCCCGTGGTCTTCACCCTCCTCCATACAGCTATTCTTCGTCTCTCTGACTCACCATCTCATGCAGGATGACTTAAAAATTACTGCTTCCTTCCATCAAACAATAAATTAAAACTGAGTCCTGACCCTGTTATAATATAATCATTCATTTGTATGTTTATTTGTTTGTTTTCAATTGTAGTTTTTAAAGATTTTTTTCTATATCATTATTATATTGTATAATGTAGCTGTTGTTATTGCATCTATTATTGTTGTTGTTATCATTGCTGTTGTCATTGTCGTTGTTGTTGTTCTTTTTCTTCTATTTTTGTTGTTGTTATTAT
>CM031598.1:25764925-25767425 GCA_018398815.1 Conus ventricosus | reverse complement strand
ACGTTGGTCATTTTGTGTGAAACAGTCGTCTAACTGGCTGAACTGTTTGACCGTGCTGTGAGAGGTCATAAAGGAAGGATGGTGAAGGATTTGGGAGCCATGTCATTGCAGTTTCACTCGGTCTGAATTCGCCCAGGTTCTACGTAGACTGTGTCTGCTTAGCTTACAGATTCTGTGTCCTGTTTACCCTTGCTTCTGAGTCGATTAGGTACTTTTCGACCCAGTCTTTTATCTGTGGTTGAAAAAACCCTGTATACCATTATTCTCTACCTTTACGCTGATCTGGTCCTTTCAATGGGGATAGCGTCTGAAGTTGATGACTAGCTTAGGTGGTGTAGATCGGTCTTGTTTTGCATTTTAAGCTGGTGTTTTTTTAATTTTTTAAATTTTTTTTTAAAGTCTTTGTTTTAGTCTTGACACGTAGCATTCTTTTTCCGGAGTCCAGAAATAAGGTTTAAAATGGACTTTGAAAACCGAGGTTGTGAAATCTAACAAGCTTGCTAGGCTACACGTATGGAGTTGAAGCCTGGAATACCCAAAGCTGAAGAGTCTTGGGGATGAGAGGCCTGTTATACCCCCCAGGTGCCATCTCAAGTGAACAGAAGCTACTGATGGTATTTTTCAACATCTGTGTGCCTGACTTCTTTTAGATGGTCACATGGTGATTTCCAGTGTCGGATTGGTTTGAGTGTTTATTCAATTGTGGATTCCTGTGACTTTGTGCAGAGTTATTTGGGAAACAATACTGAAATGGTGTTATAATTGGTAAAGTTGACTGCTTTACCACTTCGTTATGTATCTTTCTATTTATTGAATATTATTTTAATTATTCTTATTTCTTCTTCAGTTATAGAAGCAGGCAAAGAAACAAAGTAATTAACAATCTGGGCATGTTTAACGGTCTGAATTTTGATAGATGATACAAATGGAAAATGTAGAATCTAATAGAACCTTTTCTTTTACAATTTAATGACGTATATAACCACGTGTGTTGATTCAAACGAGGACAAATTGCTGCTTCATGAAAATGGCATCCCGTTAATCAAAAAAAAAAGATTGAAGAGATGGTTATGAAGAGAAAACAAGATATGTCATAACAGGTAGGTTTTATATGGTCACACATTAGGTTATCAAATAATCATACTGCAAGTTTATCCGAAGTATTTTGTTTATGTCTGTTTATAAATACTTGTAAAAGGGGGTGATTTCCTGCTGATTTTAACCGACACACACGTGTGCATTTTACCAAAAAACAAATTAGAATAAAACGCCAATCTTTGCATGTGGATAAAAATAAAGTTTAACAAGCCAGTTTGTCATTTATACGTCTTTGATTTATTGCTGAGGCGAGGATTCACCAAATCTACAATACATTAACCAGACTTCTTAATCATTGCTGACATTTGAAATGTAACATACCCCATAGCTATTATCATTTAATATCCCTGTTTCTCTCAGAACTACACTGGTCAAGGCTGTACATGGATACGTGTTTGTTTGTTTGTTTTAAAACCATTTCAAACTAACGTTACAAAAGTTAAAATACACACAGAAAATATTTCCTTGAATTTGGTTTCAACTAGACGCATGTATAACTTCTCCTTCCCTTGCTCTGTCCTTAATCTATTGTTGCTTACCGGGAAAAATGAATAGACTTTACACTATATGAAACACAAGAAATATGCGTTTTTATGAGTGTTAAAACCGGCAGTGATGTGACGTGAACTGCGTTTCTGAAAGGATTCGTTGTGTTATGATGCGTGAGACAAGCTGCCTTCTATCGACCACATTGGCCAGAGGCTTATATTGTGCACTGCCCGCCAACCAGCAATATTGAGAAATGAAACACCTGAAACCACTGTTCAGAGCCATACGAGCTTGCCGGCCAAGTGTTCCATGTTCACACTTGATTTAAGAAACCGTGAGACCATTTCTATGGGAGCTTAGGGGCTTCAAAATATCATAGTGTCCGTACTCACGACGGAAACAATAACTATTGCTATGAAAACAATGATAGGTTGAAAAGTACCACTGGACTAACAGGAAGAAAAATAGTATTTAAAAAAGCAATTGTTTTGATTGGCTTTGACGCTGTTAGGACAAATAGGGAACACACACACACACACACAGACACACACACACACACACACACACACACACACACACACACACACACACACACACACACACACACACACACACGCACACACACACGCAACACACACACACACATACACACATACACACACACACACACACACACACACACACACACACACACACATGACTGACTGAAACCAATTTATTGTCAGATTAACTCAAGGTTGTACTGACAACACACACACCACACACACACACACACACACACAACACACAACACACACACACACACACACACACACACACACACACACACACATACACACACACAACACACACACACACACACACACACACACACACACACACACACACACACACACACACACACACACACACA
>CM031598.1:25742425-25747425 GCA_018398815.1 Conus ventricosus | reverse complement strand
AGAAATGATTGATGCCATCATTCAGAATGAAACAAAACCTGGGGTTCAACTATCTTGCTGCCCCATTTATATTAGATTTGCCTTTTGTTCGGGTGCGTATATGGATTATTTGCAATTATTTGAAGGTAAGATCCACAGAAGTTTAAGTTAACATAGAAAATAAGTCCTTCAGTTCAAAGAAAACCCAGGTGACGTCTTCCACTTCACTTCTTGATCTTCCCTTTAGTTAGGAAACATACGAGAAAGCAGAAAAAATGGATTTCCTAACATTTCATTAGACACTCTCGTGTTTCTACTATTGTTGAATATTGGTGACAAAGCTTCAGCTTCCGCTTCTATGGGGAGTTGTTGTTTTTTTCATTATCAGTAGGATACGCTGCCCTCCATCTCTTTAACGTAGTGTGTGTATGTGTGTGTGTGTGTGTGTGTGTGTGTGTGTATGTGTGTATGTGTGTGAGTGTGTGTGTGTGTGTGTGTGTGTGTGTCTGTGTGTGTGTGAGTGTGTGTATGTGTGTGTGTGTGTGTGTGTGTGTGTGTGTGCGTGTGCGTGGTTAATTTCACTAAAAGCTCACGTTTTCCAACGACTGACGACCAGGACCGGGAAATAAAATATCCAGTACCGCTGTTCGGTGCTGTTTGATGCTTGTGGCCATAATTCCCATTTTCACACTGGACCTGAAAAACTTTGGTGACTTTGGAACTCCACCATTTCGTCACCGTAGTTAGCGTGGCGTGCTCCCGGCTGCTGGGAGGTCGTGTGTTTGGTTCCCATCAGAACCATTTGTTTCGTGGAATGTTTCTGCCTCAACCGGCCCCCAGCCCAGAACTGAGTGTGCTGTTGGCTCGATTGGAAAGACTGACCAACACAGTCGAGTCTCATTTACTTAATGGATATGTCTCTGATAGTGTTGCCCAAACGTCCTGCCTCACACTGCATGTGTCTGTATCTCTCGGGCCTGGTCGACGCCGGGATATGTTATGGAAGTAAACGCAGAGTACAGTCCTGCCATGCAGTCACAGACCAGAATGAAAACTGACAACATCCTCATCCTCCTCATTCTCGTCGATCAGCTTAAAATGTCTCCAGTTCTGTGACCTTTCATGCTGTGCTGTCATTGTGACCTTAGTTTCAAATACTTTTTTCAGTAGATAGTGTAAATGGCTTGGGAACAAAATATCAGTTTAGAAAAAAAAAAAAACAACAACTTAACCAAGACCAGAAAAGCCACTGTAATTTTGTTATTGCCATAAACTTTATAAATCATATATAATGAAAATTGTAACGACACTGACAAAAAAAAAGATTTATGGATTCATCGATGACTTTGTCAGCTAGAATCGTTAGACTGTGCTCCTTTGGAATGTAAAGTACAACATTGCATTTCTGTAAATGAACCAATGTAGTCATATGCATCCTATTTACTCCACAACTTCACTGATCCACGGACACAAAAACATAATTAGAGAAACTCTCAAAATTACATTATCACACTTGTGTGACGAGGGAAACATATGTACGTCTTGCAGTGTACATGACTGGTAATGTCCTTTACCCAAACACTTCAAAACTAACGTTGTTAAAACGACAGATCTGGCTTTGTCTCATGGCTTTTCGCTGGTTCAAAAGAAAAAAATAGGAATGATCAACTTCTGAAGTCAGCAAGCTTCCATGTGTTTCTTTTGTTTACTTATCGATCTAGAGGTGAATTCATTGTGATCCATAGTTTGGATATTAGTTGCCTGTCACATAAGATGGTAGCCATAGTGTGTAGCAGCATGAAAGGAAGTCCACATGGTGTCACTGAACTACAGTTAATTTGGTGGCTATTCGTCATCACAGACCTGATAACAGTTACTGTACTGACTATGCAGAAACTTGCTGTTCATCTTTTAATATAATGTTTATCCAGAAAATACCACTTTTGCATGACTTAGATCTTTAGCGTGCACACACAAACAAAAACAAACAAACGAATGACCAAAACGTTTCGTGTCATTTTCATATAATCGCAACCATATCACAAATTTTGAAGAAAGAAAAAAAAAAAGAGTCAACAGTCGACAACGGAATGTGAAAGTGAGACAAAGAAGGCGTTTTCTCGTGGAGAAACAAGTCTGCTTCATGCACGTGTGTGAAGATGGGGCCAGTGACGTTGCTGCTTCTTCTCCTCGTCATCTTTCTCTACAACACCATAGGCGTCTATGTCTTCGTCGCCTTGGAAGCAGAGAATGAGATCAGCAGACAGGCAGAAATTAAGGAGACACTTCTCGCCGTCCTAGGTACGTGGCCATTGGGAAGGGGTGGGGTGGGGTGGGGGTGGGGGTGTGTGTTCTTGTGCACGCTTGGAATCTAGAAGCCCAGTGTTCCAATGCCTTCCCCACCCCCATCCCCACACTACCCTTTCACCAATCTCCCCACTGCCGTTCACTGTACCCAACCAGCTCCCACCTCTTCTACCGCCCTCCCATCCACACACAGACACAGACACACACACACACACACACACACACACACACACACACACACACACACACACACACACACACACACACATACACACACGCACGCACATAACACACACGCACGCACATACATACACACACACACACACACACA
The DNA here is from genome assembly GCA_018398815.1 of Conus ventricosus. Lineage (NCBI taxonomy): Eukaryota > Metazoa > Mollusca > Gastropoda > Neogastropoda > Conidae > Conus > Conus ventricosus. The sequence continues at coordinate 25,744,808 of CM031598.1, read as the reverse complement.
CACACACACACACACACACACACACACACACACACACACACACACACACACACACGCACGCACGCACGCACGCACATACATACACACACACACACACACACACACACACACAACACACACACACACACACACACGCGCACACACACACACACACACACACACACACACACACACACACACACACGCACGCACGCACGCACGCACACACACACACACACGCACATGCACACACACACACACACACACACACACACACACACACACACACACACACACACACCACACGCACGCACGCACGCACGCACGCACGCACGCACCACACACACACACACACACACACACACACACACACACACACAACACACACACACACACACACGCACGCACACACACACGCACTTCCAAAGACAACAGCTTCTGTTCATCAAATGCCAAGTCCGAATTTAGTTTTACGTGCCTGTTGGAATAATTATTTGATGCTCGTAGAACAAACCGCTAGACCCAAAGGAACCTGGTGAATTGTCTTTCATGGCAGTGCCCCAATGACTTCCGACGGAAGTAAGGTAAAAGAAGAAGAAGAATATGTAGAATGTGTTTTTCGTAACATGAAAAACATACGGTGAAGCTTTGCTACTTCATCTCTTTGCTGCCCCCCCCCCCCCCCCCCCTTCACTGCGTCTGAACACTGGCACTCATAAGCATTAAACAGAAAAGATATATGAATGGATGGGAAGGGATGGTAGCAATGTGTCTTAGCGGGAGGACATCTTTTTCCAATTCAACCATCTTAGCGGTCATACTTAAGAGTCGGGTTCGGTGTATGCTTGGACTTCTTTGGGTTTTTTTTGCATCATTTTGTTTGTTTGTTTGTTTCGTTTTGATTTTGACGTTGTTGACTTATAGTTCACCACATGTTGACATGGATCACAGCTGTATTTGATGTCAATAGTCTTATACCATATGCAAACCTAAAGGGACGGAGAAGAGGACAGGAAAGGTTGCGGGGGGGGGGGGGATGGGAAGAGATGGACGACAGGAGGTGAGAAGATGGGACGAAGAAGAGAGATTGAGACACTACAGATTGAGAACTTGTTGACTTAGAAGATCAGAAAAACAAAGCATCTTTATGTCGGGGCTCCATTCTCCCCCCCCCCCCTTTTTCCCCTCCCTTTTTCTTTTTTTTTCTTCAAACACTCACACATCATGTACAGCCTGTGTGTTTCATTACCGATGGACATTCGCTTGCTGTTTTAGGTTTTTTTTGTTTTTGCGTTTGATACAAGGCGTCTGGGTTTATTTCTGTTCTCATGTTTGTGTGCTGAGACTTCCGCCCTATTGCATTTACCACTCACACCATAAGGAACACTTGAACAAAATAGCATTGACTACATGACTTACGAGAAAAAAAGCACAATGTGTGTGTGCGTGTGTGTGTGTGTGTGTGTGTGTTTGTGTGTGTGTGTGTGTGTGTGTGTGTGTGTGTGTGTGTGTGTGTGTGTGTGTGTGTGTGTGTGTGTGTGTGTGTGTGTATCTGAGAGAGAGAGAGAGAGAGAGAGAGAGAGAGAGAGAGAGAGAGAGAGAGAGAGCACGTGCACGAATGGGTATATATATACAGACAGACAAAGACAGAGAGGTAAAGCAGACAATCATTAGTGGCTGTCGCTGGATCTAAACGAGAGGACAGAAGTCCGTCGCACTTTGCAAACACCAGCCCTCTGGACTAGTGTTAAGCGGGCACGCATTTCTGTTTGCTACTGATCATCTTCTTTTTTTTCTCCACAGAACACTTGCATTTTCCTAAAGAGAATTTTTTTCCCAACAGAGTAACATTAAAAAAATCTTGTTACAGACTTCTGTTTTTTCTTGTTACAAAGCATTGCTTTTTCCTTACAACAGAATAAAAAAAAGGAAAAAAAATAAAAAGAAAAAAAAGAAAATCATCTTCCCCTTGGAGCTTAACTTTTTACCTTCAAAACAGATTCTAAAGGGAATTCGAAATAAATAACTCGGTCAGTTAATATGGATAAACAAACAAGACAAAACACGACCTTTTTCGACCTCTAGGGTCTTTTTCAGTTAGACATGCAAAATGAAGAACAGGCAATCACTGTTCTTCTCAAATTCGGCGCAAGATGGGCGTTGAAAAACATTTTTGCCTGGAGAAGACCTAAGAGGTCAAAACGCGTCGTGCTGCGTCTTGTAATGTGTTCATCCATATCAACCGGAGTTATTTCAAATTCGTTTAAAAATGTGTTTCAAAATCCGCTTGCTGTCACCTCACTTTGTAACTAAATTCAAAACAGTTTTTCCCCCTAGCTGTACGTAGCGCTGCATGTTCTCCCCTAGCTGTACGTAGCGCTGCATTTTCTCCCGTCACAACGCC
>CM031598.1:25729925-25732425 GCA_018398815.1 Conus ventricosus | reverse complement strand
ATATTTTATATATATATATATATATATATATATATATATATATATATATATATATGGGGAGATACGCATTCATATCTGCAGTGGTAGATGATTCTGCCTAACAGTATGTGCTTGAGTGGGTGAATGGGGAAAATAAAATAAATGCTTCTCAAAATGAGCCTTCAGCAAGCTTAGATTCTCCAAGAGGGAGACATCCTCCAATAGGGAGGGAAACTCACTAACATATAACTCCTGGTCATATACCGATATTTCGAAACCTGGTTGTTTCTCCTCAGTGACCGCGGAAAGTGGTACTTTGACTCCTCTGCCTTTTCAGTTTTAAGAAGAATGCAATCCCAGAAAAGGCTGGTGTGCAATACCGTAGTATGTATGTTTGTTGAGTTTTCAAAAAAAAAACAACCAAAGGTGCCATCTAAGAAGCAAAAGAAAATCATGAAAGAGCAAAACAAGCTACATTTTCTTGTGAAAAGTAGAAAATATACTGACTTCCATAAAAAACGCGAAAACAAAACAAGCTGAAGGTTGGGGGTGAATTTCATTGGTCACAATTGTACAGAGTGGAAGCGAGAATTCAACGTGATTTGATTCATTACACCGGTAATGTGTGAAAATGTCATCAGCAATATGTCTTTTGTGTGGAAAATCCAAGGTCACGTGACAAACCAGCTTGAAGTCCTAATACCGTGTGTGGCCACCATTTGCGTTGACAACTGCTTAACACCTGCGGCTCATTCAGTGGACCAGGTGGTTGATGCGTCCCCTTGGCACACCAGAACACACATGGACGATGGCCTGGTGAAGTTGAGCCGCTGTTGCTGGTCGTGGACGCAGGAGGTCCAACCATCTGCCAAGTTCATCCTAAAAATGTTCTATTGGGTTTAAATCGGGACTGAGGGCTGGCCAGGGCAGCACATTGACGTTGTTATGCTGAAGAAATTGCTGGGTGGCCCTGGCGGTGTGTGGTCTTGCATTGTCCTGTTGGAATGTCCAGTTTGGGTGTTGCGCAAAAAAAAGGATCGACATGGGGTCTGAGCACCTGGTTGATGTAGCACTGTGCATTGACACCCTGTCCGCGACCAGGACCAATGTTCTGAAAGATGACTGGTCCGATGGCGTGGTTAATGCCAATTGCACCCCATATCATAACGTTCGGGCCTCCCCAGGGGTTCCGCTCTACCACACAGGAGTCAGCATAGCGTTCACCAGGTCGACGCCATATTCTGACACGACCGTCAGCCATGTCAATACAAAAACGGCTCTCATCTGAGAACAGTATGCGTCCCCACTGCTGCCTGCGCCAGTTGATTCGGGCTTGTGCCCACTGCAGCCTGTCCTGCCAGTGTCTTGGTGTCAGTACTGGACCTCTGTGAGGACGCCTACATGCCAGCCCGTTCTCCTGAAGATGCCGCCGCATAGTGTTGAGGCTGATTCGTTGCTGGAGATTCCCAGGCACCTGTCGAGCAGTGTTAGCGGTTGTTTGCCGCCTGTCCCGCAGATGGGTTCGAACAAGATGGCGATCCTCTCTTTGTATGGTGACCCAAGGACGGCCTGGCCAGGGACGATCATCAGTGGTACCAGTGACTCGCATGCGGTGCTGCAGACGATAGATGGTTGAGATGTGGACGTTAAAGATGTTGGCGACCTGCCTGGCATCCACACCAGCCTCCAGATGGCCTAGGGCACGATTGCGTTCCTCTGCTCGTAGTCTTGGCATCTCTGTAACGCTCAGACGGCAAGTCGTTACCTGAACCTTGTAGCGCGGCTTTATAAAGGCTGCATGCCTGCGTACTTGTCGCTGGTTAACTTTGCTCTGCATGGTGTGCACGTGCCTCACATGCAGCAACCAGTTTGCCATTTTTGTTGACCCTCCAATGCCGGGAATGATGTGTTGCTCACACAATTTTTTCACTGCACGTGAGTCTTGGACCCAAACAACTTGCCACAATGGTTCAATATTGTATATTCACCCCTTTTCACCCGAAAAATAGCCTTTCAAATTTTCGCGTTTTTTATGGAAGTCAGTATATAAAAAGATATCCTCTAAGACACAAGTGCTCAGGGCCAGTTTTTGGAATGAATCCGCAAGGGACTAAAATACAACAAACTAATAAATTCCAAGGATAAGTACCGAGCACCGTTCCAGCAACTTACAGAGCAGCTTGGTGTTGCAATGACTGCAAGAAATACTGAACTATAAACAAAGCTTGCTCTTATGTGTTAGATTGAAGAAATAGGGGGAGATACGCATTCATATCTGCAGTGGTAGATGATTCTGCCTAACTAACAGTATGTGCTTGAGTGGGTGAATGGGGAAAAATAAAATAAATGCTTCTCAAAATGAGAAGTCATCACAACACCAAGCTGCTCTGTAAGTTGCTGGAATGGTGCGGTATTTATCCTTGGAATTTATTAGTTTATTGTAATTTAGTCCCTTGCGGATTCATTCCAAAGAACTAGCCCTCAGCACTTGTGTCTTAAGAGGTTATCTTTTCATATTTTC
>CM031598.1:25712425-25714925 GCA_018398815.1 Conus ventricosus | reverse complement strand
TTTATTTTGCATTTTCATGTTCTTTTTCTTTTCCCTCCAATATATCCTCCTTTCCTTTTATTCCTTCCTTCAAAATTCCTGCCTTCCTTTCTCTCCTCTTTTCTTCTTTTCTTTCAGAATCACATTGCTCTTTTCATTCATTCAATTATTCATTCATCCAATCATTTATTCGTTCGTTCGTTCATTCATTCATTCATTCATTCATTCATTCATTCATTCATCCATTCATTCATTCATTCATTCATTCATTTATTCATTCATTCATTCATTCATTCATTCATTCATTCATTCATTCATCCATTCATTCATTCATTCATTCATTCATTCATTCATCCATTCATTCATTCATTCATTCATTCATTCATTCATTTATTCATTCATTCATTCATTCATTCATTCATTCATTCATCCATTCATTCATTCATTCATTCATTCATTCATTCATTCATTTCATTCATCCATTCATTCATCCATTCATTCATTCATTCATTCATTCATTCATTCATTCATTCATTCGTTCATTCATTCATTCATTCATCCATTCATTCATCCATCCATTCATTCATTCATTCATTCATTCGTTCGTTCGTTCGTTCATTCATTCATTCATTCATTCATTCATTCATTCATTCATTCATTCATTCATTCATCCATTCATTCATTCATTCATCCATTCATTCATCCATTCATTCATTCATTCATTCATTCATTCATTCGTTCGTTCATTCATTCATTCATTCATTCATCCATCCGTCCGTTCGTTCGTTCATTCATTCATTCATTCATTCATCCATCCATCCATCCATCCATCCATCCATTCATTCATTCATTCATTCATTCATTCATTCATTCATTCATTCATCCATTCATTCATTCATTCATCCATTCATCCATTCATTCATTCATTCATTCGTTCATTCATTCATTCATTCATTCATTCATTCATTAATTAATTCATTCGTTCGTTCGTTCATTCATTCATTCATTCATTCATTCATTCATCGTTCATTCATTCATTCATTCATTCATTCATTCATTCATTCATTCATTCATTCGTTCATTCGTTCATTCATTCATTCATTTCATTCATTCATTCATCCATTATCATTCATTCATTCATTCATTCATTCATTTTGTTCATTCGTTCATTCATTCATTCATTCATTCATTCATTCGTTCATTCATTCATTCATTCATTCATTCGTTCATTCATTCATTCATTCATTCATTCATTCATTCATTCATTCATTCGTTCATTCATTCATTCGTTCATTCGTTCATTCATTCATTCATTCATTCATTCATTCATTCATCCATTCATTCATTCATTCATTCATTCATTCATTCATTCATTCGTTCATTCGTTCATTCATTCATTCATTCATTCATTCATGCATTCATTCATTCATTCATTCATTCGTTCATTCATTCATTCATTCATTCATTCGTTCATTCATTCATTCATTCATTCGTTCGTTCATTCATTCATTCATTCATTCATTCATTCATTCATTCATTCATTCATTCGTTCATTCATTATTTCCTCCTGTTTCTTACTTTCTTCCTTCATCCCACCTTTTTTTTCTTTTCTTATTTCAAGATGGTCTCTCCCTCTTTCCCTTGCGCCCTTCTTTCTATTCGTTCCGTCCATTCATCCATCTATCTCTTTTGATTCAATCAGTCAATCAGACTGTCAGTCAGTCAGCCAGTCAGTCAGTCAGCCAGTCAGTCAGTCAATCAGACTGTCAGTCCGTCAGTCAGTCAGTCTCTCGATCAATCAACCCGTCAGTCACTCTGTTTTTTTTTTTTAAACTCTCCTTTCTTTTTCTTAATTTCTTTTCTTTCCTTTTATTTTTCTAGCTCATTTTCCAAGATTCTTCATCACTCCCTCTCCTTCCCCTCCGCCCCACTACCCCCCCCCCCCCCCCTTTCCCCGTTCTTTTGTTTTTCTTTCCTTTCACACCACCTTCACCCATGCTTCCACACTTTCATTCATGGATTCCTTCATTTCCTGCTTCTCCTTGATCTGCAGGATACGGTCACATCACCCCGAGGACCGACGGCGGAAAGGTGACCTGCATGCTGTACGCCATCATCGGCATCCCTCTGCTGCTGGTCTTTCTGAAGGGGGCCGGGGAGATGCTGTGGAAGCTGTGCAGCCGATGTCTGCATGCCTCCAAGAGCTGCTGCTCTGCCAGGAGCTCGCTGCTGCACAGAATGAACGCCTGTTTCCAGGGTAAGGTTCTCTCTCTGTGTCTCTGTCTTTGTCTGCCTCTGTCTCTCTGTGCCTGTGTGTGTGTGTGTGTGTGTGTGTGTGTGTGTGTGTGTGTGTGTGTGTGTGTGTGTGTGTGTGTGTGTGTGTGTGAGTGTGTGTGTGTGTGTGTGTGTGTGTGAGTGTGTGTGTGAGTGTGTGTGTGTGTGTGTGTGTGTGTGTGTGTGTGTGTGTGTGTGTGTGTGTGTGTGTGTGTGTGTGTGTGTGTGTGTGTGTGTGTGTGTAGTT
>CM031598.1:25677425-25707425 GCA_018398815.1 Conus ventricosus | reverse complement strand
TAGTCCTTTCCAGCGTCCTCGTGCCTCGGCTAACGTGGGGTCCACCCCAGCTTCTGGTGGTACAGAGTGTCCAGTGTTTCTTTCTGTTGTTGGTTCATCCTTGGTCGACACCATCAGGGATTCGGGAGCATCAACGCTCTTTGTGGACAAGGATTTGGTTTCCCCTGAGGCTCAGCGGGGCGCCAGTTACGATGTGTGCGGGTTGGAGGCTGGTTTTACCTCCACCCGTCCTTCTGTACTCATTCCTATCTCCACCCCCTACTTCTGTGGCGAAGTATGGGCCATCGCGGTGGAGCGACTCTGTATTCCCTTCTCATAGGGAATACCATCACCTTTCCAGATGGACGCAGTCAGTCTGTGTCTACGGATCTGCCCGTACAGGCATGTGTGGGAGTTACCACGCGTGCCAAGCCAAGAAGCAGGAGCAGGAATTGCGTCCTGTTCTTCAGCCGATCTCTGACGAGGTTCTTGCAAGAGCCGATCCCGCTACCATGGTTCGTCTTCAGGCCAGGGACTTGGATGTCCAACGCCTGCGACAACTGGTGGGTCGTCCTGCTCAGTCTGCCCGACACGCCAAGGTGAGCTTTAAGCTCCACAAGGGATCCTCTTTAAGGTTTTCACTCAGGCAGATCGGGTGGCCAAGCAGCTAGTCGCTCCCCAAAGCTTGAGCGAATCTGTTCTCCGGCAGGCCCATGATTCACCCATGGCAGGTCATATGGGCTCAGAGCGGACTCTCGAGCGAGTTAGACAGGACTTCTTCTGGCCGGGATGAATTCTCAGGTTAGGCGGTACTGCCGCAGTTGCGATGTCTGCCAACGGACAACGCCTAAGGGTCGCTTGACGCTGTTCCCCTAGGATCGGTGCCACTGGTTGGGGAGCCATTCAGCAAGGTTGGTGTCGACCTGGTGGGACCTATTAATCCACCATCCGATCGCGGTCACCGCTACATTTTGGTAGTGGTTGACTATGCGACTCGATACCCAGAGCTGTCCCGCTTAGGACTATGGATGCCCCTACTGTTGCTGAAGCTCTCTGGCAGATTTGGACGCGCACTGGCGTGCCCAAGAAGAAGTACGGCCGGAAGTTTGTACTGGAGAGCGATCATCATCCTCTCCAGTGCTTGGACCGGATCCGGCCAGTCAGTCGTCGACTCATGAGTTAGGCAGTGGAACTGCAGAGTCATGCTTTCACTTTTCGCCACATCAAGGGTTCCAGCAATACGGATGCTGACTATCTCAGTCGAGCTCCGTAGTCAGCACGCCCATTGGGAAACCAGGGTTATATCCCCTTTTGGTCTGTGTACCAGGTGTAGTGACAGTTTTCACTCAGTGATGTTAACAGTAGTGAATCACCACTGGCTCGGATTACTACTTTTGTTGTCTGAAGGCTTGTTTGATTAATAGATAAATGTAGCACTATGTATTTCCCTGTATAATTCTATCGTGGAATGTTTGTATTGGATTTATCATACTCTGTCGATCACAGAGGGTTGGGTTTCGGTCCCATTGTTGTGAATTTGCACATGCGTCAAGGTTCAAAGGAGCACTGTATCTCAGAGAAACAGATGCTTTTAGAAGGGGGGTTTGTCACGAGTCCTATGACGATTGGCCCATCTAGGGTGGTAGAATTATTCATTTATTTATTGTTGATGCTGTTGTCGTGTATCAGTCCCTTAATGTGGCTTGTGGTGTGTTTGCACCTTAATGTCGTTCAGCTCAGGTTAGGTTTACTTTCTCTCTCTCTCTCTCTAATTTCACTGTCCGTGCAATTCATCCTGCAGGTTCACGGGTGGCTGGTACCTTTCGCTTGAACTGGCTGTCTCTATCGGCCTCTCACCTGTCTTTTTACCTGCCGCACGTGCAGCATTCCTCTTAGCTTGAGGTATTCTCACTCTGTGACGTAGATGGCATGTTAGTTGCCATCGGTTAGGCAGGTTTTCTCTTCACTCGAGCGAAGATGTCCCTGGGAGCGCCTGCTCCAGTTCTGGTTCTCTACCACTTCGTTGAAGGTATGGTCGGTACCTTCATTCCTACAGTCGGCCTGTAGGGGAGGGACATCACGTCATCTCTTTTCCGCATCTGCTCTGCTGGTCCTCTCGACTGGACAGAGGGCAGAGAGTCGCTTGACCTGCCACTTTTGGGTCGCCCACGGGTAGCTGGTAAGCATCAGTTTCGTGGTTGTTGTTTTTTTTTTTTTGTTAGCCGGCTAATTCTTCTCTTTTGCGCAATTTCTTTTGGTTTTCAAAATTATAAAAGAAATATTGTTTGAGACCATTTTTTCTGGTTAATTCAATCTTTAACCTGGCCAGTCAAAATTATATCCAAAAGTCTTTCTCCTTTTTATGCATCTGGTGATGCGGTAGTCGGTGGGGATGGGGGAGAACCTGGTGATTCAGGGTTGGTACTTGCTTGGTCGTCCGCCCCTGTCACAATCACCGGTCTCTTAGTCTTCGGCCACCGTCTGTTTGTGTGTGCAAGGGGAACGAATGTTTTATGTTTGCGAGCGTGCGTACGCATGATTAGTCGTTTGGATGCGTCATTTTGAAATGTTGCTATAAAATGTGGGGATAATTGTGCCATTGAATTATTATTATTTGCAAATGTGGTGGCAGTTATAAAGAAATGGTTTGCTGTATTAGTTCAGTTCCTAAGAAAGGAAAATGTTGAACGTGAGTGAGGGAAGGATGAAGATATAAATTGCTATTCGTTTGTTTAGCCTGTTAATGTAATCTCTTACCTGCTTCGTGTGAGGAGACCTTTAGCGAACATTCCTCATTTGGTTTGTTGACTATGTTATGCTCAGGTCTGTGTTGAGCTGGTGTTACTAATGTATTCAGCAAACACCTCCCCTCGCCCATCATGCGAGTGGCTGTTAGGATTAAGCAGCAAATTTCAGACCGTACTGACTGCGGGGTTCTAGTACCCTTCTTTCCTTCCAGTTCCTTCCGTTTGCTCTCCTCCCGGGGGCTTCACCGAAGCTTGCGCTGTTGGGACTACGCAGTGAGGAGCACGTGGACCTTGCTGGGTGGTCCTAACCCTGTCCGGGACTTTCCGCGACAACGCCTCGTCCCACGGGAGGCGTTGTCCACTGTCCTCGGACTTCCTACAGCGCATGTGACCAGTGTGGTTAGCTCTGTGTCGTGCAATTTGGGGTTGTGTGTGTGTCAAGGGTGTCGGCATTGAAAGACTCTGTTCAAGATCAGACCCGGTTTGGGACACCTGATTCGACACGGTACTCTCAGAGGACTTTGGAGAGACAGTGGTGAGGGGGAACCTCATGAAGCACAAAAAAGGAACGTGTGTTGGAAATGCTTGTTTGTGATTATGGTTATGTTGTGTGCGTTGAAATGCTTGTTTGTGATTATGGTTATGTTGTGTGCGTTGAAATGCTTGTTTGTGATTATGGTTATGTTGTGTGCGTTGAAATGCTTGTTTGTGACTATGTGTATGTTGTGTGCGTTGAAATGCTTGTTGGTGACTATGTGTATGTTGTGTGTGTTGAAATGCTTAATTGTGATTGTGCATGTTGTGTGTGTTGGGATGCTTATTTGTGACTACATGTGTGTTGGTGTGAATAAATGGTGTATTGTATTGTAATATTTCTTGTGTGGTCTCTTGCGGGGCGTGTGAGGTCAGTCACTCCCTTCACTCCCATCTAGACCGATCCTGTCAGGGCAGACCTCCAGGGGTCGGTCGTGACAGTAGGTGAGGCATGCGCACGCGAGTACACAGACTTAAATCCATATACCTGACCCCGACACATACACGCGATACGCACGCACGCACACACGCGCATATACAGAGGAGTGAGCGCGAGCGCACACACACTTACACACTAGATCCAATTAATTTCGATTGCTTATAGCCCTGCCGACAAACGGACACAATCAGACAAAACACACACACACACACACACACACACACACACACACAAGCAAGCTCTCGCGGCTGGAAAACTCGCTTGATTCGTTTACGATGGCATGAGTCTACGACAATGGACAGCAATCAATACGTGGGAAAAGCGTGTGTTACAGAAATGTGGCGTATTGTGCAACGTAATGTATGTTAATGGCAGGCGGTTTTCATTGTGATGCAGAAGAGATGGTAGACAAACATTTCGAATGGAGAAAACATTATCCTTAGTGAATGTGGGTGATAAACATCAACAATATTTGCGTTTTAAACTCAGCATGAAGGCAAAGATTCTGTGCTTTCTAACATTATCCTTTGTGAATGTGGGTGATCAACATCGTTTTAAACACAAAATGACTGCAAAGATTCTGTGGTTTCTTAGCATCTTTGAGGGCTGACAGGGCAAAACAACTTGTCATGAGAATTTCCATCTGTTCATCTATCTGTCTATATTACACACACACACACACACACACACACACACACACACACACACACACACACACACACACACACACACGTGTGTGTGTGTGTGTGTGTGTGTGTGTGTGTGTGTGTGTGTGTGTGTGTGTGTGTGTGTGTGTGTACAGATAGATAAACAGACGTTAGCTAGCTAGAAAGATAGACATGTGTGCGTGCGTGCGTGCGTGCGCGCGCGCGCGCGCCCGCGCGCGTGTGTGCAGGTAGATTTATTGATATATTAGACAGACAGATAAACAGTTAGAGAGATAGATCGTTAGATACATAGATATCGACATATATATTACAAAATCTCTTTTGATCTCTCCACTATTCCGGGAGGAATGCATGTGATTCGATAACAACGTAAAACATGACAGTGAAATGAACACGTTGTGTGGCTGTGGCCAAGCCACACAGTGAAATGAACACGTTGTGTGGCTGTGGCCAAGCCACACAGTGAAATGAACACGTTGTGTGGCTGTGGCCAAGCCACACAGTGAAATGAACACGTTGTGTGGCTGTGGCCAAGCCACACAGTGAAATGAACACGTTGTGTGGCTGTGGCCAAGCCACACAGTGAAATGAACACGTTGTGTGGCTGTGGCCAAGCCACCGATGCGTGATACCGAGCAATGAAAGGAGTGTCTTACCGACTATTTCGGTTCTGAAAGTCACATGAATAGTCTGAAAATCCCAGTGTAGGTAGGTGCTATCATTTCATTCAGGATTTCTTGATCGTCCCCGATATTGACAACAGTTTTTATTTTTCTTCCCCATGTCACTTGCATGATCCTGGATCAGGTCCAGTACTGATTCTCTTTGTTTAATAGATAAGACAATTTGAGAGCTCTTTTGCACAGACATACATGCTACGAAATTAATACAAAATGAATACTCATAAAGCAGAAACAAAAATTGTGGGTTAAGTAATCGAACACGCTGTATTCTTTTTTTTCTTTTTCTTCGGACACTAAACTTTTTATCTCGACGGTTCAGACCTATCCACGCCTCTTTAAAAAAAAAAAAAAAAGGCATTACAGAAAACGCATTAATCGCCGTCCAATCTTCCATAGGCCGAAACATCACCGAACCCTCAGAGGGGAGATACTTTTCAAGCAGTCTCCTGATAGCTTTCGTTCAGAGTACTGGTGGAAAATCACGTCTTTTGCCATAATCACTAGGCGACTGTGCTGCATGTGCTAAGTGTCAATACAAACTGGACTTGGTTGACTACGAGGTAAATATCCACACACAAAAGCGAGCACTGTGTATAAGTGAGTGTCTGCCATCACAGACTTGACTAGTGCCTTATGTGTCTGCCCTATTATCAGGCCCATGTTACCGTAATCATAACTACCCTCACCCCCACCCTCCCAACAAATCAAATAGACAATTAAGTCAGAAGAAGGATAGCATCACCTGAAACAGAAATGCAAGCACTGACGTGGTAAAGAAGACTGAATTGTAACAGAAATAGAATGTGACTAATTTACATTATGAAGCTAGTCTACACCTCCCCCAATATATTATATACAATATAATCCAGATAGTAACATGAACAGCAGTAAGAAAAACAGGAAAAGAAAAATTATATGGTATACCCCCCCCCCCCCACCCCCATATGACAGAGGAACAAAAACTAACGTAGGAAAAGAATTCCTCAGAATCCTTAAAACATCATTCCCAAAAGAACATGTACTATCTAAAATATTTAATAAAAACACCATCAAGCTCTCGTACTCGTGTATGCCCAACCTTAAAAATATAATTGATTCTTCCAATAAAACCAAAAATAATACAACCAAAGAGGGTGACGAAAGGATATCTTGTAATTGCACAAAAAAAGACCAGTGCCCTCTGAATAACAAATGTCTCTACAATAACATCGTGTACCAAGCTACAGTAACAACAGACAGTGATAAAGAAACATACTTAGAGATCACGGCAAACCATTTTAAAACCAGAAATGCAAACCATAAACAGTCCTTCAAAAATGAAAAATATAAAAACCAAACAGAACTAAGTAAATATATTTGGAAGCTTAAAGATAAGAAAATAGATTACAACATATCATGGAAATCTTAAATAAATGTTAGCGAACCGCCCAGAGAACGTGGACAAACGAGTCACGAGACAAAACACAACGCGTTTCGACCTCTTAGGTCTTCGTCTGGTGATAAATAAACGAATAAAACAACGAAAATTCACTTAGCTTTGATCGCTTCAGATCGCTCAGGCAGGGTTCAGCGCAAAGAAGGCTGAACCCTGCCTGAGCGATCTGAAGCGATCAAAGCTATGTGAATTTTCGTTGTTTTATTCGTTTATTTATCACCAGACGAAGACCTAAGAGGTCGAAACGCGTTGTGTTTTGTCTCGTGACTCGTTTGTCCACGTTCTCTGGGCGGTTCGCTAACATTTATTTAAGATTTGTTTAGATTTCCGCCTGCAGTCGTCTGGCTTTGCAACTATATCATGGAAAATTATAAAAGAGCAACACCATACAACAACATTTCTAAAAAAATGCAACTTGTGTACTACAGAAAAGTAGCTGATATTATGTAAACCCCATCTAGCATCTCTGAACTCTAAACTAGAAATGATAAACAGTTGCAGGCACAAATGGAAATCTTTGTCAATGCACCATTCCCTAGCACGTCCCCCATGAACGTGCCCCCAAAAAGAAAAATCTGCAGGCCACGTGCCACACGCGCAGAGCTCACGCGCATACACACCACACCATATAAAACCGGTGGCGTGCCCAAATTGTACACCCTGACGATAGCGCCCGGCTCGAAACAAATTTGTTGGTTTTAGTTTCTCATTTTAAAATCTTATTTTAAACTGGTATATATAATCTCTGTGTGTGTGTGTGTGTGTGTGTGTGTGGGAGAGAGAGAGAGAGAGAGAGAGAGAGAGAGAGAGAGAGAGAGAGAGAGAGAGAGAGAGAGAGAGAGTTTTCTCAGGTCCCGTTAGCATTGCAAAACCGGAAAAGCAGCAATTTATCTTTACAGTGTACTTCAACATCTAAAAGTATTTTCAGCTCATTTTTATATTTTGTGTTTGCATATACAGATGTTTGCAAACATTATCATCGAATCAAAATGGCCTACTTTGTGTTCTTGTGTTTTCATTAAGACCACAAAATAATTTCGTTTCAAAAAGTTATACAACAAACTGTAGCAGCTTTTTGGTCAGATAACAAATTTAATGATTTTACAAACCCTGAGTCAACTTGATTTTGCTCGGCTTTACCTCGTATGACTATCAGCTTTAGAAAGATAATGAATAAGGAACTAGTTAAAAAATGAAATAGAAATTTGTTTTCATCATGAACATATGAGGAATGGCAAGTATAGAACAAAGCAAAGAATACGAAAAGAAAAGCAAAAACACTTTCGCAGTTATCACCGGTTACAAGAAAGACGTTTTACACACACACAGAGAGAGAGAGAGAGAGAGAGAGAGAGAGAGAGAGAGAGAGAGAGAGAGAGAGAGAGATGCTTTTGTTATTTTTTTCTTCAAATAGCAGTACATATACTGATTTTATGCGCAGTATTAGTTCATGTAATATGGTTTCATTAGTAACTAGCCCCCCCCCCCCCCCCCTCCCTCCCATCCATGATCCTTCTTCCCGCAGTCGTCTATGTTCTCTCCTAGAGAACTGTAATATGCCGCTTCTGGCTCACCCGCTCTCACCCGGCCTTGGCCGGTCTTGTGCGGGCGACTCCAAAAGCGGCATATTACAGTTCTCTACTAAGCATGACTTTAATAACCAAAAAATAACGACCCTACAAACATGCATACTGTGTTGGGTTGTCCGTTTTCAATACTAATTTACAAAACTTTTCAGATTTTAGTTTTTGCTTAATCCTTTGTTTTTCCTGATCATTCTCAATAACATCATTTTCGCGCAAACATTCATCAAATGAGTCTCTGTCTTTCATGTGAAATAAAACTACAGTCTTTAATTGTTCTCTAAAGTCTTTTAAAACTGAGTTATATTTTTGACATAAAATCCACACACTTATCCCAGCATGTCTTCCACTGAAAGCCAGTTTTGACAAAGTGTTTCTCTTTTTAACTATGTCTCTTTCTGCCGAACAGTCATCTATAATAAATAGTGTCTGCGTTCCTTCAAACAGTTTATAAAACTGTTCTAAACACTCACTCAGTTTATTGCTAGGATCAACTAAATATATGTCATCATCTGTCCATATAAACCTTCTATCATGATATGCTTTGTTCCATTTAAGTGTTGGACAGAAAATCACAATGTGATCAAAATTATAACGATAAACTGTTTGTAATAGGTCGAGGACTAATATTGTTTTCCCACAACCAGTTTGTCCACAAATTAATGAACAATGAGGGGATTTTATCATAAAGTTCAACTGCTCCATAGTTTTATAACAGAATTTAATCTAATCCAGTTATTATTTTTATCATACTCTCCGTCAAAACCTGTTCAGTATAATAAAACCCTATGAGGCCTAAATGTGTAAGATTAATCCAATTCAGTTCTGTAAGATTGTTTCTATTTAAGTCAACATTGATTTTGTTGCTTGTTGTTATGATCTTAATATCCTCACCATTGTGAAGAACGACGATGGTAACGTTAAGACGTTTAACGTCTAAGTTTTGCCAGCTAAATTAATTCCTTTTATAAGGACGTCACTAACGCCCACAACCCCATCCCTCTCCACATCTTTAAAGACAGAAATTTCAAATATCATTGTGAACGTGTCTCCTAATTTTCTGCTTGGAAAGAACTGTAATTTTGTAGAAGCTTCCTTTAAAACTGTTTCTCTTCTGTGGAGGATGTACTGTTTTTCCCTACGGTGTTATTTCAATTTCTTTCCGACTATTGTCATCTGGCATAAGACTTACATGTAAAGGGCCAGAGTTGAATGCTTTTCTGAAACTTTTTGACGACTAAAAAATGTAAATGGGCTTATGAATTCAAATTTTATTCCCATTCTAAATATGGTTCTAAGTGCCATTTGAGGTCAGGTTTTCGAACTATTTTATATTCATACTGGCCAACATTATTTGCTTCTAGATTGCGCAGTTGTTCTAGTTTAGGAAACTTTTGCTGTCGCCAACCTCTTTACGTTTATAATCACCATCTTTAGTGTACTCAAAACCATACAAAGCGCCTATCTCACCATTCTGTTCAAAGTCCGCAACGTCTGCAAGGTCTTTTAATTCTAAAGTTATACACCTCACAGGCGCTAATGCAACTCCTGGTTCTTCTGGCCCACGCGACATTTTTTAGTACAGCTTATTATTTTATTTCCAAAACAATGTGCAGGTTATCACATTTCACGATTTTACCTGTTTTGTCTTTGATTTTTATATTAAATGATCCGACCCTCCCACAAACTAATCTTTTAAACTGTAAATTAGGGAATTGTATAATTTCATAATCGCAATATGCAGCTTTCCCTGATGGAAGTGCTCTTAAAACTGTTGAGGGCCTTCCATCATATAAGTTTTCATCAGTGCTCAGCTCATCCAAATGAACATAGAGTAATGAATGTAATGCAAGATCGAGCGGATTTTCCCCCTCATAAGTAGTTTTTGTTTGGTGTAACAATAAAACTTTGAGCGTCCTGGCTGTCAGTTGCAAAGCCTAACATTTTAGCTAGCTCGTTATCAAAATAGTATTTTGCTTCTTCAGGTTTGAATGTTAATATTGTTTTTAGATTTGCATTGTTAAGTTTGAGAGTAATGTCAAAGTTACTCAATGCTTCTTTTAGTGAGCAAAACCCGTAATAACCATCAGGTATTGTTAACTGGCTAATTAAGTTTCTTCCCCCATATTTTCTAATCTTATTATTCTTCTTGGTTTCGCTTATATTAAACCATACAACTTTGTAAAAAGTTTCATGAAGTGCGACCATTTTGGTTCCGCAATCGTTCTTAACAGCATGTTCTAAAAACGAAGGGCGGTCTTGAGTTGTTATTGTTACAAACATTTTTTAAAACAAATTAAAAATGAGCGCATTCAAATATACTGATGCAAAATATTCTGTTGGGCCGCACTACAATCTTAAAAATATAACAACTGATACTCTTGACATTTCTGTGACTCAGTCTGACGCCTTTCAAGTAAAGGTTAGTACTCCATTGAAGAGCTATCTTAACCCCCCTATTAAAAAAGACTACATCGCAAAAGTGTGGTTTAGTCATCCGATGCAGTTTTATCAGAACCAGTTAAACTTTGCTGTGTTTTGCGCATCAACTGGGTGTGGAGTGTCGTAATGCTGATCATTTAAATCATCCTGATCCTTTGGTGAGGTCAGTGTATAGATTTCATTTATATTACACCTTCAGACGTATTTTGACTGAACTGCAAGCACCATTACCAAATGACAAACCGTTTAATCCATTTAGCAACAGAATAGACATGAAGGCTTTTGAAAGGATCTGTAACGAATTCAATATTAATGTTAAGGAAGACTTTAGACAAAAGTTGGATCTTAATCAGGTCTAGGCACCCCTTATTTTGGGGCGTGCACAGAAAGTATAACTATGACTGGAATCCCCCTTACACATCTTTCTCTACAGGCACAACTGTTCACCTAGGGTCCATAGAGCAAGAGCATAAAACAGCATGGACAACATTTATCTTAGACACTTCTAAGGGCCTAACTAAAGCGGAATAGAACGAATAAACGACTCTATTCGTACTTACGTTTGGTGTTTGCTAGGCTCGCAAGCACAAACGAGATCGAGCATAACTGATCCTTCTACTGGCTTTGATGCACAAAAACAATACTTAGCTAATTTAGAGGATGCTATTAATTCTACAGTTGATTTACCTTCAAGTATAAAAAGGTACCAAAATGTTTTACAATTCGCAAGATCAAAAGTAGACTTTGCTGTTGGCACTGGTTTATACATGCTACCTTCTGACCTCAGACTCCAGATAGGAACAATAATAAACTACAATAATGAAATCCTTGTGGCAGGCAATGAACAGAAAGTCGGGAAAAACGAAATAAATTCTGAGCCAGTAATATTGCAAGCAGTAAACAAACACCCAAGAATAAGTCATCCAATCCCCGAGGCCCAAAGCCCGAAGGCCGTTGAAGAAGTCAAAAAAAATAATGACCATGAATATGAAAAGACAGCACTTGTTCTTGGATTAACTGGCCTAGGATTACTCCTTCTTTATTTTACTAAAGAGTAACCCAACTATTAAGAGAACTAATGCCCATAAGTGCTCAGCCATAAAGCCAACTACTTTGCTTGCAGTAGACAAAAGCCAGCTAACGACACCCCCTAATATACCTGGTAAAGCATCCACGGCTTTACCGGCTAATTTTTTTAATAAACCCGCAAGATGATCAAGCTGTTTTTTTACCCATGATTTGTCAGGCGGAGGGGATGGCGGTGGAGGAACTAGCCCAGCACCACCACCACCGCCTGTAATAGCCATCACCAGTGTACTTATTGCAAATCCTAAGGCTGTTATAACGCTTGCTAATGTGACTCCTTGCTCTCTAAACAGCGTTCGTATTCGTTCTGCTAGCGTTGTGTCTTCATATAAAATTCTTTGGATAGTTTCTCTTATTCTGCTCACTTGAGTTCGTAATTGTTCTCGGTTAGTAGACAACACTTCTAGTCTTGCTGATCTCTCTTGTTCAAGCTTTTAGTCTTTGGGTTATTCTTTCTTTAAACACCAGGCCCTAAGTTGGCGTCATCAGCCTCAACGAGTTTTTCTTTTTCTCTTTTTATATGCTCATCTAGTTCACCTAGTTTTGCTAAATTGTTTTGTTTAATTCGCCTCTGATGGTTCTTAAAGCACGATCAAGGGCCTCTAATTCTCGCGTGGGTATTGGGGGGTCGCGTATAGTCTTTAATGCTGTTTCTTCGGAAAAACTGGTTTCTGCTTCTATTATTTCGCCCGCTGTTTGACTTAAATCTTGAAGTTCCATGTTTTGTATTTGGTTATCTGTTGGGAGTTCTTGCAGTGTGTTTTGAAGTTTAGCAACTGCCTCCCCCCTTAATTTTGGTTTAACAATGCCAAGGCGACTTCGATCGCTCACACTGAGCCTTTGTCTAATTGTATTCATGCCTACAAACTTTGATGGGTCTCGTTTAGTTGTAAGCTGAACAAGTTGTCCTTGGTCGTTTCTCACAAACAAATGGTTATTTTCTAGTTCAAAATCATTAGGGTCTATAAAATCGGGAGGTTCTTGTCCTAAACTTTGGTATAATGATCTGACCTTACTTTCTGTTAATTTATACCGACTTGTTGGTAATGTACTCCCGATTTCTGCTAATTCATCCTGCAATGAGGGCCCGAGCGATGCTGCTCCCAAGGGGAATCACTCATGTCGTCTCCACGATCAAAAACATCATAATCTTCTTCGCCTTCAATTCCTGCCATGTTTTTAAATAATTAACTTTTTATTTGTTTTATAAAAAAATGTCACAAACATATGTTTCAATTCTTGACCCGCATAGAAGACTGAAAGAACCCTTTGGCGTGAAGGGAAATAAACGGAATATTACTGTTCCAAATAATCCATCTACTATTGATGCAGATCAAATTCTTACTGTTAAATTTCCAGACCTAGGAGCGGATGAAGTGATTGTGCCAGGCTCTGCACGTCTTACTTTCAAAATAGAACTCGCTTCAACAACAGACCTAAACAGGACAGTTGTCCAGAATTTGGGGCGGGCAATCGTTAAGAAAATTTCTATAAAACTTGAGGGGCAAGAAATATTTTCTTTACATAATGCAGACATATTTCTAACCTATTCTGATCTATGGCTAACCGCGAATGAAAGGGATGATCTTGCGTTTCAAGGAATCGAAAATGTAGAAGCACTAAAACATAGAATAGGTGCCGCAGATGCTAAAGACGGCAAAAGGTTTGTAGCCGTAAGTTATGCGTATGGAAATCGCTTTTTTATACCCTTAGATTTTGAGTTGTTAAAAGCGCATGCCCCATACTTTCAAGGAGCGTTAAAAGACAGATTGTCATATGAACTAACTTTTAATGACCACAAATATGTTATTATATCTACAGACACCGAAGCAAAGTACAGCATTTCTGACATCTCGTTAGAGTTTGACGTTGTTAGCAACCCTAACTTAACAAGGCTAATTGAGCAACAATATCAGTCAAAATTAGCAATATATTACGAAAGAGTGATTCTTCATTCTAAATATCCTAAAAGCAGGGCAGACACTATATGGAATTTCAGTTTTAGTGCCACAGCAAGATCGCTTAAAGGTATTTTATTGCTGTGTGAAGATGAAGGACCATTCGAAAGACAAACTGAAAATTTTGTTAATCCTAAAATAACAAAAGTGCAATGTACAATTGAGGGTAGTCCTAACCAAATCTACGCTAGCGGGCTTAAACCTTATCAGCATTTTGATGAAATAAGAAAACTGTTTGGTGGCGGGAGGTGTAGAAATCCGACAGTTGACCTTGTGTCTAAAGATCTACATCTTCACAGTGTTAGACTTGATCATTATTTAACAACGAAATACGGTTTATGGATTGACCTAAGGTCAACGGAGGATAATCAGTTACATGGAAGCGGGGAGAACTGTTAGAGACATAATAAACATTCAAATTGATAAAGAAGAAGAAGCCGATAAACCACTTAACGTGTATTTGTTTTTAATATATGATGCGCAGCTGAATATTCAAGATAACAGATTAGAAAATATACAATACTAAATTATTTTTATTTTATAAAAAAGCATGTCTGTTCAAGTTTATCCAAATGTGCCTACAGCGCCAGAGTCGCCGAGAGAAGAGATAGCCCCCGACATAAAAACCTTCAGATTAACAAACATTACACAAATGCAGCAAGTACTAGAGCAAGACCTTTCAAAATACAGCAAAGCCAAACGAAGGTATTCTGCTGCCTTTAATGCTGTTACCTATGTTAATACTGGAGCATCGACTATAAGCGCTGTATCGGCAGGAACGAGTGTAGGCCTCTTAGCAACAGGCATAGGCGCACCCGCAGCTTTACCTCTAGGCGGTTTGTCTTTAGCTCTTGGCCTGTGTTCATTAGCTGTAGGTGCTGCTAGCAAAAAATTAAAAACCAAACTTCAAAAGCACACAGCTATGGTTCAACTAATAACAGCTAAACTTAGTTCCTTTAAGCTGATTATAAATAAAGCACTAGCTGACTCAAACATCACGGATGAAGAATTTAGTCGTTTACAGGCCGATTTTGATGACTACAAAAGACAAAAGTTTGATCTTCAAAGAAAGGCAAGAGCAAGTTTTTCTCAACAGCCAGACCCCGAGCAGATAAAAAAGGAATGCTTAAAAAAAGTAAACGAAACATTAAACTCTGTTCTAAACAGCTCGCAATAACAACGCCAAAGGGTGTTTATACTTAGTTTATGAGTCCAAGCACAAAAAGACCGTTGATATTGATTCTGATTAATTATTTTTTTTTAATTTAAATAAAATATTTTGAGTTAGAAAGAAACTCAACATGGCTAAGATATATGAAGGACTGGACGAATTGTTTGAAGGATGTTTAAGGAAGAGCGTTTGTCAAGAGCACTAAATGATATTGATCTAGAAGTCATTGATCCAACAAACGTACAGGCAAGTGTTGTTCATGCTATTTCTCAAGTTCCAGGTAAACTAACAATAGACCCGCCAGTTAAAGTAATGTTAGCTGTTTTAATCGACTATGTAACAATAAATGAAGAAAATCTAGAAGTCTGGGTCTCAACTAAACAGCAGACTATTCTTTGTAATAATGACTTAACACCCGGTTGGGCAGACGAAACTGCTTACACAGTTTGATGTGGCCGCTGAAGAAGCCAAAATGAGAGGCTCTGGTTGGTCAGAGGGCGAAGTCCTAGAGATCAGATTAAAACAGGCTAAGTATGCGCCGATTGTAGGTAGGTCTTACATTCCACTACCTCCAGCATTAGTTGCAAAAAAAGCAGTTCTAAACGTAAAGAATACAGACAACAAATGTTTCATGTGGTGTGTTCTTGCAAGGCTGCATTACGTCCGCAAAAACGCAGAGAGAGTGTCTAACTATCACCCTTACATCAATGATCTTAACTTTAGTGGAATATCCTTTCCTGTTAGTGTAGATCAAATTGATCAGTTTGAAGAACAAAACAAACCAATAACTGTTAATGTCTACACATGGGATGAGGAAACAAATCTACAACCGATTAAAGTGTCCAAGAACAGCCCAAAAATTTGGGCGAGCCAGACAAAATCATGTTGACTTACTACTAATGTTTTCACCAGCGGGGGTACCGCATTACACATTGATACGAACAATGAGTAGATTATTGGCTCATACTTCAAAGCATTACCATAAACAAGAATTCTGCAGAAAATGTTTAACAAGAATTCCATCTGCTCAAGCCGCAAGCGAACATAAGAAACATTGTATCGGCCCAGTTGACTGTAATACAGAACTAATTACGCCCCCAGAAGGCAGTAAAGTTAGTTTTAAGAACTGGAAAAAACTGCAAAATTCTCCATACGTAGTTTACGCAGACTTTGAATCACTCATTGTCCTTATGAAGGGCCAGCGCCACAAAAACTTCGAAAAACAGTCTTAATGAGTAATCATCAGATTTGTTCATTTGCCTTCATTATTGTCAGGTCGGATGGCGCTCATTCAACACCAGAATTATATAGAGGGCCTGATGCTGCAGAATACTTCTTAAACGCATGCAGCAAGTGCGTAATGACTGTTCTAATAATCTGAATTTATCTGAAATCATAATGACGCCTGAAGACCAACAACAGTATGACTCAGCCACTCACTGTTGGATTTGTGGTTTAGAACTCAGTGAAGAAGCCAATCCAAAAGTAAGAGACCATGATCACATTAGTGGAAGGTTTAGAGGAGCAGCACATAGTAAATGCAATCTTCAACTAAAGTTTGAACCAAAGACATGGAAGCTGCCTGTATTCTTTCATAACTTGCGAGGTTACGACTCTCATCTTATAATGAAAGCAGTAAACGACGCCTTCAGGGTGTCATGCATTGCACAGTCATCAGAAAAGTACATGTGTTTCACTTTAAATAACATGTCTTTTTATGACTCTATGCAGCACATGATGGGTTCATTAGAGTCACTGGCTATGTCCTTAAAGTCTTGCCCAATAACAGAAGAATATTTTGACCCAACTCTCGTTAGAAAGGGCGTTTACCCTTATGAGTACATGAACAGTTGGGAAAGGTTTGACGAAGATACACTTCCACCTAAAGGCGCGTTCTTTTCTAGTCTTAGAGGAAAGGACATTAGTGATCCGATTACCAGCATGCTCAAGATGCGTGGCAGAAGTTAGAGTGTAAAACGATGGGAGACTATCATGACTCCTACTTGATGGCTGATACATGTTTGTTGGCGGACGTCTTTGAAAATTATAGAAAGACCTGCATGAAACATTATAGCCTGGATCCTGCGCATTATATTCTGCGCCTGGGATGAGCTGGGATGCTTTCTTAAAGTTTACTGGAGTACAGATTGATTTATTGTCTGACCTACCAATGATTCAGATGATTGAAAACGGATTGCGGGGAGGAATTAGTATGGCGTCGCATCATTACTGTAAAGCAAACAACAATACTTAGACAACTATGATCCAAGTAAAAGGTCTAACTATCTCATGTATTTAGATGCAAACAATCTGTATGGATGGGCAATGGCGCAATCGCTTCCATTACGCAACTTTAAAATGTACACTGATGGTATTAAAAACATTCAAGAATTTGTAGAACATCTGCATACTCTTACAGCTGATCGTAAAAGAGGTCTTATTCTAGAAGTTGACTTAGAATATCCTCATGAACTCCATGACCTGCATAATGACTATCCGTTAGCCGCAGAAAGCCTAAAGATGAATCCAAGAGAGCCGCCTAAACTTGTGCCTAATCTTCGAGGCAAAAAAAATTATGTCTGTCATTACAGACTTCTGCAATTTTATTTAAGACACGGTTTGAAGTTGACAGCTGTTCATCGTATAATTGCTTTTGATCAAAAAACAGTTCATGAAACCATACATCATGAAGAACACTGATCTCAGAACCAAATCCACAGATGCTTCAGAAAAAGACTTTTCAAGCTGATGAACAACAGCTGTTTTGGAAAGACTATGGAAAATCCGCACAAGCGTAAAGATGTCAGATTAGTCACCAAAGAGAACGAAGCAATTAAGCTGACTTCAAAACCTAATTATCAGGACTTCAGAAGATTTCATGATCAGCTTTTTGGCATAATGATGAAAAAAAAGAAAGTCAAATTAGACAAGCCTGTATTTATAGGGTTTACCGTTTTAGAATTATCAAAGCTTTTGATGTTAGAATTTCTTTATGACTACTTTAAACCCGCGTATCCAGAGTCCAGAGTGCTTTACACAGATACAGATAGTTTTGTTATAGATATCCCTACTGAAGACATCTATAAAGACATGGAAATGGAAGTAGCGAAAGGGCATGCGGGATGGTATGATACATCTGATTACCCTAAAGATTCGCCTTTACATTCATCCGTTAATAAGAAGGTTTTAGGAAAGATGAAGGATGAATTATCTGGAAAGGTGATTAAGGAGTATGTGGGGTTAAGGTCGAAAATGTACAGTATTTCGAGCCAGGAGAAAACCATTAAGAAAGCAAAGGGAATATCCCGCAGTGTTGTGCAGTCAAACATATCGCATGACAACTATAAAGAAGCATGTTTGACAATAAGACTTTTCATCATGACAACGTAAAACTGCGATCTAATCTACATGAGATCAACACAACGGTTGTAACAAAGAAGTCATTAGATAGAACAAACACAAAACGGGTGTTTGTTAATCCAGAGTTTTCATATGCAATAGGGCACTGGAGGACCGCATAAACAGGGGGTTTTATATTTTTCATCAACTTTATCTATAAGATCAATCATAGCTTCCTCCAATTCATTTAAATCTTTTCTCATGTTTGCTTTATGCGTTCGAATTTTTTTTATTATTCAAGATATTCTTTTTCCCAATTTGGGGGTTTGAGTTGTAGGTGATCTGGATGATTTAGAATGCATTGATTAATCTTCATAAATGTTCCCCTAATAGCATTACACGTATCAAATGATTCCCGTATCATTTTCAAGGTCTCTTCCTTTACCATTCTTGTTTCATTCTGCGCTTCCTTCTGAGCCTCCATTTTAAACTCAAATATATTTACGTAAATTAATTAAAGCGGAACTGTGTCTGGTGGGATTATCTGCAGTTCTTCCTTCACAAAAGATCTTTGAGGAGCTGGTTGTTTTGTTGTGTCAGTTTCTCGTAAATAATACACGGGCGGATTCATTTTTACAATTCTTTTTATTTCATACGGATCAACACTCCAAACTGGATCGGTTGCCCTGATGCGAGTGTCCCTTCTGCTTCCCCCGGTAAATAAAGGTACCTTACTTTCAAACCAAACGGTAATAGTTTGCCGGATGAAGCCTCTCCTTCAACAACATTTATGTTTTTCTTTTGATTGCTTGTACTGGTTTTAGCCCTTTAAATTCTTCATTATTCATTGCGCGCAAAACTGAGGGCAGTCTTCTAACCCATTCTGTGTTGCGAGAATTGTCAATAAGCTCTCTGTGATACTGGTAGAGAAAAGTCTTTCGGCTAACTGTTTGTTAAAGTTTTCAACCAAAGCCTGTGATCTGTGAACTCCCGGAATGCCTCTTCTAATGGTAACTAATGTTTTAACAATAATTGATTCACTTGGCTTTAAATTCTTTTCCATCATCGACTTGAATCATGCGAGGTAAGTTAAGGGCCTCGTTGGTATATCAGTTGTATGCGACAGCAACAGCAGAAGCACTCTTTTGCGTTAATGGTTCAGCATCTTTATATCTCGAAGCTATGTCAATGACTGTGAGTGCGTACTTAAATCTTTTTCGTCTAATCGTATCAGAGGGTAAATATAGAAGGTCCATTTGATGGGTGTCGTTCGGTATTGTATTCACAAAGTGTGGTCTCTGTATTCGTTTGGGTGCAGGTAAATAAATTTGCCAGATCGCTTGTTTAGATAACCATTCCTTTGCTGTTTTTCACTGACTCCCGCTGCTTGGCTTAGCTTTTTTATTGCTGTTATTCCCTTCCAATATCCTTTTGGCGAATAATAGATTTTGTCCATTTTTATTCAGCAATATTATGCGCAACAAAATACACAATGGTCATACCAAAGATAACAAACACGATTTCTTGCATCTTTTGTTTTTCTGATGGCTGATAAAAGTCGCTAAATTTTGGTGGGGGCAATGTCTCGATTGGTTTGCCCGTTACTAGATAATATTCTTTTATCGCTTGATCAACGTCTTTAAATGTGTAAGCTGCATGTCCCTGTTTTTTCAGAGTATCATTAATAAAATCTAACTGCTCAATTCTCTGCTTTTCATAGTGATCCTGTGCTGCGGCTAGTTGCTCCATAGCTTTGTTATGTCTTTTTCTCTCGCCGTCATCCCGTAGTTTACTAAACGCGTAATTACTTCCGCTAAAAGCAAGCGCATTCACTACTGCACCACCTATCATCATTACGAGTGAAGCCATTTTTTATAAATGTATTTTTTATTTACATATTTATACTGTCTGGAATTATTCCTTGCTTGACTAGAAAATCTTTCGTAGCGAACGAAGCTGTAATAACAGCAATCAGTTTTGCCGAATCCTCAAAGTCTAGTTTGCCAAGATCTGCTGGTTTAATTTTTAACAGGCTTTTACCAAGCATTGTGTATCCTATACTTAGACCTCCAATAACAGCAGAATGGTATACAAGGTTGGCAACAGTTTTTTCAGCGCTCATTTTAAAAAATAAAATAATTATATTTAGTAATAAAACATGAACAGCGACGATCTGCTAAACATTCCTTGCGAACTTGTGATTACAAATGACCAGGTGATGAGCAAGCTATAATGCCCAAAAAGGAAAGACTGTATTCTTTGGCGGCATGTGGAAAAACAAAACAGTTCCTCGGAAATGAATTCAGCATAGAACAGATTCAACAGATGTCGCCGCAAGACATTTTAAAGTATCATAACAGGTATGAAGCGCAGTTGGGGTCTAGAATGGTGAAAAGCGTTGGGCAAACGGGTTCTTAGTTTGTACACTAAACTAGTCAGTAGATTTGCTCCCATTGATTCTGAACAAGATCTTACGTATGATTTAACGCAGGATCCAGTTTTAACAAAGTCATTAGAGTCTCTAGGATGTGATTTATACTACAGATTTGGAACATTGTTATCGCCGTTAATCATGGGATTAAATTACTTTTAATCATATAGATTTTATTTCCCTTAAAAATGACCGAGCCAGAAAATCAGCAGAATCAGAAAACACTGAATCAGGTGAAAGTGGTCACTAAAACACCTCATCCTGGACGCATTGCGGCAGGAAAAAAATTAGCTGAGTGGAACAAACAAAAAAAATTACAATTACAGAATATAACTCATCATGAAAACATAACACCGCCAACGCCAACAGTTGATTCAACGCCAGCTATAAAAACTCCAGAACAAGTTGATTCAAGGGCGCCAAAGTCTTCATGGAATATTGAACTTAAAACTGTTGCCATTTTTGGCGCCCTGCTGCTGTTGGGGGCGGTTATTACGGTTATAAAATATATAAACAACGCTGGCAAAAACCAAAGTCCAAACAATCTCAACCATTAAATGCAAAAGACGAACACAACAGCATGCCAGGAACGCCAATAACAAAACATCATTTTGATCCATTTATAATGCAATAATATTTTAAAATTTTTTGATAAAAATAGATCATGGCGGATTATTATTTGTTAAAGTCAATAAATAAAGACATGGAGTCTATAAAAGACATTTCCATAGACCAGAATTGTAATCAATGTGGTTGCTTAGGATGTAAGAACTTCATTAAGATCTATGCTGACCGATTTCGCGCAGAGGACGCTGAGCAAGACATCCTCGACGATGACGAGTTTTTTGAGGCGTGTGTGTACTATATTAGACATCTACTATTTAAGATAAAAAAAATAGATTGTATTATTTTTTTTTATAAGATAACTTGAATAAGAACTTGGTTGTACTTAAAGGATGACTTAATTACAATCTTGAGTTGACTTGAGTAAGAACTTGAGGATGACTTGAGGATGACTTGAGTAAGAACTTGTGGATGACTTGAGGATGACTTGAGGACTACTTGAGGATGACTTGAGGATGACTTGAGTAAGAACTTGTGGATGACTTGAGGATGACTTGAGGATGACTTGAGTAAGAACTGAGGATGACTTGAGGATGACTTGAGGATGACTTGAGTAAGAACTTGAGGATGACTTGAGGAGACTTGAGTAAGAACTTGAGGATGACTTGAGGATGACTTGAGGATGACTTGAGTGTGTGCATGCGCAGGGTGGGAGGGGGTGGGAGGTGTGCGTGCGCCTTTGATTATTTATAAAAAACGAATGTTCAGAATATAATATATTTATTATCAGTAAAACAACAACAATAACAATAACAACATATATACAAGCACGATCGCACGCACACACGCACGCACGCGTACATTGAGACACACACACACACACAGACACAGACACGCAAGCTGACAGCTGCAATAATGCTTCGTCTACATCGTCACACTTAGCCATAGATCACAACAAACATTCAGCTCAGGCGTACTCAATAAGACTGTCACAAGCTGTGAAAACACAGGCTAGTTTATGCAGCTCGCGCGGCGGGCGGCTGGCACGCGGGGCCACATGATTGCAGGTTGTACTCGTTACTACGCATGCCCAGTGGAGTTAGAGGAGAATAAGGTCGGGTTAACCTGGCTAAATGACAAGATAACTCAAGGCCCGTTGTCAACAACACTAAGTGCTGGGCGGATGTGACGTCTTTTTACTATCACAAAGATTAAATCTTGACTTATGATAGGTGAATGTAAGAAACATGTCTATATCTGTTTTACCTCAGGCGGGAATGACTGAGCAAAATCCTTTCAGCCACTTATAGAAATCTCGCTATTCAGAACTGCAGGCAATAGAAATCGATCGCTATTCATAACTGCTGACTGGCTTTACAAATCCAACGGTGCACGAGTGGAGACCGCTAGCTTTGCTCTGAATGCTTCTATTGAAATCTCTGGGGAGTGCCGCGCTTCACTGCATGCCTTTAAAAAACAACCTGCATAAGCCAATCTCTCTCACCTGCAGTGTGTGTGTGTGGATTTTATGTCAGAAATATAATTCGGTTTTAAAAGACTTTAGAGAACAGTTAAAGAGTGTAGTTTTATTTCACATGAAAGACAGAGACTCATTTGACGAATGTTTGAGCGAAAATGATGTTATTGAGAATGATCAGGAAAAACACAGGATTAAGCAAAAACTAAAATCTGAAAAGTTTTGTAAATTAGTATTGAAAACGGACAACCCAACACAGTATGCATGTTTGTAGGGTCGTTATTTTTTTGGTTATTAAAGTCTTGCTTAGTAGAGAACGGTAATATGCCGCTTTTGGAGTCGGCCGCTCGGAACCGGCCAAGGCCGGGGGAGAGCGGGTGAGCCAGAAGCGGCATATTACAGTTCTCTCTCCTCCACGGCCCCCCCCCCCCCCCCATCTCTCCGTCTCCCCTTGTCCCATCTCCTGTTTCTCCTGTGCTCCCTCCCCTCCCCTTACCCCATCTCCCTCCCTCCTCCGTCCCCATACAGCCATCTCACTCACTCCCTCTCCCACTTTCTCCACTCTTTGTCTGTCTGTCTGTATGTCTGTATGTCTGTCTGTCTGTCTGTCTGTCTGTCTCTCTCTCTCTCTCTCTTCTCTCTCTTCTCTCTCTCTCTCGCTCTCTCTCTCTCCATTTCTCTCTCTCGCTCTCTCTCTCTCGCTCTTTCTCTCTGTATAAATATATATACTGACTTCCAAAAATACGCGAAAAATTGAAAGGCTGTTTTTCGGGTGAAAAGGGTGAATATACAATATTGAAC
Organism: Conus ventricosus; assembly: GCA_018398815.1. Lineage (NCBI taxonomy): Eukaryota > Metazoa > Mollusca > Gastropoda > Neogastropoda > Conidae > Conus > Conus ventricosus. The sequence goes on along the minus strand of CM031598.1, from coordinate 25,684,088 downwards.
CATTGTGGCAAGTTGTTTGGTTCCAAGACTTACGTGCAGTGAAAACATTGTGTGAGCAACACATCATTCCCGGCATTGGAGGGTCAACAAAATGGCAAACTGGTTGCTGCATGTGAGGCACGTGCACACCATGCAGAGCAAAGTTAACCAGCGACAAGTACGCAGGCATGCAGCCTTTATAAAGCCGCGCTACAAGGTTCAGATAACGACTTGCATCTGAGCGCTACAGAGATGCAAAGACTACGAGCAGAGGAACGCAATCGTGCCCTAGGCCATCTGGAGGGTGGTGTGGATGCCAGCCAGGTCGCCAACATCTTTAACGTCCACATCTCAACCATCTATCGTCTGCAGCACCGCATGTGAGTCAATGGTACCACTGATGAGCGTCCCCAGCCAGGCCGTCCTCGGGTCACCACACCAAGAGAGGATCGCCATTTTGTTCGAACCCATCTGCGGGACAGGCGGCAAACAGCCGCTAACACTGCTCGACAGGTGCCTGGGAATCTCCAGCAACGAATCAGCCTCAACACTGTGCGGCGGCATCTTCAGGAGAACGGGCTGGCATGTAGGCGTCCTCACAGAGGTCCGGTACTGACACCAAGACACCGGCAGGACAGGCTGCAGTGGGCACAAGCCCGAATCAACTGGTGCAGGCAGCAGTGGGGACGCATACTGTTCTCAGATGAGAGCCATTTTTGTATTGACATGGCTGACGGTCGTGTCAGAATATGGCGTCGACCTGGTGAACGCTATGCTGACTCCTGTGTGGTAGAGCAGAACCCCTGGGGAGGCCCGAACGTCATGATATGGGGTGCAATTGGCATTAACCACGCCATAGGACCAGTCATCTTTCAGAACATTGGTCCTGGTCGCGGACAGGGTGTCAATGCACAGCGCTACAACCACCAGGTGCTCAGACCCCATGTCGTTCCTTTTTTTCCGCAACACCCAAACTGGACATTCCAACAGGACAATGCAAGACCACACACAGCCAGGGCCACCCAGCAATTTCTTCAGCATAACAACGTCAATGTGCTGCCCTGGCCAGCCCTCAGTCCCGATTTAAACCCAATAGAACATTTTTCGGATGAACTTGGCAGACGATTGGACCTCCTGCATCCACGACCAGCAACAGCGGCTCAGCTTCACCAGGCCATCGTCCATGTGTGGGCTGGTGTGCCAAGGGGACGCATCAACCACCTGGTCCACTCAATGAGCCGCAGGTGTCAAGCAGTTGTCCATGCAAATGGTGGCCACACACGGTATTAGGACTTCAAGCTGGTTTGTCACGTGACCTTGGATTTTCCACACAAAGACATATTGCTGATGACATTTTCACACATTACCTGTGTAATGAATCAAGTCACGTTGAATTCTCCCTTCCACTCTGTACAATTGTGACCAATAAAATTCGCCCCTAACCTTCAGCTTGTTTTGCTTTCGCGTTTTTTATGGAAGTCAGTATAGTTTTCATTTCCGAATGCTTGCACGCGCACGCACAAGCAAGCAAGGAAAGACACACACACGCACGCACGCACGCACGCACGCGCGCGCACACACACACACACACACACACACACACACACACACACACACACACACACACACACACACACACACAGGGAATGGGGATCACGGGATCGCACGTTTGAGCGCGCACTTTCACGTGTGCGTGGTTTCCTGCACTATAATTAGACAAAGCATGTGCTTCCCTGCTAACTTCCCATTGATTTATCAGGCCAAGGGGGGAGAGAGAGAGAGAGAGAGAGAGAGGAGAAGATTGAGATTGACTGTAATACTCAAGGATGAAGGTTTTAGGCCTTACAATCTGTCCTTGACATGCATATATCACTTTAATACATGTCGTTCATACTGACAAATCAACATAATCACACAGCGGTGTAATTCTAGAAATGACAAAGAAACTATTCATGAATATGATACTGACCTGTACAATCAGAAAGAAGAAGCAAAGAGCAAATTAGAGAGAGAGAGAGAGAGAAGAGAGAGAGAGAGAGAGAGAGAGAGAGAGTGTGTATGTGTGTGTGTGTGTGTGTGTGTGTGTGTGTGTGATTGTGTATGTCTGTGTGTCTGTTTGTCTGCCTGCCTGTCTGCCTGTCTGTATATTTATTTTGCCAATGTCTGTGTATGCGTCTCTGAACAATTGTGCCTACGCACACGAGCACTCGCGCGTGTCCATCTCCGTGTGTGTGTGTGTGTGTGTGTGTGTGTATATCTGTGTACATATACACGTACGTACATTTTAATTATCTCCCTTGCAGCCACCAATCTTCTTTGTTGTCTCAGGAGTGCTGGGTCTGACCATATTGTTCGTGTTTCCCTGCGCGGTGAATGTCTACCTGGAGAAGTGGTCAATACTGGACTCCATCTATTCCTGCTTTATTACACTGACCACTATTGGCTTCGGCGACTTTGTTCCCGGCAACCGTGAGTGACAATGTGACTGCTTCCCTAGCTTTCCTCTGTAGTTTGCTGTCGAATCCGCTTCCTCTTCTTTTGTTGTTGTTAATTTTGTTCTTGTCATCGTTGTTGTTGTTGTTGTTGTTGTCGTTGTTGTTGTTGTTGTTGTTGTTGTCGTTGTTGTTGTTGTCGTTGTTGTTGTTTTCTTCTTCTGATGCTGCTGGTGGTGGTGGTGGTGGTCTTCCTCCTCCTCCTCCTCCTCCTCCTCTTCTTCTTCTTCTTCTTTCCCTCCTCCTCCTCCTCCTGCTCCTCCTCCTCGTTCTCCTCCCCCTCCTCCTTCTCCTGCTCCTCCTCCTCACCTCCTCCTCCTCGTCCTCGTCCTCCTCCTCCTCCTCGTTCTCCCCCTCCTCCTTCTCCTGCTCCTCTCCTCCTCTTCCTCCTCCTCCTCCTCCTCTACCCTCCTCCTCTTCCTCCTCCTCCTGCTCTATTTCTAAATTCTATAATATTCTTTTGTGCATAGGCCGCATGCCACAGGCGCAGGCTGAAGGCCATTTGACAACAACAGTTCTTCCAGCCTAGAGTGATCCTGGCGTGATTGACGATCCTGAGTTTGCGGTGGAAAAAAAAGACAAAAGAGCGCTCCGCATGTTCTGGATTTGCGCAAAGTGACGGAACTGTATGACAACGCTTTTATAATGGAAAACAGGTCGTGACAACCCTTTTATAAAGGGAATCAGTTTGTGGTTGTTTGACCTTCATTTCCATTCTCGATTCGCAAATGAACATCACGGTCGAAATATTCATATCCACAACAATTTGGAAATGAATTAGTAAATAAATTTCAGGCTAAGAGATTGCTGAAATCTATTTCACAACCCAGTCAGAATAATTCGCACAGTTCAATAGGCCTCATACTATATCTGTCGAGTACCAGCGAGCAGTATTCCAGCTCGAGTACTCTCCCTTGAGATCGCTCAAACTTCAGAAAAGAATCAGTTCTTGGTCCGTCGTGACGTTTCAAATTGGACTGAGGATTGTTGGCGTCAGTCAGCCAGATTCTCGAACCAATGGTTCGTTAAATTACAAAACAAAGACCCATGCACACCCCGTCTATCCCTCTCTACATCCTTGTGATGAGTTAAGCCTACCTAACGGCGATAATCCGGGTCTTCTTTCCTCCAACATGTAAGTGTCGTCGGCTGATTATACCGACCATTATCAAGTTTTCACGGTTCAGCAATGCAAGTAGATCAGAGAAGAAAAACAAAGACGAAGTTCAGAAGATGTAGGTGTTAACGCAGCGACTGTCCATTTAAAGTACACTGCATTTTTTAATAATAAAAAAACGAGGAATGAATTGTGTTTTGATTATTCTTTTTAAATCATTCAAAACACATCATTTACGGCTTCTCCAAAACACATCAAATTGTTGTGTCTACTTGTATGTCTACACATGCGAGAAATAAAGGCAAAACAAGGCGCTAAAATAAGAAATACAGCAAAGCAAAAAGTCACCAAACTCATGTTCGAAAACTGAACACCAACATAATAGTTGAAAACAGAACGAAAACTGTTGAAAAAGAGGGGGGGGGGGGGGGTGTTAGGGAATAGGGACCTGGGGTGAAAGGCGTTTGAGTAGCTGATCTGTGCACTGGAAAAAATGTGTAAACCAAAAAGAAATATAAAATCGATTTGACTTGCCTCTTAAAATCACTTTCAACACAGAAAGCTGGAAGAAGAAGGACAGTTCCAACACATTTTCTCACCAAGCAGAGGACGTTGCTTTCTTTTCTTCCCTTTTCATGGGGAATAATATTATAGCTGAACATCATATGAAAACTTTCTTTTGGACCACTATCCCTTGTAGACAATATATAAAAATAAAATAAAATAAAGAAGAAAGAAAAGAACAAAGAACCAGCTTGTTGTTGCATTTGCAGGATTGTATAAAGCTAATCGTATTGGACGTGTGAGGTGATTGTAAGATTTTTTCTCCCGTAAGCTGAAACCTTTTCTATGTATCCTCCCCAGTGTCAAACACCCACACTGTTCGGATGTGGCTGTCCACCACAGTGGGTTTCCTGTCAGGAGTGAAGATGGCCATTTGTGGCACTGAAGCCTGACCGGTGCACGCTCATCTAAGCCCATGAAGAGAGAGAGAGAGAGAGAGAGAGAGAGAGGAGAGAGAGAGAGAGAGAGAGAGAATCCAATGGCAGTGTTTATTATTTATGTATTACAGACTTTCCAGCCTGCGAGTGGAAAATCGGTTAGGGTGGGTAGTTTGCGATAGCAAAATAATATAGCATAAATAGCCTTAGGGACAAAAAACAACTAAATAAGCAAAGCATCCTTTATCAGAGATGATCACCCCAAATGTGATATAAACATATTAGTCCCCGTGAACAAAGTTGCTTTTCTCGGTGGCAAAGTGTGAAAAAGAGACTAAATTAACAGTACAGTTTAATGCTGCGGAAGACTTTAAATAGAAGTAAATCGCATCATTTATTAACCACCAACAGCGAAAAGACTTTAGTCTCAATATTCCAACTGGATTCAGTGTTCGTTTTGTGCTAAAAGTAGTGGAAGGAAGCGTTAGTCTCAATAAAAGCAAACTGTTATCAAATACATCGCAAAATTGAACTTGCAGCAGTCTCCACCAAAAATGTAACAAAGCACCAGTTCAAAATTATTAGAAATGTGATTTTTTTTTTTTTAACATTTTTTCGTTTAGACTTCTAAACTGTTACTTCTATAGCGGATGGGGGGGGGGGGGATGAGGATGAGAAGGGGGGGGGGGGGGGGGGCATTGCGACATTGATATATGAATACGATGTAAACGTACGAACTGAGCAATGTCCACAGGAATGTTACAGCAGGTGTAACGAAAAATTAACATAGCAATTGTTACGTTTTCGGTCAGATTTCTTCCCAGTTCAATGTTCTGCAGACATTGCCTCATTGTTACATTTTGCGCTGTATCACGGCGCCCCATCCGACGTATTTCCGGAGAATGAATGAATTTCTGAGAATTAATGAGAATTCTTTGTGTCTAGCTGCGGACCGTAAGACGATGAAGCAGTCGAACGAGATGCGGATCTTCCGCATTGTCAGCTTGTTGTGGACCCTTCTGGGTCTGGCCTACATCTCCATGATCATCACCGCCATCAGCAACTACTACATCAGCAAGACACACGGCGTCAAGATGAAGGCACAGGGCAGGATGGAGGTCAGTGGATTGAGACATGGAGAGAGAGAGAGAGAGAGAGAGAGAGAGAGAGAGAGAGAGAGAGACAGAGAGAGAGAGAGACAGAGAGAGAGAGACAGAGAGAGAGAGGAGTGAGAGTGAGAGAGAGGAGTGAGGGAAAAAGAGAGAGAGGGGGGAGTGAGGGAGAGAGAGAAAGAGCGAGAGAGCGAGAGAGTGAGAGGGAGAGAGAGAGAGAAAGAGAGAGGGGGGAGTGAGAGAAAGTGAGAGAGAGGAGTGAGGGAGAAAGAGAGAGAGAGAGAGAGAGAGAGAGAGAACTCGGAAAATTTTAATTGCAAAGGCCACCGACCTATCTGCAATGAGGTCAAGAAACAAAAATGAAAACACACACACTGACGCTGTGACATTTCTACTGATCACGCACATTTACAAAACGTGCTCACACCAACTATGTAATCGTAAATTGAGAATACCTTAAGATACATGCAAAATCACACCCATATGTAACACTCTCCCAAACTCGCACAGCTCGCACATACAATTTCGCTCCCACTTACAATTGCGCGCGCGCCAACCACACACACACACACATATATATATATATAAAATCAGAGTTAAAAAGCCACTCAGAATGTTAAAAGTGCTCGACCATGTAGGGAGCGACATACCAGTTTAAAATACGGTTTAAAATTCTTCCATTTTAAAACCGTATTTTATATATATATATATATATATATATATATATATTGAATTATAAACAAAGCTTGCTCTTATGTCTTAGATTGAAGAAATAGAGGGAGATGATTCTGCCTAACTAACAGTATGTGCTTGAGTGGGTGAATGCGGAAAAATAAAATAAATGCTTCTCAAAATGAGTTTTCAGCAAGCGTATAGTCTCCAAGGGGGAGAGACATCCTCCAATAGGGAGGGAAACTCACTAACATACAACTCCTGGTCATATACTGATATTTTGAAACCTGGTTGTTTCTCCTCGGTGACCGCGGAAAGTGGTAATTTGACTCCTCTGCCTTTTCAGTTTT
>CM031598.1:25664925-25667425 GCA_018398815.1 Conus ventricosus | reverse complement strand
CCCCCCCTCCCTCCCGCCCCCTTCCCCCTCCCCCCCCCCCCATCACCTCCCGCTTTCATGAAAATTTGAACTGCTGCCCCTGAACCCCTACCTCATCACCCCTCCCCCTCTCTCCCTTCACCCCCCTTTCCTAAAATCGCTTTTTTTGGGTTATAGGTTAGGGAGAGATGCCGGTGTAAAAGGCTGCAATGATGTTTTTGCCAGATGTCTTTGCCAGCTGAGGTTTCCCTCCCCAATGTCACGCGGTGCATTCCATGTCACGTACCACTCACAGTAAAACTTATTCTTGTAGAGTGTCGGGACTTGCATGGTGTGAGACATAAACACTTTACAGCAGACCCCGTGAAAAAACTCGTTCAGAGATGTCCCACCACCTGATGTGATCTTTGAATTTCTGAAAGAGATCAACATATTTCATCTGATCTCAGATTTTACAGAAGAAAAAAAGAAAAAAGAAAACACTTTTAAGAAATTTTCCGGTGTGTTTTTAAAAGGTGTATTTCAAAGGGTTGCGCGAATGAGGCTTTTCGGGTTTTTTTTTGTTTTTTTGTTTTGTTTTTTTTTGGTTTTGTTTTTGTTTTGTTTTTGTTTTGTTTTTGTTTTTGATTTTTTGTTTTGTTTTTGTTTTTGTTTTTTGAATAACGTGTGAGTTGACTTCAACGCGGCGACAGCCCTGATATGGCCCTTTGCGGTCGGCTGGGCTGGAAGCAGCACTACCTTACCTTATCCCAAAGTCAAATCTCTTCCGGTTTCACTGTCATAAGAATGGCAACTCCTTGAGATGGGCAGCGACCACGCTAGTCGGTAGACTAGGCACTGCGGATTCGTCTTTTGCTCAGGCCGGCAGTAACGCAGGAGCTGAGAATGAATGCTGCAGTCCGTCTTTCCCCATCCCCCTCTTCCCCCCTCTCCTTCGTACCTCCCTCCCCCCCACCCCATCCTAGCCCTTACCTCCACCTTCCTGACTCGGTTGAACAAGACGTTGCCATTCCCATCTTTGGCGATGGTAAATCATTATTATCTTTTTTATTATCTTTTTATTTTTTAGGTGGTTTGCTCTCGAAACTGATTAAGTGTCGTTTTGTTGTTGCTGCTATTGTTGCTGCTGTTATTGTTAGTGGTATGTTTTATATGGGTTCCATTGATGTTCATGTTTTTAGAGTAATGCTGTGTTGGATGATTTCGAATGATACTCTTTTATCACTGGCCTTTTTCTTTCGTTTTCTGGGGGGATGGGTGGTGGTGGTGGTGGTGGTGGTGGAGGTGGTGGATTGAGGAGACTGTGGGAGTTGGAGGATGTGTGTGTGTGTGTGTGTGTGTGTGTGTGTGTGTGTGTGTGTGTGTGTGTGTGTGTGTGTGTGAACGTTTTTTGGATTTAACGTCTGTTCTCTTGAACGTATTGCTAAACGAAAACAAAAACAAATGAGAGAGAGAGAGAGAGAGAGAGAGAGAGAGAGAGAGAGAGAGAGAGAGAGAGAGAGAGAGAGAGAGAGAGAGAGAACTGTCCCGGTCGTGTATGTACACATGTGTCTTTCGCTAGTTTGTGCAGGCATGTCTACGTGTGCCTAACTATTCAGATGCCATGGGGTGACTGTTTTGAGGAATCGCTCTTCAAATTTATTATAATCATCTTCGGATCATCATCATCATCATCATCATCATCATCACCCCCCACCATCCCCACCACCACCACCACCACCACCACAGCTCAGCACCACCACCAGTTTTATTACCATCATTATCATCATCAAATGTCACCTTCATAATCTGACGTGATACATATATGATACTGAAGAGCGCACTTGAAAGATGTTTCTTCCCTTCAGTGTGAACACGCTTATTTCCCTTGCCTTGAGGAATACGAGTCCGTTGTGATGGCTGTCGTCTACTGTTTCCGTGATTTCAGTATTTTGTCCTGCCATTGACAGTGTGGAAATAAATGTTTCGAACAGGTTTGATTATATTCGTTGGCTGGTGTATTTGTTTGATTGTTTCTGATTACCTAATCTCTCTCTCTCTCTCTCTCTCTCTCTCTCTCTCTCTCTCTCTCTCTCCTCTCTCCTCTCTCTCTCCCTCTCCCCCCCCTCTCTCTCTCTGTCTCTCTCTGTCTGTATGTCTGTCTGTATCTCACTTTCCCGCGCTCCCGCAGTTATCTCATTTTTGTTTGTAGTATGTTTTACTCTGTTTCGTTTTTGTTTTGTTTGTTTTTCAAATCTTCTTTTTCCTGTCTCATTTCTGTCTTTGTTTTTCTAGTCATGGAATGCACATTCATGATTTAATAACTTAAAAAAAATAAGCTATTTATTGCTTACAGAAAGTAATCACACACACACACACACACACACACACACACACACACGCACGCACGCACGCACGCACGCACGCACGCACGCACGCACGCACGCACGCACGCACGCACGCACGCACGCACGCACGCACGCACGCACACACACACACACACACACACACACACACACACACACACACACACACACACACA
>CM031598.1:25642425-25659925 GCA_018398815.1 Conus ventricosus | reverse complement strand
AAGAAGAATGGAGGTATTTCTTCCGAGAGTGGTGCAATATTGCTTCCGGCAGGTTGGTTTGGCAGTTGAAGACATTACTTCTCTGATTCCCACTGGCGTATGTGTTTTGTGTGTTATGGTTTCTCTGTCTTTTTTTTTAACCCATGCCAGTCGCTGTAGTTTGCCCAGTGTCACGGGATGCAGGTTGGAAGGTCGAGGCGTCACGTCCCACCAGAGGCACATATTTGAGGGTTTTTTTCCAACTCAGCAGGCTCATCACTTGCAAAGAGATGAGTATGTTGTAGACTGAAATGGATAGAACAACAACACAGTCGAGTTTCATTCACTTCACGAATGTTCCTCAGATCATGTTGCTTGCAAATTTCTTGACCAACGCAGCCGGTGTCTGTATCTTTCAGACCTGGTAGACACCAGGAGGTACCGTCAAAGGAACGTACAGAACAGCCATGGCACAGCGACACCAGGAGGTACCGTCAAAGGAACGTAGAGACCAGCCATGGCAGAGCGACACCAGGAGGTACCGTCAAAGGAACGTAGAGAACAACCATGGCAGAGCGACACCAGGAGGTACCGTCAAAGGAACGTAGAGAACAACCATGGCAGAGCGACCCCAGGAGGTACCGTCAAAGGAACGTACAGAACAACCATGGCAGAGCGACACCAGGAGGTACCGTCAAAGGAACGTACAGAACAACCATGGCAGAGCGACACCAGGAGGTACCGTCAAAGGAACGCAGAGACCAGCCATGGCAGACCGACACCAGGAGGTACCGTCAAAGGAACGTACAGAACAACCATGGCAGAGCGACACCAGCAGGTACCGTCAAAGGAACGCAGAGACCAGCCATGGCAGAGCGACACCAGGAGGTACCGTCAAAGGAACGTACAGAACAACCATAGCAGAGCGACACCAGGAGGTACCGTCAAAGGAACGTACAGAACAACAATGGCAGAGCGACACCAGGAGGTACCGTCAAAGGAACGTACAGAACAACCATGGCAGAGCGACACCAGGAGGTATCGTCAAAGGAACGTACAGAACAACCATGGCAGAGCGACACCAGGAGGTGCCGTCAAAGGAACGCAGAGACCAGCCATGGCAGACCGACACCAGGAGGTACCGTCAAAGGAACGCAGAGACCAGCCATGGCAGAGCGACACCAGGAGGTACCGTCAAAGGAACGCAGAGACCAGCCATGGCAGAGCGACACCAGGAGGTACCGTCAAAGGAACGTACAGAACAACCATGGCAGAGCGACACCAGGAGGTACCGTCAAAGGAACGCAGAGACCAGCCATGGCAGACCGACACCAGGAGGTACCGTCAAAGGAACGCAGAGACCAGCCATGGCAGAGCGACACCAGGAGGTACCGTCAAAGGAACGTACAGAACTACAATGGCAGAGCGACACCAGGAGGTACCGTCAAAGGAACGTACAGACCAGCCATGGCATGAGTCTCTGACCGACACGGAACTCCATAGCATCAACTTCACCATCCACAATTGAAAAATTGATGCCATCTTCTACGAAAAGTAAACAGCAATCAACATTGTGACAGCCAGCTACATCACAATGGGACGATATCGCAAAATGTTCATCACAAAAAAAAAAAAAAAAAAAATCACAGAATGTCATAAAACAGATGAGCGAAAGTGGAGAACATGAAGAGTGATCTTTCTTTGCTCCGCCCGGAAGTCTCAACATAGAGCGGGAATTCATGAATACATGGAGACCTTTTCAGACACGTTCTACCACATGTGATTTTTTTTAAAAGAACGGATAAAAATATTTTACATTTTAAAAAAAACGGGATTGATTCCCTCTTTGATTTCACACAGTGGCAGACAGAGTTTAATAGTGCATTGTTCGTGTAGTAGTCCTATCCAGTGTCTTTGACCGATTTACGCAAATGGTATTAAACCCAAGTCACCAGTTTCTATGCCCCCCATCAGAAGTCATGTGGGTTTTTCTGCCCCGACCGGCTCCAACCCAGAGTTGAGTTTGCTGCGGACTCAGTTGGGAAGACTGGGACCACACAGTCGAGTTTCATCCACTTAATGGATGCGTTTCTGAGAGTGTTGCTCAAATTTCCTGACCAACACTGCAGGTGCCTGTATCTCTCGGGCCTGGTTGACGCCGGGATATATTATGAAAGGAAGCGTAGAGTACAGCCCTGTCAAGTAGTCTCAGACCGAAATGGAAATCCGTAGCATCATCTTAATCATCCTCATTCTCATCAATCAGCATTAAAAAAAAAAGTCTCAAATTCTGTGGCCCTTCATGCCCTGCTCTCATGGTGACCTCAGTTTCGATGTCCTCTCCACATCTGTGGCCTTGGTTTGGTTCCGTCGGAGTCGCCGTATCGGCGAGTCCATGGGGGCTGTCGTTGGACGGACGTGGTGGCGCCCTCCGGAGGGAGAGCTCACTCACGCCGGCTCCGCGACTAAGCAATTATTGTCGTCAGTAGGGGGCTTAGTAGGTGGTGTCCTGCGTATGTTAGATCAGAACAGGCGCCACTGAACACCACCGAAGTGACTCGGCAGCAGTGCAGTGTCTCCTCCGGTGGGTTGCCTCTTGACGACTTGACATTGACTGCTCCCTGTGGATTGCCGGTGCCGGGGCTGCGGCGGGGCCGACCGGGCTGTGGCTGTGGACGGGGTGTCGGAATGAGCGGCGTGGGTGCACTGCCTCTGAGGTGGCGCAGAGGTTGGGACAGCAAAAAAAAAAAAAAAAAAAAAAAGCAAAAAAAAATTTAAAAAAAAAGTTTCTATGCCCCCCCTCTCCCTTCCTCCTCCCTCCCCCCTCCTGCCCCTCCCCCCTCCCCCCGCCTGCTTAAAACAAATAAGTCTTACTGGAACCCGCATTGTGAAATGAACACAAAAAAATAACACCCTAATTTCTATTAATCGTCAACACTACTGCTAGGAAGTCCTACTATAACCTTATCACGCTCGTCTCCTCCGCGGGCAGGCCGTTGGGCTCAGGAATGGTGTTGTCGTGCTGCTGGTGGTTGTGGTTAAGTTCTGGCAGTTCCTTGGGGGTCTCCGGGTCCTCTTTGGACCGGTTGGGGCGCTGGAAGGTGGCGTACAGCTGGCTGACCTCGGAGATGACCAAGGCCACGTAGGCCAGACCCACGATCAGCCAGACGCTCATGATGACCTTGACCCCGCGTGCTCCTCCCCATTGACGGCTGGTGGTGTGGATGGACAGAGGAGTGGGGGGGGGGGTTGTTAATAAGAAGGTTGTGAGACGGTGACAGAGAGAGAGAGAGAGAGAGAGAGAGAGAGAGAGAGAGAGAGAGAGAGAGAGAGAGAGAGAGAGAGAGAGAGAGAGTCTGACAAACACAGAGACAGATAGACAGAGAAACAGACTGAAAGATAGATACACAGTCGGACGGACGGACAGAGAGAGAGAGAGAGAGAGAGAGAGAGAGAGAGAGAGAGAAGATAGATAGATAGATAGATAGATAGATAGATAGATAGATAAAGATAGAGAGAGAGAGAGAGACAGAGAGAGACAGACAGACAGACAGACAGACAGACAGACAGACAGAAAGACGGACGGACAGACACACAAACAGACAGACATTGGGTTTTGATGATAAGGTAAGAGACGGTGACAGACAAACAGAAAGACAGACAGACACGCACACATATGCACATACGAACGAACGCACGCGCACGCACACGCACACACACGCGCGCGCGCGCGCGCACATGCAGGCGCGCAAGAATGTACGCGCACACTTCCTCATGTACATCCATTTTTGTATCGAGAGAGAGAGAGAGAGAGAGAGAGAGAGAGAGAGAGAGAGAGAGAGAGAGAGAGAGAGAGAAGAGAGAGAGAGCACTCACGTGCATGCATGCACACTGTTTTGAAGTGAGAAGCCTGTTGAATTGGTGATTGTGTTTCAGATAGCTGTTGATCTTTGAATTTTTTTTTGTTTTTTTGTTTTTGTTTTTTGCTTCAGGCATTTGCAGTACCTGTGTGGCACTGCTAGCTGTTCTGTGTAATACGTAATGTCATCTTGACGGCAATTTCTTAACGTCAATTCCTTAACGTCAATTTCTTTTGGGGTTCTTTTCCTGTGGAAGTCGGCCAGGAGCTGGGCCGCCCTGGCACTGGAGCAACGTTCCACACGGAATGATGTGGACGAGAAATGTTCCAGGAGTTGCCGTCAACAAATCTGACGGGATGTGGACATCACTGGAGTGGTGATGGTTGTTGCAACGGAAACTGAAGTTCTTACATGCTTCAAAGTGGACATGTGGCACGCCCTGTGTTTTTAGGTGTTTGTGAGACACGGAAATGGTAAGTCTGTTCCCCAGTGACCTGTCCTCAGTCCTCAGAACTGAGACTGATTTATTCAAAGACAACTTGTGTGTGAGATAGATAGATAGATAGATAGAGAGAGAGAGAGAGAGAGAGAGAGAGAGAGAGAGAGAGAGAGAGAGAGAGAGAGAGCTGTGTGATATTTTCTTTATGTTTGAGACCAGTTCAGATTACTTGTGTATTGCAATATCATATTGGCTCAGGCGAAATGTCCTGAATTGTTTTCTTTTCTTATGATTGCAAAGTGAGAGAAAGAACGGAAGATGTGTGAACTCGCGTGTTTGTCCTAAACGTATTCTGTCTTTCCCTCACTTCGCAGCGCACACACATATACTCGCGCGCACACATATACAGACACACGCATGCACGCGCGCTTTCATTTACGCAAGCACGTGCGCAAGCACTTACGCGCGCACGCGCTTGCGCGCGCGCACGCACGCGCGCACACGCACACGCACACTCACACACACACACACACACACACACACACACACATCTTTTTGTGTCTCATAAAGTCGCCAAAGCTGACTGTGTTGAGAGAGATGTGTAAGTTGTCGCAAAGTGTCAGGTAATGCTATCATCATCATCATCATCATCATCATCATCATCATCATCATCATCATCATCATCGTTGTCGTCGTCGTCGTCGTCGTCACAATAATCTCACTCTTCTTTACTTGCCACGCAAATCGTTGTGATGCTGACTCATCGTCATCATCATCATCATCATCATCATCATCATCATCATCATCACTATCATCATCATCATCATCATCATCATCATTATCATCATCACCATCATTATCATCATCACCGTCACCATCATCACCATCGTCACCACCATCATCACCGTCGTTACTACCAATATCATCATCATCATCATCATCATCATCATCATCATCATCATCACCAACTGCATGACAACTCTCACCCGCCCTCACACCGCTTTCTTCCGCCCACTCCTCCCTTTTGTCTTCACCCCCCCCCCCCACCCCCACCCTCACCACATTCCCCACCCTACCCCACCCCACCCACCCCCACTCCCACCAACGTACTCTCCCCAACCTTCCGCTCTCACTGACTCACTCCTTACTGACCTGCCACGTAGTCTCCAAAGCCCACGGTGGTGAGGGTGATGGTGGAGTAGTAGATGGCGGTGGCGTAGTCCCAGTCCTCGGTGAAGGTGAACACCACGGCGGGGACACACAACATGAGGGCCGTCCCCACCGTCAGGACCACTGCAGACTGACAATAGACCACGCTCAGTACAATAGACCACCGTCAGTACAATAGACCACCGTCGGTGCAATAGACCACCGTCGGTACAATAGACCACCCTCAGTACAATAAACCACCATCAGTACAATAGACCACCGTCAGTACAATAGACCACCGTCAGTGCAATAGACCACCGTCGGTACAATAGACCACCCTCAGTACAATAAACCACCATCAGTACAATAGACCACCGTCAGTACAATAGACCACCGTCAGTACAATAGACCACCGTCAGTACAATAGACCACAGTCAGAACCACTGCAGACTGACAATAGACCACCGTCAGTACAATAGACCACCGTCTGGACCACTGCAGACTGACAACAGACCACCGTCAGTACAATAGACCACCGTCAGTACAATAGACCACCGTCAGTACAATAGACCACCGTCAGTACAACAGACCACCGTCAGTACAATAGACCACCGTCAGTACAATAGACCACCGTCAGTACAATAGACCACCGTCTAGACCACTGCAGACTGACAATAGACCACCGTCAGTACAACAGACCACCGTCAGTACAATAGACCACCGTCAGTACAACAGACCACCGTCAGTACAATAGACCACCGTCAGTACAATAGACCACCGTCAGTACAATAGACCACCGTCTGGACCACTGCAGACTGACAATAGACCACCGTCAGTACAATAGACCACCGTCAGTACAATAGACCACCGTCAGTACAATAGACCACCGTCTGGACCACTGCAGACTGACAATAGACCACCGTCAGTACAATAGACCACCGTCAGTACAATAGACCACCGTCAGTACAATATAGACCACCGTCAGTACAATAGACCACCGTCAGTACAATAGACCACTGCAGACTGACAACAGACCACCGTCGTCGGTTGTCATCATCCTTTAAAATTGTGTGTGTGTGTGTGTGTGTATGTGTGTGTGTGTGTGTGCGCTTGTGCGCTTGTGCGTGCGTGCGTGTGTGCGCGCGCGCGCGCGCGCGTGTGTGTGTGTGTGTGTTTGTGTGCGTGTGTGAGTGAGAGAGTGAGAGTAAGTACTGTCGAGAGATACTCAAGCTAAGATAATTTATTCATGTTTAGGCCATTGCCTCTCATGAAAGAGTGTAGAAAATACAATCATGAAAGCATCACAAGAACTACACACTTACATTATTAGTATATATCCATAAATTACTCTAAGATGATATAGAAGACAGCAGTTTGAACGCTTTAAATAAATAAATCGACAAATGTCTGTCTGTCTGTTCACAATTACATGCTAAGAGAAATGCAAATTTGAAGCGATTTGGGTCTTTGAAATACTTCAAAGGTATATATTGAGCTCCTACGTTTTGCAGGACAGAACAACATAACACAAAATGCACTTCACTTTCTATCTCCTCACCGCAGAGTTGGCATAATAAATCTGCATTGCTATGGAGTCGGTGAGTCATAGTGCACTGCAATTTCAGAGATACCGAGTCTGAATCTAGAAATTATGTATTTTGAATGCTTGTCCAGATTCGGCAATAGATGTTTTAACATTAAGCACAGTGCAAAAGGATCTGTGAATGTTAAATCTTTTGCTATTACTTATACGATAATGCCACTCTTGCCATATACATGCTATCAATCTATCGCTTAAAATTCGAAGAAAATGATCAATTACATCAACCCCTTGGTTAAGCCGCATATAACCAAACCCATACATATATAATCTACAACGAACATTTGAGGTTCAGTTTCTTTTGTCACATTCGTCCAAATCAAACAACATACGATATGCCTTATATAGTAATCTATGCTCATCCATTCTGGTCAGTTTCAACAAGAACCTAATTCAGTTTATAACAGAATTTATGTAAATAGGGTATGTCTTTCTTTCTACATACACCAGATCAGACAGAAAGACAGACAGACAGACAAGCAGGCGGGCAGGCAAACTACCAAATAGATAGACAGAGAAAGAAAGGAAGAAACAGATAGAGTGAGAGTGAGACACAGAGAGAGAGAGAGAGAGAGAGAGAGAGAGAGAGAGACAGAGAGAGAGAGAGAGACAGAGAGAGAGAGAGACAGAGACAGAGAGAGAGAGAGAGAGAGAGACAGAGAAAGGGGGGCCGGGGGATAGAAAGAGACTGAGAGAGAAAGAGAGACAAGAGACAGACAGAAAGACAGACTGACAGACAGACAGACAGACGGGGGTGGGGGTGAGACAGAGAAAGAGAGAGATAGAAAGAGAGACAGACAGACAGACAGAAAGACAGAGACAAGGAGAAAGAGACAGACAGACACACAGACAGAGACATACATACATACAGACAGACAAATGGGGAAAGAGAGAGAAAGAGACAGACAGACAGAGACAAAGACAGACACACACACACACACACACACACACACACACACACACACACACACACACACACAGAGCCATCTAGCCAGCCAGAGTCCCCAACTGACCTTCAGGTGTTTGTCTCTGTCAGATTACTGGGAACCCAGGGTCGGGCGGCATGCAGCCGGTCAATGGGCTTCCTCAGGCGGGCGCCCATACTGGCCAGAAGGGCCATCGCCATGGGATGCCCACGAGGGCAAAGAACATGCAGAACAGCTTGCCTCCAGTGGTGGTGGGGTTATGTGGCCAAACCCTGCAAGAAGGTGTGTACGTGTCCCAGGGATGTGTTCTTGATACGGTGAGTTGGGTTGGTAAGTCGGGTGCTTTGGTCAGATCATGTGGGATGTCACGACCGACCCCTGGAGGTCTGCCCTGACAGGATCGGTCTAGTGGGAGTGAAGGAGTGACTGACCTCACACGCCCCGCAAGAGACCACACAATAAAGATTACGATACAACACCCCATTTATTCACACCAGCAAAATAAGCATTCCAACACACACAACATGCACAATCACAATCAAGCACTCCAACGCACACAACATGCACAATCACAATCAAGCACTCCAACACCCACAACATGCACGATTATAAATAAACATTTCACCATACGACGTACACAATCACAATTACAGCATTCCAACACATATGACATATACACAATTATAAAGAAACATTTCCAGCATCGATCCCTTCTAACACCATGGAGTGCGTCCACACCCCTGCCTCTGTCAAGTCTACTGGGAGCACCCTGTCGCACTAGGTGCTCCGAACCGGGTCGGTTCTCGCAGGAGTCGCTCAAAGCCGACACCCTCGACTCACAAACAGGCAGTGAAGAGCGCGTCCCGGAGGGGGGGGGGGGGGGGGGGAACGTGGCGCTGTTACTGGAGGTCCTGGACGGGGTCAGGGCCGGCCAGTCAAGACGGCGGGCTCCTCTACCAGTCCGCAGTCCCGACCAGAGCGTGGCCTCGACCAGCGCGTGGCACCATCCAGTCCGCGGTCCCAGCCAGAGCGTGGCCTCAACCAGCACGTGGCACCATCCAGTCCGTGGTCTCAGCCAGAGCGTGGCCTCAACCAGCACGTGGCACCATCCAGTCCGTGGTCTCAGCCAGAGCGTGGCCTCAACCAGCACGTGGCACCATCCAGTCCGTACTCCGGGTGAAGCCCCCGAAAGGGGGGGGGGGGGAAACGTAGCTGGGAGGAGAGGAGAAAGGGAGGGAAGGAAGAAGGAAGGAGGAAGGAAGAAGGGTACTGGAACCCCGCCGTCAGTACAGTCTGACCCATGCTGTCAAATCTTAACAGCCACTCGCATGATGGGCGAGGGAAGTCTACTAAACGCACACAGTAAACCCATCGAATCAGGAATGTTCACTAGGGTCTTCTCACACACGATGCAGTAAAAGACTGCATTAAATCAACAGGTTATAAAACAAATATGAATTATCTTCACCCTTCTCTCACTACACATTTAACATTCACCTTTCTTAGGAAATCACCAACACAGCGACCATCGCTTTATACCTGCCACCACATTTGCAAATAATAATTCAATGGCATAATTGTCACATTTATAGCCACATTTCAAAATACACAAATCTCCAACCACGCATCCGAACGACAAATCATGCGTACGCACGCTCGCGAAACATAAAACTCGTTTCTCCTTGCACACACAAACGGACGGTGGCCGAAGGATAAAAGTCCGGCGAATGTGACAGGGGCGGACGAGCGAGACCAAGCAAGTTCCAACCCTGAATCACCAGTTTCTCTCCCACCCCACCGACTACCGCATCACCAGATGCATAAACAGAGAAAGAATTTTGGAAATAATTTAGAATGGCCAGGTTAAAGTTGAATTAACCAGAGAAAAGGTCTCAAACAATATTTCTCTTACAATTTCGAAAACAAAAGAAAATTGCGCAAAAGAGAAGACTAAGCCGGCTAACAACAACAAACCAAAACAAACAAACCACGAAACTGATGCTTACAGCTACCCGTGGGTGACCCAGAAGAGGCGGGTCAAACGACTCTCTCTGCCCTCTGTCCAGTCGAGAGGACAGAGGCACAGGTGCGGAAAAAGAAGAAGTGATGTCCCTCTCCTACAGGCCGACTGTAGGAACTGAAGATACCGACTGTACCCTCGATGATACGGTGAAGAACCAGACCGGAGCAGGCGCTCCCAGAGACATCTTCCGCTCGAGTGAAGAGCTAACCTACCTCAGCAATGGCGGCCAACATGCCATGCTGCGTCACAGAGTGAGCATAACTTCAAACTAAAAGAAATGAAGCACGTGCGACAGGTAAAAAGACAGGCGAGAGGCCGAAGACAGCAAGTTCGAGAGAAAGGTACCAGCCACCCGTGAACCTACAGGATAAATAGCACGGCAGTGGAATAAGAGAGAGAGAGAGAGAAAGCAAACCGAAGTTGAGCTGAACTACACCAAGTGCAACCGCACCACAAGCCACATTAAGGGACGGATACACGACAACAGCAACGACAATAAACAAATGAATAATTCCGCCACCCTAGATGGCGTCAAACGTCGTAGGCCTCGTGACAAACCGTGACAAACCCCCCTTCTAAAAGCATCTGTTTCTCTGAGATACAGTGCTCCTTTGAACCTTGACGCATGTGCAAATTCACAACAATGGGACCGAACCCAACTCTCTGTGCTCGACAGAGTACGATAAATCCAATACAAACGTTCCACGATAGAATCACACAGGGAAATACATAATACTACATTTATCAAACAACTAAGCGAACCTTCCAACCATGAAAGTACAATACGAACCATTGGTGATTCACTACCGTTAACATCACTGAAGTGAAAACTGTCACTACAACCTAATACAGAGACCAAAAGGGACATAACCCTGGTTGAGGGGAAGTGCTCCCTCTGACCGATTTCCAATGTGCTGACTACGGAGCTCGACTAAGATAGTCAGCAATCCGTATTACAGGAACCCTTGATATGACAGAAAGTGAACGCATGACTCGCAGCTCCACTGCCTAACTCATGAGTCGATGACTGACTGGCCGGATCCGGTCCAGGCACTGGAGAGGATGATGATCGCTCTCCAGTACAAACTTCCGGCCGTACTTCTTCTTGGCACGCCAGTGCGCGTCCAAATCTGCCTGAGAGATTCAGCAACAGTAGGGGCATCGATAGTCCTAAGTGGGGACAGCCTCTGGTATCGACTCGCAGATTCTACCTCTACCGAAGTGTAGCGGTGACCGCGACCGGATGGAGGATTAATGGGTCCCACCAGGCGACCCCAACCTTGCTGAATGGCTCCCCAACCCGTGGCACTGACCCTAGGGAACACGCTTCAAGCGACCCTTAGCGTTGTCCGTTGGCAGACATCGCAACTGCGGCAGTACTGCCTAACCTGTGAGTTCATCCCTGGCCAAAGAAGTCTTGTCTTACTCGCTCGAGAGTCCGCTTGGAGCCCATTGACCTGCCATGGGGGAATCGTGGGCCTGCCGGAGAACAGACTCTCTCAAGCTTTGGGGAACAACAAGCTGCTTGGCCACACGATCTGCCTGAGTGAAAACCCTAAAGAGGATCCCCTTGTGGAGCTTGAAGCTCACCTTGGCGTGTCGGGCAGACTGAGCGGATGATCCACCAGTTGTCGCAGGCGTTGGACAATCCAAGTCCCTGGCCTGAAGACGGATAATGCTAGCAGATCGCCCTGGCCAGAACCTCGTCAGAGATCGGCTGGAGAACGGACGCAATTCCTGTTCCTGCTTCTTAGCTTTGGCGCGTGTGGTGACTCCCACACACGCCTGTACGGGCAAATCCGTAGACACGGACTGACTGCGTCCGTCTGCGAAGGTGATAGTATCCCTATGATAAGGGAATACAGAGGTCGCTCCACCGCGATAGCCCATACTTCGCCACAAAAGTAGGGGTGGAGATAGGATAAGTACAGAGGACGGGTGGAGGTAAAACCAGCCTCCAACCCGCACACATCATAACTAGCGCCCCGCCGGGCCTCAGGGGAAACCAAATCCTTATCAACAAAGAGCGTTGATGCTCCCGAATCCTGATGGTGTCGACCAAGGAGGAACCAACAACAGAGAGAAACACGGGCACTCTGAATCACCAGAAGCTGGATGGAACCCACGTTAGCCGAGGCACGAGGATGCGGAAAGGACTAGCCCCATGACTACCAGCGCTCTAGGGCAATCTTTCCTGATGTGGCCAGGACGACCACAAAGAAAACAAATCGAGGTGCTGAGGTCCCCGATGAACTGCCTGCCTTGTTCACCCCGCTAGCAGTTGTCGGCGCCTTATTGCCACTAAATCCTGTGGAGGGCTTCCTCTCCGTATCGGGCGATGCCATAAGCCTGCGAGCTTCAGCAAACACCTCAGCGGTGTGAATCGCAGCCGCGAAATCCTGAGGTGCTGTCTCGCCTATCCGGATCCTCAACTCTGGGGACACAGTGTTGGTGAGCTGTTCAATGAGGATCAGATCCTCCAGCTCCAACTTAGCCAACTGACGCCAGTACCCTAGCGTTTTGCGCAGCCTATCACCAAACTGCAACGAAGTCTCGTCGTTATTCTCTTCATGGACCTGAACTTCTCCTGTACGTCTCTGGGGTAAGGTGGAAACGCTTACGCAGAGCCAACTGCATGTCTGCATAAACGCACCTTCGTTTAGAGTGAGCACACACTCCCTTGCAGCACCAGATAACCCAGAAAAAAGGTGCATAGCCTTTTGTTCCTCAGACAATGGTATGAACTAGCAACCTTGTCAAAATGCTCTAGGAACATATCGATGTCCTCACTAGATCTGAACTCTGGAAGCTTTAACTTTGGCCTCTAACTCTATCACCTGCCTGGTGATTAACCCCCTGACTTACAGATGCGGGAGACCGCGAAAGAAGTTGTTCCATCTCCTCCCTACGCAGAGCCTCCATCCTGTCTAGTTCTTCCCTACGGAGGGCTTCCTGCCTGGCAGCCTCTTCCCTACGCCGATCCTCCTGTCTGGCAGCCTCCTCCCTACGCTGAGCAGCCTCTTCCCTACGCCGATCCTCCTTCTGGCAGCCTCCTCCCTATGCTGACAGTCTCTTCCCTACGCTGAGCAGCCTCTCCTTACGAAGGGCCTCCTGTCGGGCAGCCTCTTCTCTGCGCAGCATAGCCTCTTCCCTATGCAGAATCTCCTGTCTGTCAGTCTCCTCTCTGCGCAGAGCCTCCATCCTATCCAACTCTTCCCTACGCTGATCCTCCTGTCTGGCAGCCTCCTCCATGCGCAGAGCAGCCTCTTCCCTACGCTGCTGCTCTAGAACATTAGGACAGAGGTGATGTCCTGGGAAGGATTCACCACTCCCGACACGGGAGGATGACCCGTCTGACCCGTCCCTTGGGTCTCGACCTTCCCCTGAGGAAAGTCCCCCGGGCATACTCCTTACGAGGGGAAGCATGGAGAATAGGGGGCTTTGGTTCTGCGACTCAACAGAAGCCCACAGTTGCTTCGCTATACTCTGACGCTTCCGAGCGGAAGTGCCAGTCGGAGTCTCAGCAGGAAAATCCCCTAGCGAAGAAGAAGTGAAAGTACTCGCTGGACTACCTGCTATAGCACTGGAATAAGTAGAAGTTACGTAGTCGAAGTACTGGTACTAATAGTAGGGACTACAGTAACATTTTGAATACCCTTCTTCTTCGACGCCCGCGTCGCCATACCACCAGCACCGGACATTGCCATGACAACTATATCCTACAGTTATCAAATACAGGGGAAAGACTATCCACTTGAAAGAACAATATTTTAGGGTGTGTGTATATGTGTGTATGTGTGTGTGTGCGGGTGTGCGGGCAAGTTCCGGCTGCTCCCACTCTGGCAACACCGCGCTCTACAACACGAGCAACAGTGCGGTGGGCTCACCGAAAAAAAAAACAAAAAAAAACCTATGCCGGCTGCCCCCACTCTGGCAACACCGCGCTCCACAGCAGAGCAACAGTGCGGTGGGGCTGGCCGGAAAAACAACAAGCAGACGGAATCCGGAGAGAGGAAAAAAAATGACACTAACGTCCGATACAACCCCCTGTACTCAAGACCCGTAGAGAAAAAAAAAACAAAAACTGACTAAATACAAACAGGAATGAAGACTGAGCGGCAACAGAAGGGCAAGACTTACGGCCGTACCTGCGTGAGGTACCCGGCGGAAGATGTCTGGACGCGTCGACTCCCCTCGGTCTCACCTCGACTCCCGAGTCACACCGGATGTTCCCTCAGGCCACAACAAGACTCCCTTCACGCTAGAGTCACCCAGCCAACCACCCACAAACAAACACGACAAACTGACTAAACATATACAAAACAGACAAAACTAAACAGGTACTCCGCGAAACGAGAGAGACAGCCAGAGCCCTTCACATCCCGGACGAGCCCCCACAATTGTCATGGGGAATGAAGGAGATGACTGACCTCACACGCCCCGCAAGAGACCACACAATAAAGATTACGATACAACACCCCATTTATTCACACCAGCAAAATAAGCATTCCAACACACACAACATGCACAATCACAATCAAGCACTCCAACGCACACAACATGCACAATCACAATCAAGCACTCCAACACCCACAACATGCACGATTATAAATAAACATTTCACCATACGACGTACACAATCACAATTACAGCATTCCAACACATATGACATATACACAATTATAAAGAAACATTTCCAGCATCGATCCCTTCTAACACCATGGAGTGCGTCCACACCCCTGCCTCTGTCAAGTCACTGGAGCACCCTGTCGCACTAGGTGCTCCGAACCGGTCGGTTCTCGCAGGGAGTCGCTCAAAGCCGACACCCTCGACTCACAAACAGGCAGTGAAGAGCGCGTCCCGGAGGGGGGGGGGGAACGTGGCGCTGTTACTGGAGGTCTGGACGGGGGTCAGGGCCGGCCAGTCAAGACGGCGGGCTCCTCTACCAGTCCGCAGTCCCGACCAGAGCGTGGCCTCGACCAGCGCGTGGCACCATCCAGTCCGCGGTCCCAGCCAGAGCGTGGCCTCACCAGCACGTGGCACCATCCAGTCCGTGGTCTCAGCCAGAGCGTGGGCCTCAACCAGCACGTGGCAACCATCCAGTCCGTAGTCTCAGCCAGAGCGTGGCCTCAACCAGCACGTGGCACCATCCAGTCCGTTCTCCGGTGAAGCCCCCGAAAGGGGGGGGGGGGGAAACGTAGCTGGGAGGAGAGAGAAAGGGAGGGAAGGAAGAAGGAAGGAGGAAGGAAGAAGGGTACTGGAACCCCGCCGTCAGTACAGTCTGACCCATGCTGTCAAATCTTAACAGCCACTCGCATGATGGGCGAGGGGAAGTCTACAAACGCACACAGTAAACCCATCGAATCAGGAATGTTCACTAGGGTCTTCTCACACACGATGCAGGTAAAAGACTGCATTAAATCAACAGGTTATAAAACAAATATGAATTATCTTCACCCTTCTCTCACTCACATTTAACATTCACCTTTCTTAGGAAATCACCAACACAAGCGACCATCGCTTTATACCTGCCACCACATTTGCAAATAATAATTCAATGGCATAATTGTCACATTTTATAGCCACATTTCAAAATAACACAAATCTCCAACCACGCATCCGAACGACAAATCATGCGTACGCACGCTCGCGAACATAAAACTCGTTCTCCTTGCACACACAAACAGACGGTGGCCGAAGGATAAAAGTCCGGCGAATGTGACGGGGCGGACGAGCGAGACAAGCAAGTTCCAACCCTGAATCACCAGTCTCTCTCCCATCCCCACCGACTACCGCATCACCAATGCATAAACAGAGAAAAGAATTTGGAAATAATTTAGAATGGCCAGGTTAAAGATTGAATTAACCAGAGAAAAGGTCTCAAACAATATTCTCTTACAATTTCGAAAACAAAAGAAAATTGCGCAAAAGAGAAGACTAAGCCGGCTAACAACAACAACCAAAACAAACAAACCACGAAACTGATGCTTACCAGCTACCCGTGGGTGACCCAGAAGAGGCGGGTCAAACGACTCTCTCTGCCCTCTGTCCAGTCGAGAGGACAGAGCACAGGTGCGGAAAAAGAAGAAGTGATGTCCCTCTCCTACAGGCCGACTGTAGGAACTGAAGATACCGACTGTACCCTCGATGATACGGTGAAGAACCAAGACCGAGCAGGCGCTCCAGAGACATCTTCCGCTCGAGTGAAGAGCTAACCTACCTCAGCAATGGCGGCCAACATGCCATGCTGCGTCACAGAGTGAGCATACTTCAAACTAAAAGAAATGAAAGCACGTGCGACAGGTAAAAAGACAGCGAGAGGCCGATAGACAGCAGTTCGAGAGAAAGGTACCAGCCACCCGTGAACCTACAGGATAAATAGCACGGGCAGTGGAATAAGAGAGAGAGGAGAGAGAAAGCAAACCGAAGTTGAGCTGAACTACACCAAGGTGCAACCGCACCACAAGCCACATTAAGGGACGGATACACGACAACAGCAACGACAATAAACAAATGAATAATTCCGCCACCCTAGATGGGTCAAACGTCGTAGGCCTCGTGACAAAACTCGTGACATGGGAGTTTGACGTGGAATCGTTTATAGAATCTCTGTCTCTGTCTCTGCCTGTCTGTTCTCTGTCTGTCTGTCTGCCCGTCTCTTTCTCTCTGTGTCTGCCTCTCTCTCTCTCTATCTGTCTTTCTGTCTCTCTGTCTGTCTGTCTGTCTCTCTGTCTGACTGTGTGTGTCTCTCTCTCTCTGTCTGTCTGTCTCTCTGTTTGCCTCTCTGTCTGTCTGTCTGTCTCTCCCCCTCTCTCTCTCTCCCTCTCTCGCGATGTCTCCTCTACTCACACCGTCTGTCTGTCTGTCTGTCCGTCCGTCTGTCTGTCTGTCTGTCTGTCTGTCTGTCTGTCTGTCTCACTCTCTCTCTCTCTTCTTCTTCTACTTCTGTCTGTCTGTCCCCCTCCCCCCCCCTCTCTCTCTCTCATCCTTCAATCCTTCCTTCCCTCCTTTTTTCCGCATCTATCCGTCCTTCTGTTCTTCCCTCCTGTCTTTTTTCTTCCTTCCATACCAAATACCAGTACAAGTAAATAAAAGGAGGGGGGGGGGGGGGGGGGGGGGGGGGGGGGGGGGGGTGGGAACAACAACAACAACAACAGCACGCAGCGACAACAACACCCACCGGCTAACGTGGGTGTTGTCCATCCGCGTTCACCCCTGCACTTCTCCAATCCTCCATTCTACTCCCCACCCTTCCCTCCCCCCGTCAATCCTTCACCCACCCACCCCCGCACCCACCCCCGCTCAGCCATCTCCCTACTACTCTCCCTCCCTGCCACACATATCCATAGGGGTAAGGGGATTGGAGGGGGATTGGAGGGGGAGAGGTAAATAAAAAAAAAAAATCCGAAAAAAAGGTAGTAGAACAGCAACAACAACAAAACTCGTATCACTTGTAGGTGGGGAAACTGGCTTAGTGGTTGACAGACTATCCTAGGAAGGGAAAGAACTCCGAATCCCAGGATC
>CM031598.1:25614925-25629925 GCA_018398815.1 Conus ventricosus | reverse complement strand
GTGCGGGCCTGTGCATATATGTTTATTAGTCTCTGCAGCTTAGTTCTGTGTGAGTGCGGGCCTGTGTATATGTTCATATGTTTATTAGTCTGTGCAGCTTAGTTCTGTGTGAGTGCGGGCCTGTGTATATATGTTCATATGTTTATTAGTCTCTGCAGCTTAGTTCTGTGTGAGTGCGGGCCTGTGCATATATGTTTATTAGTCTCTGCAGCTTAGTTCTGTGTGAGTGCGGGCCTGTGTATATATGTTCATATGTTTATTAGTCTCTGCAGCTTAGTTCTGTGTGAGTGCGGGCCTGTGCATATATGTTTATTAGTCTCTGCAGCTTAGTTCTGTGTGAGTGCGGGCCTGTGTATATGTTCATATGTTTATTAGTCTGTGCAGCTTAGTTCTGTGTGAGTGCGGGCCTGTGCATAATAAATATGTTTATTAGTCTGTGCAGCTTAGTTCTGTGTGAGTGCGGGCCTGTGCATAATAAATATGTTTATTAGTCTGTGCAGCTTAGTTCTGTGTGAGTGCGGGCCTGTGCATAATAAATATGTTTATTGGTATGTGCAGCTTAGTTCTGTGTGAGTGCGGGCCTGTGCATAATAAATATGTTTATTAGTCTGTCAAGCTTAGTTCTGTGTGAGTGCGGGCCTGTGCATAATAAATATGTTTATTAGTCTGTGCAGCTTAGTTCTGTGTGAGTGCGGGCCTGTGCATAATAAATATGTTTATTAGTCTGTGCAGCTTAGTTCTGTGTGAGTGCGGGCCTGTGCATAATAAATATGTTTATTAGTCTGTGCAGCTTAGTTCTGTGTGAGTGCGGGCCTGTGCATAATAAATATGTTTATTAGTCTGTGCAGCTTAGTTCTGTGTGAGTGCGGGCCTGTGCATAATAAATATGTTTATTAGTCTGTGCAGCTTAGTTCTGTGTGAGTGCGGGCCTGTGCATATATGTTTATTTGTCTCTGCAGCTTAGTTCTGTGTGAGTGCGGGACTGTGCATATATGTTTAGTAGTCTCTGCAGCTTAGTTCTGTGTGAGTGCGGGCCTGTGCATATATGTTTAGTAGTCTCTGCAGCTTAGTTCTGTGTGATTGCGGGCCTGTGCATATATGTTTATTAGTCTGTGCAGCTTAGTTCTGTGTGAGTGCGGGCCTGTGCATATATGCTTATTAGTCTCTGCAGCTTAGTTCTGCGTGAGTGCGGGCCTGTGTATATGTTCATATGTTTATTAGTATCTGCAGCTTAGTTCTGTGTGAGTGCGGGCCTGTGCATAATAAATATGTTTATTAGTCTGTGCAGCTTAGTTCTGTGTGAGTGCGGGCCTGTGCATATATGCTTATTAGTCTCTGCAGCTTAGTTCTGTGTGAGTGCGGGACTGTGCATATATGCTTATTAGTCTCTGCAGCTTAGTTCTGTGTGAGTGCGGGCCTGTGCATAATAAATATGTTTATTAGTCTGTGCAGCTTAGTTCTGTGTGAGTGCGGGCCTGTGCATATATGCTTATTAGTCTCTGCAGCTTAGTTCTGTGTGAGTGCGGGACTGTGTATATGTTCATATGTTTATTAGTCTCTGCAGCTTAGTTCTGTGTGAGTGCGGGCCTGTGCATAATAAATATGTTTATTAGTCTGTGCAGCTTAGTTCTGTGTGAGTGCGGGCCTGTGCATAATAAATATGTTTATTAGTCTGTGCAGCTTAGTTCTGTGTGAGTGCGGGCCTGTGCATAATAAATATGTTTATTAGTCTGTGCAGCTTAGTTCTGTGTGAGTGCGGGCCTGTGCATAATAAATATGTTTATTAGTCTGTGCAGCTTAGTTCTGTGTGAGTGCGGGCCTGTGCATAATAAATATGTTTATTAGTCTGTGCAGCTTAGTTCTGTGTGAGTGCGGGCCTGTGCATATATGTTTATTTGTCTCTGCAGCTTAGTTCTGTGTGAGTGCGGGACTGTGCATATATGTTTAGTAGTCTCTGCAGCTTAGTTCTGTGTGAGTGCGGGCCTGTGCATATATGTTTAGTAGTCTCTGCAGCTTAGTTCTGTGTGATTGCGGGCCTGTGCATATATGTTTATTAGTCTGTGCAGCTTAGTTCTGTGTGAGTGCGGGCCTGTGCATATATGCTTATTAGTCTCTGCAGCTTAGTTCTGCGTGAGTGCGGGCCTGTGTATATGTTCATATGTTTATTAGTATCTGCAGCTTAGTTCTGTGTGAGTGCGGGCCTGTGCATAATAAATATGTTTATTAGTCTGTGCAGCTTAGTTCTGTGTGAGTGCGGGCCTGTGCATATATGCTTATTAGTCTCTGCAGCTTAGTTCTGTGTGAGTGCGGGACTGTGCATATATGCTTATTAGTCTCTGCAGCTTAGTTCTGTGTGAGTGCGGGCCTGTGCATAATAAATATGTTTATTAGTCTGTGCAGCTTAGTTCTGTGTGAGTGCGGGCCTGTGCATATATGCTTATTAGTCTCTGCAGCTTAGTTCTGTGTGAGTGCGGGACTGTGTATATGTTCATATGTTTATTAGTCTCTGCAGCTTAGTTCTGTGTGAGTGCGGGCCTGTGCATAATAAATATGTTTATTAGTCTGTGCAGCTTAGTTCTGTGTGAGTGCGGGCCTGTGCATATATGCTTATTAGTCTCTGCAGCTTAGTTCTGTGTGAGTGCGGGACTGTGTATATGTTCATATGTTTATTAGTCTCTGCAGCTTAGTTCTGTGTGAGTGCGGGCCTGTGTATATGTTCATATGTTTATTAGTCTCTGCAGCTTAGTTCTGTGTGAGTGCGGGCCTGTGTATATGTTCATATGTTTATTAGTCTCTGCAGCTTAGTTCTGTGTGAGTGTGGGCCTGTGTATATATGTTCATATGTTTATTTGTCTCTGCAGCTTAGTTCTGTGTGAGTGCGGGCCTATTTGTGTGATTGTGCTCATATATTATTATGACTGCTTGTAGCACTGATGTGTATGCAGACTGAGGGCGCATGGTGGTGAGAATTCTTCTTTTACATTGCGGATTGGCTGACTTATTACTTATTTTATGAGGTCCTTCTTGCTTTGTATTATCGTCATTATGTTTGGTTTCTCCTCCTCTTCTTCTCATCATCATGATCATCATGATCATCATCATCATCATCATCATCATCATCATCATCATCATCATCATCATCATTGTTATGATTATTATCATCATCATCACCATTATTATTATTACTACTATTATTGCTATTATTATTATTATTATTATTATTATTATTATTATTATTGTTATTATTATTATTATTATTATTATTATCATTATTATTATTATTGTTATCATTACCATCATCATTATCACTATTATTATTGTTAGTAGTAGTAGTAGTAGAAGTAGTAGTAGTAGTAGTATCAATATTATCATTACCGTTGTTGCTGTTATTCTTTTCATCATCATCATCATCATCATCATCATCATCATCATCATCATCATCATCATCAACATTGTCGTCGTCGTCGTCGTCGTCGTCGTCGTCGTCACTGCTGTTGTTGTTGGTGGTGGTGGTGGGGGTGGGGGTGATGGTGGTCTTATGGGTTTTGTTAATGTTGTTGTAATTGTTTTATCATTACCGACATCATCATTATCATCACTGTTGTTGCTATTAATATTACTATAATTATCATCATCATCATTATTATTATTATCATCAATATAATTATTATTACATTAGTATCTGCAGTTATTGTCTGGTATCCGCAAAGATTTGACACACCTCAGAACGGTTTGTTCTGAGAGCTCTATTCCATGTTCACACCCAGTTTCAATAAAATCGGTGCAGCACTTTTCGTGTCATTTTGTACACGGATCGAAAGAAAATAAAGAGCAACACTTGCAGGTGGAAATTCAACTTCCTTGGCGGGAGTAGTAAGTAAACATAAGAATATAGAAACAGATAAACGCAGAAAGAAAGACATTTCGGACTCTCGTGATTCGGACCTAAGGTCCACTATGCCCTTCAGCCAATCATTCTGTCCACTGAGGTCATTCCACTCCATCAACCCCACCCCCATCCCACTCAACCCTCACTCCCATCCCTACCTCCCATTCCCTCTTTCATCTCCCTTTCTGATAACAATCGAACACAATGATAGGGGCGAGAGATATACGTGGGGGTTCATATATATGTAACGGCCCAGCTAGCGCTCAGACGATAGCAAGGGTTTGGAAACCTCGTTACTCATTCTCGTCCCCGGAAAGAGACAGCTGTTTTTGTGGGTAGCTTCCCTTCGACGGAAGTCGGTCCAAGAGACTGACCACCTGTCGGCACGCCACCTGTCGGTTCATTATTATCAAGGCGGACACTAAATACTGTTATACTGTCTTCCCTTTTGAAGTTTTTGTGACGGTTGGGTGCTGCCTCGTTAAGATCTGAGGGAGACTGTTGAAATATAGATCACCATGATAGGTCTAGCACGCTCTCTCTCTCTCTCTCTCTCTCTCTCTCTCTCTCTCTCTCTCTGTTGTGTCACTCTTTTCGTGTGTCTATCAGTCTCTCTCTCCCTCTGTCTCTCTCTGTCTTTGTCTCTGTCTGTCTGTCTGTGCCAGTCTTTCCGTCTGTCTGTCTGTCTGTGCGCGCGCGCACACACACACACACACACACACACACACACACACACACACACACACCACACACACACATGCGCGCCGCGACCAATCCTTCAACTCACCCAGGAACTCTGTGTAGAACGCCATCTGCCTGATGTCAGGGGGCGTGAACTCCCCATGCTCCAGAACCCAGAACACCAGAGCGCCCACCAGGATGTAGACCAGGAGAATGACAGACAGACCAAGGTTGGTTTTCCAGTTCATCCTCCGGCTTCCAATCCCCTGCACTGGGGACATCAACCACCACAGATAGAAAGAAGATGCTGAATGAGGCAGGGAACAGTACTAGGTAAATACCAAACAAGGAAGGTAACTCTTGCTCTCATGAAATCTTAAATCAGGCAGGGAACAGTACACTGTAAATAACAAACAAGGAAGCTAACTCTTGCTCCATGAAATCTTAAACGAGGCAGGGAACAGTACACTGTAAATACCAAACAAGGAAGGTAACTCTTGCTCCCATGAAATCTTAAACGAGGCAGGGAACAGTACACTGTAAATAACACACAAGGAGGGTAACTCTTGCTCCCATGAAATCTTAAACGAGGCAGGGAACAGTACACTGTAAATAACAAACAAGCAACGTAAATCTTGCTCCGATAAAATCTTAAATGAGGCAGGGAACAGTAAACAGTAAATGACAAACATGCTGGGTAAATCTTGCTCCCATGAAATCTTAAATGAGGCAGGGAACAGTAAACAGTAAATGACAAACATGCTGGGTAAATCTTGTTTCCATGAAATCTTAAATGAGGCAGGGAACAGTAAACAGTAAATGACAAACATGCTGGGTAAATCTTGCTCCCATGAAATCTTAAATGAGGCAGGGAACAGTAAACAGTAAATGACAAACATGCTGGGTAAATCTTGTTTCCATGAAATCTTAAATGAGGCAGGGAACAGTAAACAGTAAATGACAAACATGCTGGGTAAATCTTGCTCCCATGAAATCTTAAATGAGGCAGGGAACAGTAAACAGTAAATGACAAACATGCTGGGTAAATCTTGCTCCCATGAAATCTTAAATGAGGCAGGGAACAGTAAACAGTAAATGACAAACATGCTGGGTAAATCTTGCTCCCATGAAATCTTAAATGAGGCAGGGAACAGTAAACAGTAAATGACAAACATGCTGGGTAAATCTTGCTCCCATGAAATCTTAAATGAGGCAGGGAACAGTAAACAGTAAATGACAAACATGCTGGGTAAATCTTGCTCCCATGAAATCTTAAATGAGGCAGGGAACAGTAAACAGTAAATGACAAACATGCTGGGTAAATCTTGCTCCCATGAAATCTTAAATGAGGCAGGGAACAGTAAACAGTAAATGACAAACATGCTGGGTAAATCTTGTTTCCATGAAATCTTAAATGAGGCAGGGAACAGTAAACAGTAAATGACAAACATGCTGGGTAAATCTTGCTCCCATGAAATCTTAAATGAGGCAGGGAACAGTAAACAGTAAATGACAAACATGCTGGGTAAATCTTGCTCCCATGAAATCTTAAATGAGGCAGGGAACAGTAAACAGTAAATGACAAACATGCTGGGTAAATCTTGCTCCCATGAAATCTTAAATGAGGCAGGGAACAGTAAACAGTAAATGACAAACATGCTGGGTAAATCTTGCTCCCATGAAATCTTAAATGAGGCAGGGAACAGTAAACAGTAAATGACAAACATGCTGGGTAAATCTTGCTCCCATGAAATCTTAAATGAGGCAGGGAACAGTAAACAGTAAATGACAAACATGCTGGGTAACTCTTGCTCCCATGAAATCTTAAATGAGGCAGGGAACAGTAAACAGTAAATGACAAACATGCTGGGTAACTCTTGCTCCCATGAAATCTTAAATGAGGCAGGGAACAGTAAACAGTAAATGACAAACATGCTGGGTAACTCTTGTTTCCATGAAATCTTAAATGAGGCAGGGAACAGTAAACAGTAAATGACAAACATGCTGGGTAACTCTTGCTCCCATGAAATCTTAAATGAGGCAGGGAACAGTAAACAGTAAATGACAAACATGCTGGGTAACTCTTGCTCCATGAAATCTTAAATGAGGCAGGGAACAGTAAACAGTAAATGACAAACATGCTGGGTAACTCTTGTTTCCCATGAAATCTTAAATGAGGCAGGGAACAGTAAACAGTAAATGACAAACATGCTGGGTAACTCTTGCTCCCATGAAATCTTAAATGAGGCAGGGAACAGTAAACAGTAAATGACAAACATGCTGGGTAACTCTTGCTCCCATGAAATCTTAAATGACCAGAGAACGGAACACTGT
Organism: Conus ventricosus; assembly: GCA_018398815.1. NCBI lineage: Eukaryota > Metazoa > Mollusca > Gastropoda > Neogastropoda > Conidae > Conus > Conus ventricosus. The sequence continues at coordinate 25,623,021 of CM031598.1, read as the reverse complement.
AAATACAAAAACAAGTAGGCTAACTCTCGCTCCCATGATGGAATTAACTGCACGCACTCAACGTCAAACAAAATGCTGCTTGCAACACCAAATCGCCAAGCAAAATGACAAACACAGAGACACTACAGAACGAGCAAGGAACAGTCCAAATTATATAATAAAAAGAGGAGGTGTTCAAACATGCCCAATACCCAATAACCTGACTTACTTAGATTGTTATTATGCATGTTTACTGTTCGATTTCATTTCACAGCAATTAAACTGAGGTTACGTGTATTTGTTACTTGTTCGTCGTGTTGTGTGTGTGTGTGTGTGTGTGTGTGTGTGTGTGTGTGTGTGTGTTGTGTGTGTGTGTGTGTTGTGTGTGTGTTTGTTGTTGTTCTTCAATTTAACGTCTTCCCACTTAACGTGATTGCAGACAGATTGTGTAATGATGTGTGTGTGTGTGTGTGTGTGTGTGTGCGCGCGAGCGCGCGCGTGTGTGTGTGTGTGTGTGTGTGTGTGTGTGTGTGTGTGTGCGCGCGCGCGGGCGCGTACGTATGTATGTGTGTGTGTGTACGTGTGTGTGTGTGTGTGTATGTATGTATGTGTGTGTGTGTGTGTGTGCCCGTGTGCGCGCGTGTGTGAGTGTGTGTGTGTGCGCGCGCGCGTGCGTGCGTGCGTGTGCGCGCGTGTGTGTGTGTGTGAGTGTGTGCGTGCGCGCTTGTGTGTGTGTGTGTGTGTGTGTGTGTGTGTGTGTGTGTGTGTGTGTGTGTGTGTGTGTGTGTGTGTGCGGTTTCTTTTTTTTTTTTTAATAAATGAGGGGTTGTTGAAAGTTTTAAGATAAATTCCTACTGGACTATGTAATAAATGTGGGCATAACGAACAAAGAAAAGCATAATTGTGTGTGTGTGTGTGTGTGTGTGTGTGTGTGTGTGTGTGTGTGTGTGTGTGTGTGTGTGTGTGTTCGCGCTTGCGCGCGCGAGTGTGTTTTACTTCATTCAAGATCAAAAAGCCTGTGCCAGTCTTGAATAAATGTTAATTTGTATTTGTTCACAGGTACAGAGTATATGGGCAAGCTTGGAATACCCTTTGGAGGAGGAGGGGGGGGGTCTCCTTGCTTGTTCTGTCTGCTCTGTGTAGTCATTTCTGCTAGGCGATTTGGTGTCGTAGGCAACAATCGTTTGGAGTAAAATAAAGCAACATGGGCACACAGATAACTCTCTGTCTCTGTCTTCTGTCTGTCTGTCTGTCTGTCTCTCTCTCTCTCTCTCTCTCTCTCTCTCAGACGCTTTCTGATTTTGTGTGTGTCTGTCAGGCGAGTGAAAGCTCAAGGGCCGCAACTGGTGAATTACCAAGCATTTCTTCTGCCATTTCCAAGGAAGTTTTTTTAGAATTCAGCGAGACGCACAGACCGACATTTCTATTGAAAGTTAATTATAAATATGGTTTAAACAGAATATTATTCTACATCATAATATTACAAATCTACCCATAAAAAACAACAACAACAAGCTTATTGTCTGTATCGTGATCTGAGATCATATGCATTACATTCACAGTTTGTACAACGAGTGATTGCCACAGAACAAAGAACATACTTTACACGTTTCCACCAAGACTAACACAAAGATCTACCGACACAACAACTGGTTGACATTATTAAAAAAAAAAAAAATTAAAAAAAAAAAAACCTTACGAAACAATTTCATCAAAGCTAACCAAAGATCTACTTACCAAAGAAATAAATGAAAACCAAGAGAAGCATAGACGAAAACGAAAAGAAAGATGCAGGAGGCAGAGGAGTAAACGTGTCATCACAGCTGAATTACATGTTTAGAAACAAAGCTACTTAGATCAACGTTCATAATAGCAGTGGGGGTAGTGTCTGCACACTCCCAATACTCACTACAATATTTAATTCAAAACCAATTTGATTCAGAAATTAAATTTGTGCACAGTCTCAAAAAGAAATATGTTGGTATCTGCATGAAAATGAAGGTTACCTTTCGAGAGAATCTGAGCTTTTGTATAATTCTCAGCGAGACTTAAAACTGTGTCAGCGCGTACAACATTATCAAACATGATATCTATAAATAAGAGACAGCTCACTTGGTAGAGCGCCGGGCTTGAAATCTTCATGATCCTGGGGTTGCGGGTTCGAATCTCCTGTGGGCCATTTTGGTACAGGGGGATATTCCCTCGGAGTTAACATTGGTTCTGACTCCATTTCCAGAAAAGGCCTTCGAATGAGACTATAAACCGAAGGTCCGTGTGTAAACGCACGCATAACATCTTGCACACAAGTTAAAAGAAAGAAAAGAAAGTGCCTGTTCAGCCGTTGGTATGGATGATACATTATACGTAGCATGCACCCTCCGTGGAAATTCGACGAACTTGACAACTCTGTAGAGCTTCTTTTTTGTTGTTGTTCATCATCGATTCCACAGTCTATACAAAGTGCGGATGGGACCCAAAGAGGTACCATCATCAACTGCCGAACAGACCAGCCCGAAGGCTGCTTTGTGTTCACAAAGCGTGCTGACACACACAGGGCATTCCATTAAGACGCCAAGGGCTGGGGACATAACTGCTCCCCGGCAGATGCCGTTGTGTAGTGGCCACTGGATGTGACGCGACAGAACCTCCACGGGATCATTCCAATAGGGTAACGAAATCTAGCTTCTAATTTCGTAGAGGTTTTCTTGTTTTTTTTTTTGTTTTTTTTTTGTTTTTTTCCGTTCAACATCTATTCCACATTCCATGCGAAGTAGATAAAATGTGTCTTTTACGGCTAGAGGTCTAACCCGTTTTTCTCTAACCATTCAGTGATTATTCCTTTTTTTTTTCTTTTTTTTTCTTTTTTGTTTTTTTTAACAATGCTCTAGAAATAGTAGTTTCCTCCGATAAGTAGCCCCCCCCCCCCCCCCAAAAAAAAAAAAAAGTATTTTCATTCTCGTTGAAGTTACGTCCCTTTGTCTCGCAAACCGAGGCCGAAGACTAAGACTAGAGATATGAACAGAGAACTAGCCTACTAAATCAGAGAATCACAAAACGACCTTTCACAATTTGTCTTATCTGATGTCATTCGCTTGCAATTTTAACATGAACAGGTCACTGAATATGAATGGCGCATTGTGTGCGCTCATATATCATACCAGCTCTCAGAAATCAACATCCGTCCTGTGTGCTTGCCAGCACCCTAGGCATCAATCACACACTCACACACACACACACACACACACACACACACACACACACACACACACACACACACACACTCACTCACACACGCGCGCACGCACGCACGCACGCACGCACACGCACACACACACACACACTTAGGCACACGCACGCGTACGCACGTACGTACACGCGCGCGAGCACACCCACGCCCACACTTGCACGCACGCACGCACGCAACATCTGCAAAATAAATCTGCACATGGCAAACCCTCTCTCTCTCTCTCTCCTCTCTCTCTCTCTCTCTCTCCTCTCTCTCTCTCTCTCTCTCTCTCCTCTCTCCTTCTCTCTCTCTCTCTCTCTCTCTTATTCGCGTGCACGCGCATGCACACACATACACACACGTGTACACACGCACGCACGTACGCACTCACACACGCACGCACTCACACACACATACACAAACATACACATACACACGCACAGACACGCGCGCGCGCGCGCACACACACACACACACACACACACACACACACACACACACACACACACACACACACACACGTACACACACACACGCTTGCGCGCGCGCACACACACGTACCCACTTCACACACACACACACACACACACACACACACACACACACACACACACACACACACACACACACACACACACACGTACACACACACACGCTTGCGCGCGCGCACACACACGTACCCACTTCACACACACACACACACACACACACACACACACACACACACACACACACACACACACACACACACACACACACACGTACACACGCTTGCGCGCGCGCACACACACGTACCCACTTCACACACACACACACACACACACACACACACACACACACACACACCACACACACACACACACCACACTGACTCACTCACTCACGCACTCCATCAGTTAGAACATACAAAAGCTTTGGAAGAAGATGCATGTAAACAGAGTAGAGCATAATGGAGATTAAACTGTCCTAACGACATGCATTCATACAGATGGTTTTAGAAGCAGCCTGGAGTCGCCTATGTTTACACAAAGGTTTTCAGAGTTAGAGTATTGACGTGTGCTTCAGTGCGATGCAATGCGATACAGTCCAGTCAGTTTACTACACTTCACTACACTACACTACACTACACTACAGTACACTATACTATACTATACTACACTACACTACACTACAGTACACTACACTACAATGCAACGCAACGCCATGCAACACAGGCAAGTTAGAGGGGGGGGGGGGGGGGGGGGGGGGGGGGCGGGGGATTAAAGGAACAAACGATTTCCCAAAAATCTAGAAAAGAAAGTACCAAACATTTTTTTTTTGAATGTGTACGTGTATGGAGCGGGAGGCAGGAGGGAGTCAGGGAATGGGTGGGGAAGGGGGGAGGGGGGGGGGCGCAAGGGGGGAAGGGGGAGGAGGAGAATAACTGTGGAGGATTTGAACCAAAAGGCATGTAACTGTGAAGATTCAAACCCTGCATTTTTCTCTCTATTGCCCCCCCCCCCCCCCCCCACACCCTCTAACCTTTGTCGACTGTCTTCTCCCAGACTCTTCATGCAGTGAACTCGTCCTAGTTGACATGATCTAACAGAGACATAGCACCTGTCGCCTCCGTGGTATTCTCACCACCGCTGGGACAATTCACGATATAGTAAGAATAGAATATACTCCTCCACCAAAAACAGAATACATGCAACACCGCACAATATAAAAAAAGGAAGCAGAAATACTGACTGTGTCTGTTCATCATTCCTATTGTGTTGTCAGGAAGGCTGGCCAAATTAGAAATACAGCAAAACAGAATTACATCGTTTACACTGCTGTCAGGAAGACGGGCCTAATTACAAATAAAGCAAAACAGAATTACATCGTTTACACTGCTGTCACGAAGGCGGGCCTAATTACAAGTAAAGCATTACAGAATTACATCGTTTACATTGCTGTCACGAAGGCGGGCCTAATACCAAATAAAGCATTACAGAATTACATCGTTTACACTGCTGACAGGAAGGCGGGCCTAATACCAAATAAAGCAAAACAGAATTACATCGTTTACACTGCTGTCAGGAAGGCGGGCCTAATTACAAATACAGCAACACAGAATTGCATCGTTTACACTGCTGTAAGCGCGGCCTAATTACAAATTAAGCATTACAGAATTACATCGTTTACACTGCTGCCAAGAAGGTGGACCTAATTACAAATAAAGCAAAACAGAATTACTTCGTTCACACTGCTGCCAAGAAGGCGGAACTAATTACAAATAAAGCATTACAGAATTACATCGTTTACACTGCTGACAGGAAGGCGGGCCTAATACCAAATAAAGCAAAACAGAATTACATCGTTTACACTGCTGTCGGGAAGGCGGGCCTAATTACAAATAAAGCAAAACAGAATACATCGTTTACACTGCTGTAAGGAAGGCGGGCCTAATTACAAATACAGCATTACAGAATTACATCGTTTACACTACTGTCAAGAAGGCGGCCTAATTACAAATAAAGCAAAACAGAATTACATCGTTTACACTGCTGTCAGGTTTGCGGCGTAGCCTGGTCTTAGCGGAGCTGGAAGTCTGCAGCGAGGAGAGGCTGACGACAACGACGATGATGATGGTGATGGTGAAGATGAGGAGGAGGAGGAGGAGGAGGAGGATACTGGTCACTGGTGTGGGTTTGCCGGTCGATGTGGCAAAAGATCTCGTGCACTTGGATTTCTGAAACCGACAAGTGGAGTGCACGTACAGAGAAGTAGCAATATACTCTCTGTCTGTCTTTCTATCCTGGTCTGTCTGTCTGTCTGTCTGTCTGTCTCTCTTCTGTCTGTCTGTCTGTCTGTCTGTCTCTCTCTCTCTCTCTCTCTCTCTCTCTCTCTCTCTCTCTCTCTCTCTCTCTCTCTCTCCCTCTCTCTCTCTCTCTCTCTCTCTCTCTCTCTTTGTTGTTGTCTCATCTTCCATGACTCACCAAAGACTTTACTCCTCCCATGGTGCTCTCTCTGACTCTCCCCCTGTTCAAAGCTACATCCGACACAGCCATATCGCAGCGCCACCATCGGCTGTAAATAGGGACAGCAGTCGAGAGCAGGTCGTTTACAGACAACATTCATAGAAAACACTGTGCGCTCTCTCTCTCTCTCTCTTCTCTCTCTCTCTCTCTCTCTCTCTCTCTCTCTCTCTCTCTCTTTTTTTTCTCTCTTTCTCTCACTCTTTTCTCTCTCTCTCTCTCTCTCTCTCTCTCTCTCTCTCTCTCTCTCTCTCTCTCTCTCTCTCTCTCTCTTCTTTCTTTCTCTCTCTCTATCTCTCTCTCTCTCACTCTTCCTCTCTCTCTCTCTCTTTCTCTCTCTCACTCTTTCTCTCTCTCTCACTCTCTCTCACTCTCTCTCTATCTCTCTCTCTGTCTCTCTCTCTCTCTCTCTCTCTCTCTCTCTCTCTCTCTCTCTCTCTCTCTCTCTCTCTCTCAAACACTGGATGCAGTCACACCATTGAACATCAAGCTAATATGATCTTCATATTAGCTTGATAATTAGATATGTTTCTGCGTGCGTGTGTGCGCGTAGCGTGCGTGCGTGCGTACGTGCGTGCGTGCGTGCGTGAGTGAGTGCGTGCGTGCGTGCGTGCGTGCGTGTGTGTGTGTGTGTGTGTGTGTGTGTGTGTGTAACTATATGCTATTGTATGGTACTAAGACGATTGAGTAGCATGTATAATAAAGTCAGTTTCATTGACAGGTACACACATCTGTTGTCTGATCAATTAGTGAACGGTAGCGTCATCGGCAATGCGTTCATCTGATGATCAGGCTGTCCGTAGTGTGCAACAAAAAGGATAGTTTATCCCACAATGACCGATACTGCCCCCCCCCCCCCCCCCCCCCCCCCCCGCCCCGAGGCAAGATCCAGTGTGACCATCCGCCGTTGACTGGTTCTTTCATGGTTATTAAATCATCGCCCCGGCTCTCTCTCTCTCTCTCTCTCTCTCTCTCTCAGTATTATATTCAAAGTTCAGGGACCTTCCTTACGAAACGAGAACAATGTACAAGGATTTTGAGTAGCAGCCTTGAAACAATGTACAAGGATTTTGAAAAGCAGCTTTGACACTCAGGTCAATTTGTCTAAGTTCCTCTCTTTGGCTTTGAAACGCGGAGCAAGTTTTGTTTTATGAAGACCTTGTTTTCTGCGATTATTGCGATTAATATGGGACTTCTGGCAATGTGTGAATGTTACGTTTGTTTGTTTCGTCTTCAGTTTAACAGTTGCCTGCCGTTCCCCTCATTGTAACGGGCCTCAGGCCTCTATGCTATAAACCGTTCGTCATTATTATTCTCTCTCTCTCTCTCTCTCTCTCTCTCTCTCTCTCTCTCTCTCTCTCTCTACACACACACACACACACACACACACACACACACACACACACACACACACACACACACACACACACACCACACACACACACCACTTCTCGTTCATGTTTAAGTCTATGTCAAAAACAAAAACAAAAAATGTGTCGAGTTGTTTTGTCGATTGTGTAGTAGAGCTAAAGAGGATGAAATCCATGTCTTGTTTGGTTGTCCCGTTCTTCAGGATCTTAGAGAGTAACTAAGTAAACCTAAATATTTTAATTATCCATGTCTCTTTCGATTCAATCTGTTTATTGTCATCTAGAAATGAAACATTTCTGTACATCATCTTTTGTTTGAATGCTCAGTGTTGACCTCGCTCTATCAGAAGAAAGGTACTGAGATGACTAACTTTGATAATGTCAGTACTGTCTTATGTGGTTCATATGTTGCTGAAAGTGCCATGGTTATTTCCCAGTCACTGGTTGCAACATTAAAGATCAACAATTTTGTGTACCACTAGGGTATTGACTTATGTAAATATACATAAATCAGATGTG
>CM031598.1:25601142-25603642 GCA_018398815.1 Conus ventricosus | reverse complement strand
AATTTTCTCTCTCTCTCTCTCTCTCTCTCTCTCTCTCTCTCTCTCTCTCTCTCTCTCTCTCTCTCTCTTCTCTCTCTCTTGGTGTGGGGGTGATTCTAGGCACACACGTGTGTGTGCGCGCGCGCGCGCGAAGTGCAAGAGGTAGGAAATTCGGTCAGCCTTTATCTTTTGCTGTCATAAATTTCCTCTTACGTTTCCCGTCTATGGTTGCATTCCTGTTTCAAAAGCCTGTGTTATCAACTGTTTTCGCGAGTAAAATGGAATTATCCTTAAAACAAACAAACAAAAATCAACGACCAAAGGGTAATCAGTTGTTATCACTATTTGCCCGTGGAAGACAGTCATTCCTCCAGACAACTAGAAGATTAAGTGATGCCATCCATCAACAAGAACAGCGGTGAAGGGGAAATGAGTTTTGCCCAATGTTTTCTCGCGGGAAACAAACTTAAAAGAAAAGTTACTATGCCACCGAACGAAAGAAACAAATCACGCGACAAACACGACGCGTTTCGACCTCTTTGGTCTTCTTCAGGCGAGACAAACAACATTCACGACAATGAAAACAAAGAACGAGCAATCATTTATCCCCTCAAAGTAGGCGCAAAATGGATTTTGCGCCCAGTTTGAGAAGATACTTGACTGCGCCCAATTTGAGGTAAGTGACTGCGCCCAATTTGAGGAGGTAAGTGATTGCGCCCAATTTGAGGAGGTAAGTGACTGCGCCCAATTTGAGGAGGTAAGTGACTGCGCCCAATTTGAGGAGGTAAGTGATTGCGCCCAATTTGAGGAGGTAAGTGATTGCGCCCAATTTGAGGAGTTAAGTGATTGCGCCCAATTTGAGGAGGTAAGTGACTGCGCCCAATTTGAGGAGGTAAGTGACTGCGCCCAATTTGAGGAGGTAAATGACTGCGCCCAATTTGAGGAGGTAAGTGATTGCGCCCAATTTGAGGAGGTAAGTGACTGCGCCCAATTTGAGGAGGTAAGTGACTGCGCCCAATTTGAGGAAGTAAGTGACTGCGCCCAATTTGAGGTCATAGGTGATTGTTCGTCCTTCGTTTTCATTGTCTTGACTGTTGTTTGTTTCGCCTGAAGGAGACCCAAGAGGACGAAAGGGTCGTGTTCGTCGTGTGATTAATTTGTTTGTTTCTTTTGTTCGTCGGCGAAGTAATTTTTCTTTCAAGTTTGTTTGAATTTCCACCTGAACTCATCTCACATTAAGACTGGCGGAAAACAGTCTTTCAAGAACACAAAACGGTAAAAACAAGTGGCTGTTTTGAAAACAGACATTATCACCGTTTTATTCGATGATGATTACAATTTTCCTCAGAAAAAAAAAATCGGGAAAACATATCTTATGGTTTATGTAGCTTTTATGCGCCCATGGCCCACAATAACTGTTTTTGTGTTCTACTCTACGATAAAACAGTTATAACATGTGAATCAGCTATTCTCATTGTTCTGGCTGAAGAGGACAGTTATTCGTCTTCAAGGAAACGGCGATAATAATCATGGAAATAAGTTATTCTCACTGTTTTGCTGCAGAAAATACCTATTATGCTTCAATAAAAACCGTCATAATAGATAACTAATTTCTCGCACTGTTCTCTTTCTGAGAAGATTTATTCCCCCCCCCCCCCCCCCCCTCCAAAAAAAAACAAAACCCACCAATGATGACAGTAACATCATACAATATTATTGTTTTCTCGAGGAAAACATTATTTAAACTTTAAGAAAATGGTGACAAGCGACAACCGGGCAATCACTCACCTTCACCGCTTTCCCGAGGAAAATGAATAATCCTTTAAGAAATAGCAACAATCAAGAAGTCATTTTTTCTTTTTTCTTTTTTTTCTCCAACAAAACAGTTGTTGTGCTGTAAGAATTCGTTGATCATTCATAATGTTCAAAGACAACAGATATTTTCATTGTGTTATGAAGGGGAACAACTCTCTGCAAAAGAACAAGTGAGAACATCGTTATGGGCTTATAAAATGATAGGCTTCTATCGCTCATAACAAAGGTTTTCCTATTCTCCTCTTAGAAAAGCTACGTGATAACAGAGAAATTAGTTGTCATCGTTGTTTTTTTTGTTTTGTTTTTTGCTGAGGGAAACCAGTGAATATATTTCGAGAAAGCGATGATAATAAACACAACAGTGAAAATAGAGACATTGGTCATTCTCGTAGTTTTCCTTTGGGGCAAACAGTTAATGTATTTGGAGAAAGCTTTGATAATAAATAAAACAGTGACAATTGAGAAATTAGTCATTCTCGTAGTTTTGCTGAGGGAAAACAGTTAACATATTTGGAGAAAGCGGTGATAATAAATAAAACAATTATCCTTACTGATTTGCGGAAGAAACAATTAAATCCTTTAAAAAAAAAAGAAACCCCAAACAGTGACAGATAACGAAATCAGTTTCTAATGCTGTCTCCCCGAGAAGAACATTGATTATCCTCCATCGAAGCAGTGATAACACGGAAATTAGTTCTTCTCTCTG
>CM031598.1:25593642-25598642 GCA_018398815.1 Conus ventricosus | reverse complement strand
AGGTTCAGGTGCTGGGGTGGCCAGCCGCAGTTGTTGTCATCGTTCGGTGTTGTGGCAGGTATGTGGAGTTAGTTAAGGTGATCGTAGTGTAGTGTTAAGGATGGCGTTGTCTTGGGCACATTTCTGTCGACTTGTACAAACGTGTAAATAATACGAGCTCATATTTTGAATCAATTTCCAGTTTTCTTAAGGAAAAGGAAGAGGGAGAAAATGGGGGAAAATAAGTGACTAAAACGAAGCAAGCTGAGAAAGTGTGATGGTGGTTTGTGACCAGTGGGTTGTGTTGAGAGGTGCAAACAAGGAAAAAGGAAAGAAGGAAATTTGGTTGTGAAGTTTTGAATGGAAATGTAAATAGTTATCATTGGTTCGATCATGATGTTTGGATTGAGTTTTTTACTTATTCGTGACAGGGGGTTTGAACGGAAATGCTTTCGGGAAGCATGGATAAGGTGTGTTGGCCATTGGGTGCTGTAGAGGTTATGATTGTGCCGTGTCATGGAAGTTAATTAGAAAGGTAAGTATTGGGTAGTTGTGTGAAGAAGTATTGGTGTCAAAGCCGTGCGGGTTTGTAGGGTGTGGGTACCCTAATTCAATAATATAGATTTAAGATTTGTTCCTACATTGTTGATTTGTGGGAGTGTGCTAAGGCCTTGGGTGATTGCCAAGGGGATATACCTGTCCTGTCCCATTGGTTTTCTTTGGAATCGAGACATGATATTTGTGGTTGTTACAATATGACTGAGAATGTGTGTGTGGGAAGGTGTATTATGGAGTAGCTCTGTGTATACCGTAGTGTACGAGAAATATAATTTTGTGATATAAACAACGTGGGATGGTTATAGAGGTAACTCGATTGTAGAGCAATTAGGAATGGGGTGCGTAAAGGAAATCCTGGGAAGGGGCGAACTAAGGGGTTACCCTATGCATATCTACGATTAGAGGGTAACAGCTATGTCAGTGCAGGTGAGGGCGCATTCCCACCATCCTGTGGCCCGGTACACCAGGCGGATCAGGGCAGCTTAGGCGGGGTGCTGTGGACGGCCAATTGCGGGCATTCCTGTCCTTGACTGTCCGGTGGTCGTCGCAGGTGCCTGCAAGTACCCTTCCTGCCACTCCCCACCCTGCGTGTGCCGGACGGTTGTCCCAGCCATTACCCCGTCCGGTGCTACAACCCTTTACTTTCCCTCCCATCCGACCGGGCCTTTACAGCCTGGCCGTTGCTGGTGCCGTAGCGGGTGCCACTGTTGCCGTGGGCGCCGTAGCTCGCCGTCGTCTGTGTCGCCGTTAGTGTGTCACCACTGCTGTTATCGCCGGTGCTGTGACTCCACTGATGTGAAAGCCAGTGTGTCACTGTCACTGGTCGCTGTCGTCTGTGTCGCCGTCAGTGTGTCACCGCTGCTGTTGTCACCGTTGCTGTGACACCACTGATGTGAAAGCCAGTGTGTCACTGTCACCGGCGCTGTCGTCTGTGTCGCCGTTAGTGTGTCACCACTGCTGTTATCGCCGGTGCTGTGACTCCACTGATGTGAAAGCCAGTGTGTCACTGTCACTGGTCGCTGTCGTCTGTGTCGCCGTCAGTGTGTCACCGCTGCTGTTGTCACCGTTGCTGTGACACCACTGATGTGAAAGCCAGTGTGTCACTGTCACCGGGCGCTGTCGTCTGTGTCGCCGTTAGTGTGTCACCACTGCTGTTATCGCCGTTGCTGTGACTCCACTGTTTGTGAAAGCCGGTGTGTTTACTGTTTGTCTTCTCGTCTTCGGCAGGCAGGTTCGTCTGGTCACCGTCACCGTCGCTGTCGTCGTCGTGAGACAGTCAACGTTGTCGTCGTGTGGCATGGTTTTTTTTTTTTTTTGTTTTTTTTTTTGTGCGTGTGGACATTGAAACACCCGAAGACATTGGGGTTTGGATGTGCGTACATGAAGGATGGATGTTTGATTAAAAAGGGTATGACTGAAGGGGTGAATGTGCGCAGTGAATTATATGTTAAAATGAATATAGTTAAGTGAAGTTAGTATAGTTGGGTTGTTGTTTTTTTTTCTTTTTTTGGGGGGAATTGGATTTGGAAAAAAAATGATTTGTATTAATGCTATGTGTAATCTGCGGATCTGGAAACACTGCACACCGTGACTGGAAAAGGGGTCAAATAACTGGTTGTGGCGGCCTTGGCCGTTGGAACCGTGTGTTTCAGGCTGGGGTCTGAGAGTATATAGAAGATTCCGGTCATTGATTGTTGTGTCGGGAATAAAATTGTTTTATTGTCAGTTCTTGTGTGACGTGTTATATGTTTAATGGGTTAGTTGTGGGAGGGTTTTTTTTTTTTTTTACGTCCGGCTTAGCGATCCGTGACAAACTAAAATAATATTTCAAAGTGGACCCACGTCTGTGCGTCGATCGGTCAACAACACATGCTGTAAGGCTGGCAATCCAATGCTGTATGTCAGCGTGTGTGTGGTGTGTGTGTGTGTGTGTGTGTGTGTGTGTGTGCACGCGTGCGCGTGCGTGCGTGCGTGCGCGTGTGTGTGTGCGTGCGTGCGTGCGCGTGCGTGTGTGTGTGTGTGTGTGTGAGAGAGATAGAGACAGAGACACAGAGAGAGAGGAGCATGGATGTGTATGTGTAATCATATATGTGTGTGTGTGTGTGTGTGTGTGTGTGTGTGTGTGTGTGTTTGAGAGAGAGAGAGAGAGAGAGAGAGAGAGAGCATTAACGTACGTATGAGTATGTGCGGTGTGTGTGTGTTGGTGTGCGAGTGTGTGCGCATGCATGCGCGAGTGCACGTGTGTGTGTCTGTGTGTGTGAAAAGAAAGAACACCCATGAAATACATCGTGCTCGGTCAAGACGAAGCCACCCATGTGGAAACCACTCCTCCCACGCGTCCCCTCAACCTAAACACGCAGAAGACGCAAATCTTGCGAAATCCGCCACCACACCTCTCGATCTCCTCCCTCTCTGTCCCACAACTTTTTGCTCAACGTCAACGGAAACAAAAGAGAGGTCCAAAGCACTTCACACCCGAGCCTCACAAAACACCCTCAATCTAAACCCGTCGATGTATGAAGCCCTGACGACCTCTCGCGAAAGTGTCCACCCTAGAAACCTTCTCCTCTCCCCTCTCACTCCCTTCCTGGCTCTTCCCCCCTTTTTTTTTCTTTTGCTTAAGAGGTTAGTCTCCAGTAGACTCGTTGCTGGTCCTGCACGTTCTCTTGTTGGTGATAGATTGGTGGTGGATTGCCCGTGGCATGATATACTGCAAGAGGAGAGAGTTTATGGCAGATGGATCAGCAGTTTGCCTTGAGGTAACAACGCTGCTCGATCGACTGCCCGCTTCTTTATTGCAAGAAGAAAACAAAAATGAAGAGAGTACTCACGATAACAGGAAGGATCGAGAGCACGTGCAGAGAGAGAGAGAGAGAGAGAGAGACAGACAGACAGACAGACAGACAGGAAGGCAGACAGACAGACAGACTGACAGATAGAAAGGGGAGGGAAGGAGGGAGAGAGAGAGAGAGAGAGATAGACAGGGAGGGAGAGAGAGAATGAAATATAGTATGAGAGAAAGAGAGTGAGAAAGAGACAGACAGACAGACAGAGAGAATAAAGAAACAAAGAAGATAGAAATAGTGAGTTCCTCAGAGAGAGAATGTTGGTGTGTGTGTGTGTGTGTGTGTGTGTGTAAGTGCGTGCGTACGTGTGTGTGTGTGTGTGTGAATAGAAAGAACACCTACAAGAAATATTATTCTCGGTCAAAATGAAGCAATTAATGGGGGAAAAAATCTCCCTAGTCCTCCCTCAAACACACAGGAACCTTAAATCTCTAGAACCTTCTCGCGAAACCCACCACCACACCCTAATCTCCTCCATCTCTATTTTCTCTCCCCCCCCCCCCCCCCACCTCCCTCCACTTCCATCTGTGCTCAATGTGAGCGGAAACAAAGGGAGGGATACAAACCACTGCACACCTCTGCCCCACACTTAAACACCCGGTAAACTAATCCCGTTGGTTTTGAAATAAAGCCCTAACGCCCTCTTGCGAAACTGTCCACCCTCCCCCCCTCCCCCCCCCCCCCACACACACACACACACACACGTACTTCCTCACTCTCCCACCCCCGCCTTTCTCTTTCCCCTTTTTGCTCAAGAAGTTCGTCTCCAGTCATGAAGTTGCGCAATTGCCGCCACTGATTCACGCCTATCCTGCACGTTCTCACTTCGGGGCAAGACTGGCGGATCGCCAGTGGGATGATATGGTGGTGATATGATCGGAGAGATTACTGCATTAGGGCTTACCTATGCGAAACGCCCCTTAACTGTCCAAAGTGTATGTGGCTGGAGGAAAAAATGGTTCTTAGGACAATAGGAAGGGCAGAGAGCACGTGCAGTGAGGGAGAAAGAGAGAGAGAGAGAGAGAGAGAGAGAGAGAGAGAGAGACAGACAGACAGACAGACAGAGGTAGTGAGGGAGAGATATATTGAGAGAGAGAGAGAGGCAGAGACAGAGAGAGTGAAGAAGAGAGAAATAGTCAGTGAGCCACACCCACGCACCCTTCACGATGCAGATTGTGTGTTAGTATATGTGTGTGTGTGTGTGTGTATGTGTGTGTGTGTGTGTGCGTATGTGCGTGCGTGCGTGCGTGCGTGTGTGTGTGTGTGTGTGTGTGTGTGTGTGTGTGTGTGTGAGAGAGAGAGAGAGAGAGAGAGAGAGAGAGACGCAGAGACAGAGTGGAGGGAAAGAACGACAGAGGGACGGAAGGAGAGATCATGATGATGATCACGAGGAGGACAATAATAATTAATCGTTATTATTGTCTAAAGTTTGTTTTCGAAATTATAAAAAAAGTTTCCACTGCATGTCCTGGGAATATTGCAATTGAAAAAAAAGTCAGTATCGACAAGAGCTGGATCTGATCATCACGAACACAAAGGAATAGTCTGAGCCACGCTTGCCTTTCAATCTTACAGTTTTAACACACACACACACACACACACACACACACACACACA
>CM031598.1:25556142-25586142 GCA_018398815.1 Conus ventricosus | reverse complement strand
ACACACACAACACACACACACACACACACACACACACACACACACACACACACACACACCACACACACATACATACACACACGCACGCACACACGCACGCACGCACACACATACAGAAACACACACACACACACACACACACCACACACACACACACACACACACACACCCGTCAAAAGTCTATCGTGGTGTGAGTATGCATGTGCGTGCATAAAGGTCGGGGTGAAGGAAGGGAGGGCGGGAGGGGGGGGGGGGGGGAGGGGAGGGGGGGGGCTGAAGGTGAAAACTGATTTTATTTCTTATTCCTTTTGTAAAGCGCTTACAGCATATTACGTAAATAATGTGCTTATAAAAGAACATCATTACTATAATAATAATGATCATCAATAATTCATAATCATGACAATTATCATTATTTTCGTTATCGTTATCATCATCATTATTATTATCATTATAATCATCATTATTATTATCATTATTATTGATGTTGTTGTTGTTATTATTATTATTATTATTATTATTATTATTATTATTATTATATTATTATTATCATCATCATCATCATTATTATCATTATTATTATTATCACTATTGTTGTTGTTGTTATCATCATCATCATCATGATCATCATGATCTTCATCATCTTCATCATCATCATCATCATCATCATCATCATCATCATCATCATCATCATCATCATATCATCATCATCATCATCATCTCTTTTTTAAATGATACTTTTCGTTCCACATTTCGAAACAGATTACCTTAATATTGTCAATCATAACATATAAGAAAACCCCCACATAATTATGACAATAACAATTTCATTTGGGGCTGTAAATTCTCCACATTCTTTCACGATTACTATTCCTACGCTGACGATCTTCTTTTTTTCTTTTTTTTCTTTTTTTTTTTTTTGCCGGAGTTAGGGGTGGCGGGAGGGGGTGGGTGGGTGGGGGGGTGGAAACATGCTATTTCTGTCAAACCACCCACATAAACTAACGCCTTTTGTTTACTGAAAGAGTGTGTGTGGTAGGCTAAATGAGCATAACAGCATAACGTGAACTGACAGTCATTCGATGCTGGTCGTGGACATTAAAACGTCAGACAAGCCGACAGACTCGGTCTTCAAACGGACACACATCAATACCAACTGTGCAGATGTTCTCCGTAACATAGTTAAATACATCTGACGTCAGTGGTAGTTAAGAGAAAAAAAAACTAAACAAAAAAACTCAGACACACACACACACGCACGCGCGCGCGCACGCATACATACACACGCACGCGCGCGCACGACACACACACACACACACATACGCATGCACACACACACACGCGGGCACGCACGCACGCACGCGCGCGCGCGCACACACACACACACACGGGCGTGCGTGCGCACGTACACACGCACATACACACATACACACACGCGCACGCACGCAAGCTCGCACGCACGCACGCACGCACAAACGTACACAACTCCACACATACACATACATAATTATACACATTCATACTCTCTCTCTCTCATGACCACACACACACACACACACACACACACACACACACACGTACACACACAAACACACACACAACACACACACACACACACACACACCACACACACACACACACGTACACACACACACACACACACACACCACACACACACACACACACACACACACCAACACGACACACACACACACACCACACACACACACACACACACACACACACACACACACACACACACACACACACACACGTGCGCGCGCGCGCGCGCGCACACACACACACACACATACACAGCACACACACACACACACACACACACACACACACACACACACACACACACACACACACGACACACACACACACACACACACACACACACACACACGACATGCACACACGACATGCACACACACCACACACACACACACACACACACACACACACACACACACACACACACACACACACACACACACACACACACACACACACACACACAACACACACACACACACACACACACATACACACACACACACACACACACACACACACACGACATACAACACACACACACACACACGACACACACACACACACACACACACACACACACACAACACCCACACACACACACACCACACACGACACACACACACACACACACACACACACACACACACACACACACACACACACACACACCTACGCTAACGTCACTGTCACCAAATCCTGCCTCCCACCTTTCTTCCTACCTCCACCTCCTACCATCTTATCCTCTTCTCCTTCCCCCTGCCCTCCCCCCCCCCCCCTCCCCCCGTCTCCGCCACCGTCCGTCTGCTCTCTTCCCTACCGTTCACTTTCGATTCCCCCCCCCCCCCCCACCCCCACCCCTTTCACGCCTCCGTTTACCTTCTGTTTTCCCATTTCTGCAACGACAAAAATCCGTCCCTAATAACTCTCCATTCGTTCGCTCTATGCGAAATGGATTCGGGTCCAATGGCAATTATCTTAATTTTAGAGTAAATATCCCTAATGAGGCTTCCTCCCCATTCCCCTACCCCAGCACTCCCCACGCCACACCCTCCCTCCGTCTCCCCATCTCTCTTCTCCACCATCCCCTCGCTAACCCCCTTCCCCCTTCTTCCAGTCACTCTACATCATAGATAACCTCTCTCTCCCTGTGTGTGTGTGTGTGTGTGTGTGTGTGTGTGTGTGTGTTGTGTGTGTGTGTGTGTGTGTGTGTGTGTGCGTGTTGTGTGTGTGTGTGTGTGTGTGTTGTGTGTGTGTGTGTGTGTGTGTGTGTGTGTGTGTGTGTGTTGTGTATGTGTGTGAGTGTGTGCGTGTGCGCGTGCGCGTGAGTGTGCGCGTGTGCGTGCGCGTGCAGGGGCACGCGTGTGCGTGTGCGTGTGTGTGTGTGTGTGTGTGTGTGTGTGTGTGAGTGAGTGTGTGTGCGCACAGGGGCATGCGCGCACGTGTGTGTGTGCGTGTGCGTGCGCGTGCAGGGGTATGCGCGCGCGCGCGTGTGTGTGTGTGTGTGTGTGTGTGTGTGTGTGTGTGTGTGTGTGTGTGTGTGTGTGTGTGTGTGTGTGTGTGTGTTTGCGTTTGAGAGAGAGAGAGAGACAGAGAGAGAGTATGAGTGTGTGTGTGTGTGTGTGTGTGTGTGTGTGTGTGTGTGTGTGTGTGTGTGTGTGTGTGTGTGTGTGTGTGTGTGTGTGTATTGTGTGTGTGAGTGTGTGTGTGCGCGTGCGTGTGCGTACGTGCGTGTGCGTGCGCGTGCAGGGGCACACGTGTGCGTGTGCGTGTGTGTGTGTGTGTGTGTGTGTGTGTGGCGCGCGCGTGCGTTGTGTGTGTGTGTGTGTGTGTGTGTGTGTGTGTGTGTGTGTGTGTGTGTGTGTGTGTGTGTGTGTGTGTGTGTACATATGTTCATGTGCACTGTTATATGTGTGTACGTGTGTGCATGCACGCCTACGGCTCTATGTCTATGAAGTCATCATCATCATTCTCTTGCCCATGATGGGCGTAGAGGAGAGATGAGAGACACTCTCGAAGCCAGACACCGCCATCCGGCCCTGTCCTCTGCCTGTCGCATCAGCGTAGGGCCATCCATCCTGGTCCATTCTTTGATGTTGTCCATCCAGCATTTGGCTTGTCGTCCCCTTCGTCTGCCGCCTTCCAGCGTGCCCTGGATGACTGTTTTGGGCAGTGAATTGTGGCGTATGACATGCCCGAACCACGACAGCTTCCTCTTCTTGACTGTTGCAAAGAGGGGTTCTTGGGGGCCTGCAAGTGATGTTATTTGGCTCCTTACAAGGTCGTTTGTCTTCCGGTCTTGCCAAGAGATCCCGAGCAAGCGCCTGAAGCATTTAGTTTCAAACGTCTGGATTCTCTTGGTGGTCTCTGCTGTCATGGTCCAGCTTTCGCAGCCATACAGCAGGATGGACAGCACCAGGGACTTGTACAGCTTCATCTTTGTAGGAAAGTAGACCCTAACAAAGCTATGAAGTAGACCCTAACAAAGCGGTAATGGCTGGAACAGAGGCACATCCAATCAGCCTCCTTCCTCCATAACGGCTGGACAGGTTCAATGCCCAGTCAACCCCGCCACAATCTGCATTTCTCAGGGTAGCTTTTCTTCCTCCCTTCCCGGGTTACTCTTCCCTTTGCTCTCTCTCTCTCTCTCTCTCTCTCTCTCTCTCTCTCTCTCTCTCTCTCTCTCTCTCTGTGCGTGTGTGCGCGCGCGCGCGCGTGTGTGTGTGTGTGTGTGTGTGTGTGTGTGTGTGTGTGTGTGTGTGTGTGTCTGTCTGTCTGTCTGTCTGTCTGTCCGTCTGTCTGTCTGTTTCTTTCTCTCTCTCTATGTGTGTGCGTCTCTCTCTCTCTCTCTCTCTCTCCTCTCTCTCTCTCTCTCTCTCTCTCTCTCTCTCCTCTCTCTCTTCTGTGTGTGTGTGTCCCTGTGTCTCTGTCTTATTCTGTGTGTGTGTGTGTGTGTGTGTGTGTGTGTGTGTGTGTGTGTGTGTGTGTGTGTGTGTGTGTGTGTGTGTGTGTGTCTGTGTGTCTGTGTGTGTGTCTCTCTCTCTCTCTCTGTTTCTGTGTCTGTCTGTCTGTCTGTCTGTCTGTCTGTCTGTCTCTCTCTCTCTCTCTCTCTCTCTCTCTCTCTCTCTCACTCTATCTCTCTCTCTTAGTAATCGGATCGTTCGGCACTTTGCCTCACGCAGCAATGTCAGTTCGCCCTCGTCTTTTATCGATATTTGTTTTGGAAGGTCCAGATAAGCTACAGCTAATGTAAATGAATGTTGCATTTCATGGCAGTAGAAACCTAATTGTCAGTTTTCTTTTAAGTTTGAGGTGAATTATTGTCAATAAATCGCATTGCATTTTCCAGCACACAAAACTTTACGGTCAATTTTTCGAAGCTGCATTGCCGAGACTTGAATCTTCAATGATTTCCACGTACTGGAACGCAAAGGGGATTTTGTTAAATGGATATCCATTGTCGATTTATCAAACTTTGCCGAATGAATGAACATTGGAAATGTAATATTGAGGGCTGAAGTGTAGCTGACACGCATGTCTGGACCTGAGAGAAATAACAAGTGAGAAAGTGATGTTATCATAAGGAAACTCCATTAAAGTGCTGAGATTAAATTTGCTGACCCCCACCCCCTTTTATAACATAAAATAATGACAATGCAAAGTTGAAATCATGTCAGAGATTAAAACGTCTAAAATGCGTGCGTTCAGATGTCAGTGTATACTGCTATGATTTTCATTTTGCTCGAATTGTTAAAGTATTCTTGCCCTGAAAGAAAAGTATAATTGTGATGTAGTAACTCTTCCAATATAATTATGATAACAAAAACTCACAATGTGGAAACATTAGAATCATTATCTATTTGCTCTCTCTCTCTCTCTCTCTCTCTCTCTCTCTCTCTCTCTCTCTCTCTCTCTCTCTCTCTCTCTCTCTCTCTCAGAAATTACATTCAACTGAATTGGTCTAAATTCATTTTTTTGGCTTTGAAACGCTGAGTAAGTTTTGTTTTATGAGGGCCCTTTTCTGCGATTATTGCGATTAATATGGGATTTCTGGCAATGTGTGAATGTTACGTTTGTTTGTTTCGTCTTCAATTTAACAGTTGCTTGCCGTTCCCCTCATTGTAACGGACCTCAGGCCAGTATGCAATAAACCATTTGTCATTGTCATTGTCTGTCTGTCTGTCTGTCTGTCTGTCTGTCTGTCTGTCTGTCTCTCTCTCTCTCTCTCTCTCTCTCTCTCTCTCTCTCTCTCTCTCTCACACACACACACACACACACACACACACACACACACACACACACACACACACACACACACACACTTATATGTAACAGGCCACGAAACCATAGTGTGTCTTTTGCATTACAGGCCCCACCAAAGCCACTGAAAATCAAGATTCATTTAGAGTGTGCTACCTTTTCCTACTTTCCACTGCATGGTAGGATTAGGAAAGATAACCCATATGGATTTTGTGTGGCTTACTTCCCTGTCATTCTCCTGCAGAATGGCCATGTTTCAGCTGATGGCGAATCAACTGTAAATTTCAATACAACTGTGTTCGCAATGGTCGATCGACTATCAATGCGTGCGGCACTGTAATTCGTGCCAGTACTAAAGCACCGTTGCCGCACGCACAGCCGTTATCGGAGAACCACCAAAACCTGCCGCTGATCGGCATATTGCAAAGACGTTAATTTCTTCATCTGAACCACGGACATTCACGCACCTGTCAACAGAGTGCCCGAGGACAAAGCTACGTGAAACATCTAGAGTCAAAATCAGCAGTGCACAGTGTATGTTTCTTGCTGACAAGCGATGTTTGCTGCTGCTGATGATTATAGATTAGGTCTAAATCCAAGATCAGTGGCGTCAATCTCTTTTTGTGTACTTTTGTCAGCGCAAATTTGGCGGCGTTCTTTCTTCTTTCAGTTTTTATGTACTCCATGTCTAAAACGCTAAACTTATCTACATGGTAAGTTACATTGTCTATTCTGTGAGAAGAAGCAATCTCTCGAGTCGCCATTGCTTGAAACGATTGAACCTCGAACAAGATACATCCATCGTTAATTGTCTGCGTGGTAAAACATTAAACGGCAGTTTATAAAGAAAAAAAAAAGAGGAAAAAACAAAACGAAAGCTTGTACGCTCTCTTAACTTCATAACTCGTCTTGAGGCAGAGCTGGTGGTATTCTAGACGCTCTATACAATGCACATAATCTACAGTAAGTATTGTATTCCAATGGGATAGGAAATTGACAGCAGCAGTGAGTAGACAGACAGCAGATCAATCTAGTCCACAAAAACAAAGACAGATGGAAATGTCGAGCGGTTGAGCAATCATAATTCGAAAGGACCTTTGTCCGTGCACACGACATTCCATGGGAATTACAATGTTTTACATACAGACAGTGAAAAGGGGCTGCAGTACATTTGAGGCAGCAATCACGAAAAATATGTCGAAATCTTCACGGGAAGTTTACGATAACCGATAAAACAATACTGATTAATTCATCATCAGCAGACTGTCTATGAGCAGGTTCCTCTCAAACATTGACGGGCTGTGACCGCGGCATGTGATGTCGTTAACGAATTTAGTCATTTAGTCACAGACGGGAATCGAACCGAACCGTTAGTGCAGAAAGAACCAGTGAGCCGCCGTCACCAGTGTGTACGTACAAAACGTGTAACTGCACATGTCTGACTTTGAAGTTAATCCGCTTTCAGCTCAGACCTGACTGGCACATTAGCCCTGTCATAACATATGTGAAGGTGATAAAACATGACGACTTATGATCAAGCGTGTTTTGTGTGTGTGTGTGTGTGTGTGTGTGTCGTGTGCGTGCGTGCGTGCGTGCGTGCGTGCGTGCGTGCGTGTGTGTGTGTGTGTGTGTGTGTGTGTGTGTGTGTGTGTGTGTGTGACTTATGGTCGAGTGTGTTGTGCGTGTGTGTGTGCGTGCGTGCGTGCGTGCGTGCGTGCGTGCGTGCATGTGTGCGTGCGTGCGTGTGTGTGTGTGTGTGTGTGTGTGTGTGTGTGTGTGCGTGCGTGCGTGCGTGCGTGCGTGCGTGCGTGCGTGCGTGCGTGCGTGTGTGTGTGTGTGTGTGTGTGTGTGTGTGTGTGTGTGTGTGCGAGTGAATCGTTCTGCTTATTCACCCTCACGTCGATTTCGATGTTAAAAATGACGTACCGATCAGGGTGTTTATTGTTCTCTCCCTCTTTAAAAAAAAAAATTATGATTAGTTTGACAACAGGTTCGTACAGTTGAACATGATATATACCCGTAAGTGACCTGGTTGATACCCGACAGCGAAACCACAGAGCACGTGTTTCTGTCCGTCCATGACGACAAAAATGGTTTAAACCCAACCCGAACATCGAAGAAGACGACTATTGACAGCGCGGACCAAATACAGCTTGAACAGACAGTGAAGAAGGTTACTGACAGGGATGGATCACTAGGGCCAGGGAAAGAGGGCAGCGCAGACCTCTGCAAAGGCGAAACGAATCCTGGATTCGCCATTTGATCCGGATTTTGTTTCACAATCCACACACACACACATACACAAACAATGTGTTCGTTCATGGTTCACGTTCAGTCTTTACGCCATCTTGTTTGAATGATTTCAGGTTTCTGCAGAATTTTGTTAAACAGGTACTGGAGGTACTCTTTGATCTGGATTCGCAGAACAGATCCGAACCAGTAGTTTTGATGTACTGTTGCCAACAGACAGAGGAATAAGCCAACAGACAGAGGAATAAGCCAACACAAAGGAATAAGTCAACAGACAGAGGAAAAAGCCAACAGACAGAGAATAAGTCAACAGACAGAGGAATAAGCCAACAGACAGAGGAATAGCCAACAGACAGAGGAATAAGTCAACACAGAGGAATAAGTCAACAGACAGAGGAATAAGCCAACAGACAGAGGAATAAGTCAACAGACAGAGGAATAAGTCAACAGACAGAGGAATAAGCCGACAGACAGAGGAATAAGTCAACAGACAGAGGAATAAGTCAACATACAGAGGAATAAGTCAACAGACAGAGGAATAAGCCAACAGACAGAGGAATAAGTCAACATACAGAGGAATAAGCCGACAGACAGAGGAATAAGCCGACAGACAGAGGAATAAGCCGACAGACAGAGGAATAAGTCAACAGACAGAGGAAATAAGCCAACATACAGAGGAATAAGCCGACAGACAGAGGAATAAGCCGACAGACAGAGGAATAAGCCGACAGACAGAGGAATAAGTCAACAGACAGAGGAATAAGTCAACAGACAGAGGAATAAGCCGACAGACAGAGGAATAAGCCAACAGACAGAGGAATAAGCCAACAGACAGAGGAATAAGTCAACATACAGAGGAATAAGCCAACAGACAGAGGAATAAGCCGACAGACAGAGGAATAAGTCAACAGACAAAGGAATAAGCCGACAGACAGATGAATAAGTCAACATACAGAGGAATAAGCCGACAGACAGAGGAATAAGTCAACAGACAGAGGAATAAGTCAACAGACAGAGAATAAGTCAACAGACAGAGGAATAAGTCAACAGACAGAGGAATAAGCCGACAGACAGAGGAATAAGTCAACATACAGAGGAATAAGCCGACAGACAGAGGAATAAGTCAACAGACAGAGGAATAAGTCAACAGACAGAGGAATAAGTCAACAGACAGAAGAATAAGCCAACAGACAGAGGAATAAGCCGACAGACAGAGGAATAAGTCAACTTACAGAGGAATAAGCCGACAGACAGAGGAATAAGTCAACAGACAGAGGAATAAGTCAACAGACAGAGGAATAAGTCAACAGACAGAAGAATAAGCCAACAGACAGAGGAATAAGCCGACAGACAGAGGAATAAGTCAACTTACAGAGGAATGATCCGACAGACAGAGGAATAAGTGAACAGACAGACGGATACGTCAACAGTCAGAGGAATAAGTCAACAGACATAGGAATAAGTCAACATACAGAGGAATAAGTCAACAGACAGAGGAATAATCCGACAGACAGAGGAATAAGTCAACAGACAGAGGAATAAGCCGACATACAGAGGAATAAGTCAACATACAGAGGAATAAGCCGACAGACAGAGGAATAAGTCAACATACAGAGGAATAAGCCGACAGACAGAGGAATAAGTCAACAGACAGAGGAATAAGCCAACAGACAGAGGAATAAGCCAACAGACAGAGAAATAAGCCGACAGACAGAGGAATAAGTCAACATACAGAGAATAAGCCGACAGACAGAGAATAAGCCGACAGACAGAGGAATAAGCCAACAGACAGAGGAATAAGCCAACAGACAGAGGAATAAGTCAACAGACAGAGGTATAAGCTAACAGACAGAGGAATAAGCCAACAGACAGAGGAATAAGTCAACAGACAGAGGAATAAGCCGACAGACAGAGGAATAAGTCAACAGACAGAGGAATAAGTCAACATACAGAGGAAGAAGTCAACAGACAGAGAATAAGCCAACAGACAGAGGAATAAGCCGACAGACAGAGGAATAAGCCGACAGACAGAGGAATAAGTCAACATTCAGAGGAATAAGCCGACAGACAGAGGAATAAGCCGACAGACAGAGGAATAAGCCAACAGACAGAGGAATAAGTCAACAGACAGAGGAATAAGCCGACAGACAGAGGAATAAGTCAACAGACAGAGGAATAAGCCAACAGATAGAGGAATAAGTCAACAGACAGAGGAATAAGCCGACAGACAGAGGAATAAGTCAACATACAGAGGAATAAGCCGGCAGACAGAGGAATAAGTCAACAGACAAGGAATAAGTCAACAGACAGAGGAATAAGCCAACAGACAGAGGAATAAGCCGACAGACAGAGAATAAGTCAACATACAGAGGAATAAGCCGACAGACAGAGGAATAAGTCAACAGACAGAGGAATAAGTCAACAGACAGAGGAATAAGTCAACAGACAGAAGAATAAGCCAACCGACAGAGGAATAAGCCGACAGACAGAGGAATAAGTCAACATACAGAGGAATGAGCCGACAGACAGAGGAATAAGTCAACAGACAGACGGATACGTCAACAGACAGAGGAATAAGTCAACAGACATAGGAATAAGTCAACATACAGAGGAATAAGTCAACAGACAGAGGAATAAGCCGACAGACAGAGGAATAAGTCAACAGACAGAGGAATAAGCCGACAGACAGAGGAATAAGTCAACATACAGAGGAATATGCCGACAGACAGAGGAATAAGTCAACAGACAGAGGAATAAGTCAACAGACAGAGGAATACGTCAACAGACATAGGAATAAGTCAACATACAGATTAATAAGTCAACATACAGATGAATAAGTCAACATACAGAGGAATAAGCCGACAGACAGAAGAGTAAGTCAACAGACAGAAGAATACGTCAACAGACAGAGGAATAAGCCAACAGACAGAAGAATACGTCAACAGATAGAAGAATACGTAAACAGACAGAGGAATAAGTCAACAGACAGAGGAATAAGTCAACAGACAGAGGAATAAGTCAACAGACAGAGGAATAAGCCAACAGACAGAAGAATACGTCAACAGAAAGAAGAATACGTAAACAGACAGAGGAATAAGTCAACAGACAAGGAATACGTCATCAGACAGAGGAATAATTCAACAGACAGATGAATAATCCGACAGACAGACGAATAAGCCAACAGACAGAGGACTAAGCCAACAGACAGAGGAATAAGCCAACAGACAGAGGAATAAGCCGACAGACAGAAGAATAAGCCAACAGACAGAGGAATAAGCCAACAGACAGAAGAATAAGCCAACAGACAGAGGAATAAGCCGACAGACAGAAGAATAAGCCAACAGACAGAGGAATAAGCCGACAGACAGAGGAATAAGCCAACAGACAGAGGAATAAGCCGACAGACAGAGAATAAGTCAACAGATAGAGGAATAAGCCAACAGACAGAGGAATAAGTCAACAGACAGAGGAATAAGCCAACAGACAGAGGAATACGCCAGCAGACAGAAGAATAAGCCAACAGACAGAGGAATAAGTCAACAGACAGAGGAATAAGCCAACAGACAGAGGAATAAGCCAACAGACAGAGGAATAAGCCAACAGACAGAAGAATGCGTCAACAGACAGAGGAATAAATCAACAGACAGAAGAATAAGCCAACAGACAGAGGAATAAGCCGACAGACAGAGGAATAAGTCAACAGACAGAGGAATAAGCCGACAGACAGAGGAATAAGTCAACAGACAGAGGAATAAGCCGACAGACAGAGGAATAAGTCAACATACAGAGGAATAAGCCGACAGACAGAGGAATAAGCCAGCAGACAGAGGAATAAGCCAGCAGACAGAGGAATAAGCCGACAGACAGAGGAATGAGCCAGCAGACAGAGGAATAAGCCGACAGACAGAGGAATACGCCAACAGACAGAGGAATAAGCCAACAGACAGAGGAATAAGTCAACACAGAGGAATAAGTCAACAGACAGAGGAAAAAGCCAACGGACAGAAGAATAAGCCAACAGACAGAGGAATAAGCCGACAGACAGAGGAATAAGTCAACAGACAGAGGAATAAGCCGACAGACAGAGGAATAAGTCAACAGACAGAGGAATAAGCCGACAGACAGAGGAATAAGTCAACATACAGAGGAATAAGCCGACAGACAGAGGAATAAGCCAGCAGACAGAGGAATAAGCCAGCAGACAGAGGAATAAGCCGACAGACAGAGGAATGAGCCAGCAGACAGAGGAATAAGCCGACAGACAGAGGAATACGCCAACAGACAGAGGAATAAGCCAACAGACAGAGGAATAAGTCAACACAGAGGAATAAGTCAACAGACAGAGGAAAAAGCCAACGGACAGAGGAATAAGGCAACAGACAGAGGAATAAGTCAACAGACAGAGGAATAAGCCGACAGACAGAGGAATAAGTCAACAGACGGAGGAATAAGCCGACAGACAGAGGAATAAGTCAACATAGAGAGGAATAGGGCCGACAGACAGAGGAAAAAAGTAAACAGACAGAGGAAAAAGGGCAACAGACAAAAGGAAAAAATTCAACAAAGGGGGGAATTAAGTCAACAAACAGTTTAAATAATCAACTTACAAGAAAAAATTTAACCATAAATGAAAAACCGACAGACAAAAGAGTAAGTAAACAGCCGGAAAATACGTCAACAACAGAGGAAATAACCCAAACATAATTTTTAAAAAAAGAAAAAAAAAAATGCGTAAACAACAGGGGAATTTAAGTCAAAAAGACAGAAAAATAGAAAAGAAAGGGGTGTATGTAAAAGAAAAAGTTTTAATAAGAATTTTTTTTTGGAAAAAAGGTAAAAGGAAAAAAGGAAATTTAAGAAGGGGTTGAAATAAAGGTTTTTGGGAATCAGTATAAAAGGGAAGTTAAAGGACAAACGGGGGGGAAAGGGGGGGGAAAATGTTGAAAGAAGGGAATAATGAGAAGGGGAAAAAGGAAGGTGGTTGGGAAAGAGGTGGGGGAGGAATAAAGGAAGGGAAAAAAGTAAGGGGGTGGTGGGGGTTTGTATGTTTGTTAAAGTAATGGTTTTTTTTTTTTTTTTTTTTTTTTTTTTTTTTTGGGAGTGGAAAAGGTTTAAAAAAAAATTTTGAAAAGTTTAATTAAAGATTTGGAATTTGGGGTTGGGGGGGGGGGGGGGGGGGGGGGGTTTAAATTTTTAAAAGGTTTTTTTTTTTTTTGGTTTTTTGGGGGGGAAAATTTTGGGGGGGGTTTGTTAATTTGGTTTTTTATTTTTGGGGGGGGTTTTAAAAAAAAGGGTGTTTGTTTTTGGGGAGGGGGGGGGGTGAGAGGGAGGGGGGGGGGGGTTTTTGTTTTAAAGGTGTGGGGGGAAGGGGGGGGGGGGGGAAATGGGGGGGTGGGGGGGGGGGGGGGGGTAATTTGGGTTAAAGGGATTAGGTTTTGTAGGATAGGGAGTGTTTGTTATTTTAAGGGGGGTGGGGGTTAGGAAGGTAACGATTTAAAAAATTGGTTTTTTTTTGGTCCTGTGAAGGTTGGATTTTTTAGAGGGGAAAATTTTTGGGTCTTTTTGACCTTGGGGCCCTTTAAAACCCTACAAAACACAAGCCATTTTCCCCCTCGCTCATTTTTTTTAGGCTCTCGGGCACCCCGTTTTAAAAACCCTCGACAAATGGAACAGACATGTAAAAAACACGAACGCGAATTTTTCCCCCCCCCTTTTCGTGCTTTTTGAAAATATTTCATCTTTCCAACGAAAATATAAAGGTAAAAAAAAAAGGTACCTTTTGGAGAACTCTTAAATTTTCGTGCTTAAGCATTTTGGAACAAAGTAAGTGTTGGGAGGTTGTAGGGAACGGCAGGTTTTTTGTGACCAAAGTTCACCAAAAAGGTGGGGGGAGGGGGGGGGGAAAAAGGGGTGAACTGTTTTAAATAGGGTCCAAAAAGGGGGTTTGGGCAAAAGGGGTGGGAAGGTGGGGGGGAGGGGAAACATTTTGGTGGGGGTTTTTTCAAAAAAGGGGAGGGGGGAAAAGGAAAAAAACTTTGGAAAAGAAAAAGGGGGGGGGGGGGGGGGGGCCAGGAGGGGGGGGGGGGGGAAGGGGGGGTTTTTTGGGGGCCGCTTGAGAAAAACAAGTTTTTTCCCCTGACATTTGATTTCCATAAGGCCCCCAAGTCCCAAAGGCCGTTTTTAATTAGCTGGCTTTCCATAAAATTTGCGGTTTTGGGCCCTCTTTTTGTCCTTTGCCCCAAAGCGCTGCCACTCGATTTTCACAGGTTTTGGTGTTCAGAATTTAAAGTGGTTTCCCCACGGGTGTATCTGCCAAATTTCAAAAAAAAGGGACGATGAAACTTTTTAAAATTAAACCCAAAAAGCCATTTTATTCCAAAAAAAAAAAAACAACCAAAAATAATAATAATAATAAAAATAATAAAAAAAAAAGGCAAAAAAAACACGTCCTTTTTTTTCATCATCCAAAGAAAGGGATTTTTATAAAAACTCTGGGTGGAAAGGTTTCAATTCACAGAAAAATCTTTATTTTAAAGAAATTTAAAAACACAAACATGATTTTGATATGTAATGTAGTACGCTTCATTTTGATAACAAAACAGAAACCCAACGAGCACAAATAACAACACAAACGAAACCCTGAAGTGACAATGAAATTCCCTTAAGGGGAAGTTACTACACACTAATTTGAATGAGACTATCCCCAGGTTCCGGTGTGAACGCAAACCCCAACTCTTTTGCACACACGTAAAAACCCCTCACCAACTTTTGGAAGAGTAGGCCAAAATTTGGGGTTGGGGAAAGGGTTACACTTTAAAACAAAGCATGCAAACCCCGCGTTGGGGAAAAAGGAAAGAATTTAAAAAAGTAAAGGAAAAAAAAGGATCGATATTTTAACGGGTACGACTGGAAACACGGGGAAACGAAAGAATGAAGCGCCCGCCCGGCAGCTCTTCATTTGCACAACCCAGGGAAAGGGACCCTCGTGTAAACGAGTGTGGGGTTGGGAAAGCCTTTTAAGCTTGGGCCTCTAGGGCCCAGAATAGGCCCAAAATTTTAATTTTTCATTTTCATATCACTAAAAATAACAGCTTTTTCCCGCGAATTCCCTTTTGGACCATCAGAAAGGGTAGGCGAGCGAAGGAGCAAAAGCAAAACCTAAAAACCGTTCTGGCGAGCGAAATCGGGCCAAAACTTACATGGATTTAAGGGGCATGTTATTCCCAAAACTGAAATTTCCGTAGATTCGTGTCATTAAACTGGTTTTTTGCTTAAAAAAGGGAAAACCTAAAAGCAGGATTTCACAGACAAAATTTTTTTTGGGGAAACAGGCCATTAACCCTGCTTTTTTTATTCAAACAAAAAGGAAAGGGTTGCATAAAGGGGGGTTTTAAGGGGCAACTTTTTTTTATCCCTCACCGAAATCTATTTTTGGGGTCCAGTTCATTTAAACCTTTAAAACCCAGCGTTTTCCCGTTTTACCATACCTCCCGACGATAATGGTTTGGCCAAAACCCAAATTAAATAAAGCTTTTCCCTGTGTTTTTTAAATTTGTTTTAAACCTTCATTTAAAAAGATAGGTTTGGTAAACGATTTTATATTCCCGCAGCGAGTCCCACCAGTTTATAAAATGAACCGGGGCCCCTGCGGGGGCGAAGAACCAACCCAGGTGCTGCGTTTCCGAATTTTTTCGCCCTTTTTTTGAAAAAGGGGTGGGTCTTCCAAAAAAAGCGGGAACGTGGGAATTTAAAATACGCAGCAAATTTTCTTTTTTTTTTCTTTCTGTCTGCCTTTCTGCTGTCAAACGTCCCGTCTGTCGTTTCTCCTCCCCCCCCTCCTCTCTCTCTCTCTCATTCTCTCCCTTTACCTTTTCCCCTCTCTCTGTCTGTCCCGCTGTCTCTCTCTCCCTCTCTCTCTCTCCACCCCTCTCACCCCCCTCTCTCTCCCCTCCCCTCTCTCTCAAAAACACACACAAAACACACACACACACAACACCACACACAAAACACACACCACGCACGCAAAGCACGCACGCAAAAGCACGCACCCAAAAACCCCACACACACCACACACACACCCCACACACCACACACACACACACCCACACACACACACACACGTATTTATCAAAATGCGAAATGAATTAAAAAATGTGTAAAATCCCGAGACACAGTTTACTAATATACACTTTTAAAATACCTGGGACAGTCTACGGAAATTTTCAAAGGGTGAAAATACAAAGGAAAAACAAAAAATGAAAAATTAAACAACCGCGGGGCACAACAAAACACACACACACACACACACACAACACACACACAACCAAAACACATAGACACACAAAACACCACGCACCCACGCACACAAAACCCAAACGCACGCACCACGCACGCACCACACACACACACACACAAAACACAAAACACAACACACAACACACACACACAACACACACACAACTCCCCCCCCAAACCCCACCAAAGCACGCACCAAAGCACACAAAACAAAACACACACAACACACAAACACACACACACAAAACACACACATACACACAACA
Organism: Conus ventricosus; assembly: GCA_018398815.1. Taxonomy (NCBI): domain Eukaryota; kingdom Metazoa; phylum Mollusca; class Gastropoda; order Neogastropoda; family Conidae; genus Conus; species Conus ventricosus. The sequence continues at coordinate 25,569,511 of CM031598.1, read as the reverse complement.
AAACTCACACACCCAAAATTTAGGGTGACAGAAAAACCCTCTGAACTTTTGACAAAAGCACCAAAAATTTTGTTAGAAAAAAAATTTCAACATTCATAAGATAAAGTTGTTTTTTAACATGGCTGTAGGAAACGCGTGAGCCCAAAAAAGGGGAGCACAAAAAGGGAAAGGGAGTTTTTTGTCTCTGGGAGGCCCGACCCCCCTTTTTTATTCACCCGAGTGAAATCTGTTTTTTCTAGGGCACTTGGGGATGTTTGTCAAGGGGGCGTGAAACCTCCACAAAAGGCATTAGACCTTGAGACAAAGGACATTTGTACGTGGGATTTCAAATAAGTAATTTACCAATTAACCAGGGGAAAAGTTTCCCACCGCACACGGCCGAAGTGGCAGATGAAAAAACAACAAACCCAGGAAAAAGAGTTCGGACCTGCCCAGTGGCGAAAGGGGAAGATTGTAACCACACGACCCGGGGCCCCAAGTGAGGCTAAAAAGGGTCGGGCAGCTGAGTTCTTGGTAAACAGTCAGTGAAGACAGGGGGCCCTTTGGGTTTGTTCAATTTTATTTGCCCCTGGGTCACTGTGTTGGTTTTCTATTGTTTAGCTTGGGTGAATGCGTGTGGAGGTTGTAGTAACCCCCCTTAAAAATAATTACTGTGTTAAAATGACCACCCCAAGTCGGCGGGGAAATTTTTTTAAAGTTTCCCCGGGGCCAAAAGTTGTTTTTCCCAATCAATTTTGGAAAGGGGGTGTGTAAAAAGCGATGTTTGGAATGGGCACGAGTGGAAATTTAGGGTTTCTTGTGAAAAGGGGCTTGAGAAGGGAGCGGGAAAAAAGGCATGGCCTAAGGGGAATCCCTTTTTTTCCCCCCTAAATAAACTGAGGGGGAACCAAAATTTTCCCCAATCAACACCAGGGGAAGAGAGAGAAGGCAAAAGAGAGAGAGAAAAGGAGAGGGGTTTAGCAGGACAGAGAAAGGGTCGAGAGAAACGTGGCTGGGGGAAAGAAGAGACAGCAAGGTCCCCTTTGATTAAAGACAAAACTGGAAGGAAGAAAAATAAGTTTTTAAACCCAGAGGGGGGTGAAAACAGGGCAAAAATGAATTTTGAACCCAGAGGTGGGTGAAGAATACGAAGAAGAAGAGTTCGACGTCCCAGAAACCCCCGAGCGACCACGAAGACCCAGTTTCCCGAAAAACCGGGAGCCATTTAACCAAGGGCATCACCATCCCCAAACAGTGCTGGAAAAAACGTTAAGAACTTTTTTTTCAAGAAATGTGTGTGGTTTTGAAAGCGGGTTGTGTGGGAAAAACCCGGCCAGGTTTTAAAAATCCTTTTATTATAACCCGGGATTAGGAATTTTTTGTCTTTTTTGTTTTGAAAATTTCATTGTGTGTGATTTGATTGTTCTAGATTAATTAAAAAGTAGCATAAAAAATTGTATTTTTTGTTTCTCGTCTTTTTAAGGGGAAAAACGGGAATTTCTTTAACCCCTCCCATTCCCAGAAGAGGTGAATGGTTTGGTGGCGGGGCTGAGTGTGCCCTAAACGTTTATAGTTCAGAGAAAACCTGTGTTTAACCTGACAAAAAATACATCAACTTAGTGCCTTAAAACCCAAAACCAACACATTTTCCCCCCTCCTGGACAAAAATGGGAGCCTGGCCCGGATTGCATGCCCCAAATTATTTCAGGCGGGAAACAAAGTGAGTACTAAGTAGTACTTGGGGGGAAGCGTCCCCCTAAAGGGAAATTTAAATTTCTCTTCTAATTAAATTTTCCCTTTTGTTCTTTTATTTTTGAGCATTGTCTTGGGGTGTAGGGGGTTTTTAAATTTAAACAAAGGGCGTTCAAGAAACGAAGAACGAGGTTTTAGTCTTTAAATCTCAAAAGAAGCTTGGTTTACATTAAGGGTCCTTTTTAGTTAGGAAAAACTACCACTTGTTTGGGGTACTCGTCCCCGTTTGGTAGATAAACTGTTAAAAGACTTTTCCGGTCCCATAAAGTAACAGTTTTGGTCAAAACGACAAAAAAGGCAAGAAAGTTTTACTCCCATTGCGGAACTGGTAAGTTTTGGGAAAAAAAAATGGGAAAATACAGGGGATGAACTGGGGTATTTTTATTGGGAAAATCAGCAGAAAAACTGGGGAAAAGAAAAAAGGCTGAAAGGAAAGGGGAAATTTTAAAAGGAACGTTTTTTAAGGGAGAAACCCCTGCGTCGAAGGGGTAAAACAAATGCACAGACGCAGGGGAAATTCAGCTTCCCAAAACGAGAGCAGAGGCAAAAGTGCACTGGGCCCGAGCAGAGCAGAAGCAGAAAGTGAAAACTTTCCAAAAGGGGGAGCAGATGCCGAGGCCGAGAGACCCCTTTGACTTTTAAACAGTTGCGTCAAAGGGAAAAACAATTCAGAAAGGGCGAAGCAAAACGGAATCCCCAAATTCAAACGAAACAAATTGAGTTTGGGAAAAAAAAAAGTCTGAAAACGGGGGGGGGGGGAAAAACAAACCCTTTTTGAGTTTAGTAGGCCCCAGACAAAGTTCGCACCTAGACTTAAAAACCCCCCGTTTTAAAAGAAGAAAAAAGATTCCCAAACGACCCTATATCCCTTTTTTGAAAAGGGTTTCCGGCACGGGCGGGGCCCGGGAAAATAACTGGGCAATAAACCCCCCGCCCTTTTTGGGCAGGGTTTGTGCCCTTACACACAGTATCCCCCCCTACCCAAAGGATCAAGAAGATTTTGACAAGGGAAACAGGTGGTGCTAAAGGGATAAATTTTACCCGAAAAGGGTTTTAGGGGTAAGTTTCGCGAGACGAGAATCGAACAGGGGGAAATACACTCGTTCGGAGTTAGGGCCCGGGCCACTATTTCCCCAAGTGGGTTTGAATGAGGGGGAGTGGACAGTGATTTGAAGGGCCCCCCAAACACTGGGTAAAGGAACAAAACCGATGGTTGTGGGGGCGGGGCCCTTTCCAAACCACAATTTTGGGAAAAAAGGTTTCAACCACAAAAGCTGAGGGACTTGAGACACTAGACATACCGGGGAACGAGGGGTTTATTTGCCTGAAAAACCCGGGGGAAAAACCTTGGGAACCCAAAATTTAGGGATAGCAAAGGGCCCGCACATTACTCACGCAATGAATCAGCAGTAAAACAAACCCTAAAGGGCCCCCAGCGTCACGTGAGCAAACAAGGGTGAAAAAACCAAAAAGCCACGTGGGTAGGGGAAAACGTACCTTTTTCTGTGCAAAAAGACAGGGCACTTGGGGAGGGATTGAATTTTAAGTCACAGAAGGCAGCACAAATGAGGAACAGGCCCCAAAGGGGAGGCAGGTAGAAAAATGAACAAGAAAGACAGTGTTTTTTTGTCTGGATTTTGCGGGGTGTTTCACAGTTTAGGCGTTAAAAATGGGGTTTTCACAAAAGGGAAAAGTAGGTGACCCAAAGTGGGAAAAGCATTAGAGACTCTGGGTGCACTGGGTCCCTGGTAAGGAATTCCCTGGTTTTAGAAGGGGCAAATTTACAGGGAAAAAAAAAGATTTTTGACAAATAGATGGAACAGTAGCAGAATTCAAAAAAGGCACGGTGCTCATTGATACAAACCCTTTTTTAGTGGAAGTGTACAAAGGGTTTTGGGTTTCCGAAGCCGCCGTATGATTTGGGAATCGAAACATTTCCCCGGGGCACGTGGGTAAAGGAACCCCGAAAAACCCGGGGTTTTTTGTGTTGAATCAGGGGAAAAAAATCACGTGAGGAAAAGCGTGTCCCCGTAACCTACCGCACTCACTTTGGGGCAAACAAAAGGGCAACACTCCTCAAAAACTTTTTCCTTTTTTCTCAAACAAGGCAAAAAACGTGTTAAGGAAGGGACAATCGTTTTGAAAAATAAGGAAGGGGTATTGTACCGAACGTTCACTCACCGAGTTCGGGGGGGAAAAAAAACGACAGATCGTTGTGCCAAAAAAGCGCAGAAAGGGGGTGATGTCAGAAAAACCCTTTGACGTCACCTCGGGGCCCTCTCCTAAGAAGGCCCACAAAAGGCAGTGACGCAAGAGAAATACTGGGCCCCAATCCTTTGGGGATAACAGGGGGTTTCCGTTCACAATGCAGGGACATGCCACGGGGAGGCAAGGGTGGGTACAGAAAGGGGGATCAACAGGGCGACCAAAAAATTTTGGCCAAAATAAAATGGTCGGCAAGAAGTCAGGTTTGTTTTGCGTGTGTCTTGTGCAGTGTCCCCCGGGATCGTGACTTTGGGTGGGTTTCGGGCCCCTTTTATTAAAAAGGGGAGAGAATTTTTCCTAAAACAAAAGGTTTTTTTGGCCCCACGACTTTGAGCTGGTGGAGATTTCAGAATTTTGTTGAAATTTGCCCTTTTTAAAATGTGTTTAATAATTTTATTTTTCTCTAAAAAAATTTTTTACAAGACAAATCTTTCGTTCGTTCCTGGTGTAAGTAGCTTTTAAAAGGCCCCATATTACACGTTTTAAATGGGAAAATTATGAGTTTCCCCTTTTCCTAATGTTTAAAATTTTTGGGCCCAAAGCAGGGCCCTTGGGCTTCGGGGGGTGGGGGAATTTTTTTCAAGGAGCTGAAACCCTCCCAAAAGGCATTAGACGCTTGGAACAAAGGACAATTTTTACGTGGATACAAATAATTTAAATTTTTCCCCAAATTTAACCCCCGGTTAAATTACCCACCGGCCAAAAACGGCCGAAGTGGTCCCAAGACAAACAACCCCCTAAGGGGAAGTTCGGACCCCCAGTGCGAAAGGGGAAGGGGTTTTAACCACAAAGACCCGGGGGCCCCCAAATGAGTGGGTAAAATTGCCGGCAGCTTTAGGTTCTTTTGTAAACAATTCCCTGAAAAGCAGGGGGCCTTTGGTTTTTTCCAAAGGGAATTTCCGTTGGGGCACTGTGTTGGTTTTTATTGTCAGGGTGGCTGAATGCGGTTTGGGGGTTGTAAATAACCCCCCAAAGATAATTACGTGTTTTTAAATGACCACCAAGTCGGGGGGATAAAATTTTTGAAGTCCAAAACTGGGGCAAGAGTGTGTTTGTTAAACAATTAGGAAGGGGGGGTGTAAAAGCTGAAGTGTTTAAAATTTCCCCAGGGAGAATTTTGGGGAAATTGTAACTAGGGGCCATGAGAAGGGAGCGGGACAAAGGCATGGCCTGAAAAGGGGAAAAATTTGTTTCCCTCCCCAAAAAAACTGAGGGAGAACAACGTGTCGGAGTCCAAAACCAGGAAGGAGGAGAAGGCAAAAGAAGAGAGAGAGGAGAGGTTGGGGGCAAAGGGCAGAGAAAGGGGCGAGGAAAAGTGGTCGGGGGATAGAAGAAACAGCAAGGTCTTAAGTTTTAAAAACAAGCGGAAAAAGAAAAAAAACAAGTTTGAAGCCCCGAGGGTGGTGGGAAAACAGACAAACGAATTTGAACCCAGAGGTTGGGGAAGAAGACGAAAAGAAGATTTTTCCTCGAGAACCAAGACCACCACGAAGACCCATCCGAAGCCTGGGGCCAGGGCAAAAACCCAAGGGGATCACCCTCCCAAACAGTGCGAAGAAGACGTGAAGGGGAAATTTTTTCAAGGGAAATGTGGGTGGGGTGGAAAAACGGGGGTTTTTGTGTGTAAAAACCGGGGCCCGGTAAGAAGTCATTTTTTTTATAACCCCGGGGTTAGGATGTATTGATCTTAATTTTTGATATTTTTATTGTGTGTGATTTGGGTTTTCAAGATTAATTTTTTTAAATTTGCAAAGAAAAATTATTTCTTTTTCTTTTAGTCGTGTTTGGAGAGAAACCCAATGCTGACAAACCCATTTTCCCCAAAGAGGTGGAAAAAGTTTGGTGCGCGCAGGGGTGTGCCCAAAGCTTTTTTGAGTGCAGAGAAAAACCCTGGGGGTGTTTTAAACCTGACTAAAAAAAACATCAACCCTTTGTGCACTTAAAGCAATTTCCATCAGAGTTTCCCCCCGTCCCGGACAATTTGGTGATCACTGGACAAAAAAAGCCATTCATTGGGTTTTTCTCAGACAGAAATTTAAAGGGCTTTGCCCCTTTTTTGTCGTTTTACTGGTTGGCAAATTTTAAAAATTTTGTTCACAGACCAAGAATTCGGGTTTATCACGGAATTTTGTTATTCACTGACCAAAAAATTTGTTGTTGGTTTTTGTTTTGTTTTTTTGTTGTTGTTTTTTTTGTTGTTTTTTTTGTTTGGGGTGTGTTTTGTGTGTGTGTGTGTGTGTGTTTGTGTGTTTGTGGGGGGTGTTGATGATGTCGTCATCGCCATTGCAAGGAGTCAGATCCATTCGCAGTTCAAGGTGAACTTGTCAAAGTCAACGTTCTGAGACCAGTCTGTGTGTTATAGTCAGGTCAGCCCGTGAGAGTCTGCTTGCTGACGGGAGAGATGAACCGAAAAATGTCCTACCTTTTGAGGGGATGTCCTCTTGCCAGCAGGTAAACACATTATAAAAGTAAGAGACCACTCGGGCGAACCAAAATCTCCGACAAGGACGAACGAATCTCACATCTTTTCATGATAATAATATCTCGAGTTGTTTTTATTCTTGCCCTTCTGTCACAGTTTTTTTTTTTTTTGGCTTTTATTTTTGTTAAACTAGTGTTTGCATGTTGACACGTTTTCATTTTTGTTTGTGTTGTTTGTAATTTCTTTGACATAAAACATGGGGGAAAAAGAGCGAACGAATCTTGGATCCGTACTTTGAGTCAGTTCATGATTGAAAACAATATAGTTTTCCGCCAGGAAAGTAATAATAGGTATTGACTGAAGGAGCTACTTTCCATATATTCATTTCCATAGAACGGGCAAAAAACAAACAAACAAAAACCCAAAAACAAAAAAAAACGGAAGAAGAAGAAGAAGAAGAAGAAGAAGAAGGAGAAGAAAACCACAAAACAAAGTATCAATGTTTATGTCGTTAGAAAGTTTTAGATATCTATGAATATACACTGATTTGTAGCCAGTTAATCATTCCGTAGTTGTGTTACTTCACAGTGTATGTACATCTCCAATAAAACAAAAACAAAAAAAAACTTTGTAATGTTGCATCCTCTGTTTGAGCCGGGGGAATGGAGGAAGGGGAGTAACTGTTAATATTTACCAAAGGAGTTCACTCCCGTGTACTTTTTATTTAGCTAATTGGTGCAGATTCTGCCATTTGATGGAGATACGTTCGAAAGCTCGCCCCCCCCCCCCCCCCCCCCCCCCCCCCCCCCCCCCCCCCCCCATTCTCCTCCCGTTCTTCCCAGGCCACATTCCGTCATTTGCAGAAGTTTGATATAAATTGCCCTTTTTATGTAGAAAATTAATTGTTTTTGCATATTTTTCCTCAGGGACAATAGAGGCCGGTGAAAACTTAACCTTCTTTGTAGAAACAGTTACACGTCAACTATAATATTCAGTCTGTAAAGACAGGCACGACTGAAGTACTCTCAGAATGTTTTTGTGTGTCTGAAAGTTGATCTTTGTTGCATGAAGGTTAAAAGTTTGCTTTAATTCGGGATTCGATTATCCAGAGAGCATGCTGTGCCTCATAACGATTGTATGCATTATACAGCGTTTGAGGGTGTATTTTCCTATTCCAATGGCGTGTGACATGGATGGGTAGTTGCAATATTCAACAGTCGGCTTCAGGACCTGGGGGGGGGGGGGGGGGGGGGGGGGGGGGGGGGGGGTGCGGGACCTGTCTTCGTGCTCCAATAACGACCAGCATGTCCCGCAGCCTCACGATGCGTGGACAGACACCAGAAAGAGCCTCTACCCCTTCCCCTCGAACCCCTGCGCCTCCATCCCCTTTCCCTCCCTGCCTCGCCCCATCTTCCCTGCCCTCTTCCAAGGCGCAAAGCCTTGTCAATCTCGTATAAGCCGCCTCTAAGTAGAGGCACCCCACCCCTGCGCTGCATGAGCTCACTTTCACATGGATGAAATCAGTGGACCGTGAGAGCCACAGAAGTCTGTATGTAACCTTCCCCTGCCCCTCTCTCTCTCTCTCTCTCTCTCTCTCCCAGGGTCAATCACCACTGCGAGAAGAGAGTAGACCTTGCGTGGAAAGTGTAGAGATCATTCATGCGTGTGTGTTTCATGGTCATACCAATCAGAATGTTTTTTCAAGGACAGGTGATTGTTACATTCTATTTGTCCTTTTCCATTGAACGTAAAGTTAATATAGATTTCTAGGTTAGCAGTTCGGCCTTGATATTTGATGGGGGGAAACAATCAGTATAACTGTGGAACAGAAATGAACCCGGTAGAAAGGAGCACTAACTGCAGTAAAAGGGCACGGAAATGAAAGACAGTGTTATGTCACGTGAAGTGTTGGCGTGTACAGGGCACGTGAAGAAAAGTAGGAATGCTAGTATGAAAACACACACACACACACACACACACACACACACACACACACACACACACACACACACACAGAGAGAGAGAGAGAGAGAGAGAGAGAGAGAGAGAGAGAAGAGAGAGAGAGAGAGTAGGAATGCTAGTATGAAAACACACACACACACACACACTCTCTCTCTCTCTCTCTCTCTCTCTCTCCTCTCTCTCTCTCTCTCTCTCTCACACACACACACACACACACACACACACACACACACACACACACACACACACACAGCCATAGAGACAGAGGGAGACTGAGAGAGAGAGTTACTGTGCACGAATTTCAATGACGATGCGGTGGTTGCCCTAGCGTTGGTTCCAGATTTACCATTTATGCATCTTTGAACCATTTGAGGCAAAGAGGACACGGTGCCAATAACATTTTCAGCAGGATCAACTGAAGGGATAAACCATCTCAAACCATGAAGTCAAACTGGTTTCAAAGTGGTGTGACTGCATGCACAAATTGAAACAAGAGTAACAACAGAAAGAAGTACTGTGTCGCCTACCGAAAGAATAAGCAAATTAAAAGCCAACACAAAACAAGCGTATCGTGATGTATTAATTCTTTCATTTGGCGGCGAAGTATTTCTGTCTTTGGTAAGATCTGGGCACACGTTTTTTGCTTGATCAGTTCTGCTAAATTGAGCAGCCTTTTCATCCTCATTTTAGATAGCAGATATCACAGCTAAAAACAAACAAACAAACAAAACCCAAGGTAGGACTCCTCAAAAGAACAGGTAGAAGTTTCATCCTTTTCCGAACTTTTCATAACAGTCTGAAATTCATTCCGTATGGCATACATTTCAAAGAATAAGAGCGTCGCCTTTTTTGCCCTGCCCAGTTTGTATTCGATTATCACTGTTTTCAAATTGATGAAGGGAATAACACTACATAAGACTTTTTTCTAAAAAAAAACACACAAAACAAACCCTTCTTTGCCATACAGATGCAATCCAGGAATGCTCCGAGACATTCCGTGGCTTGGGTGTCATTCTGGAACGTTTCACTGGCTGCACAAACACGCTTGTCAGGTCCATGCAATCTGAGACCTACCAAGACTGACTGACACGAACTTGACAAACGATCATCTTGATCCCTAGTGGTGTAGGAGGGAGGAAGAGAATGGGGCGACATGCTTCGTTGGAAAACAGGGTGGGTGGAATGGATCAGTAATCCCAACCACACCGGGCAAAGACGGGTGGAACTGAGGTTGTGAAATTGCAGTGCGGTCGTTCTAGGTTAGGGACATTCCTGCCGAGTGATTTGAGGCTTCCGACTTTCCGAAGGAGTGGTCTGAAGTTAAAGGCTATAATCGTTCCGTTGAAAGGGTTTGAAATTAGAACATTCCGATGAACCGAAGAGAGGCTACAGTATACCGCGGGAAAGACGTGACATTGTGAAATCCTAAGGGATTGATCTCAGATTGCATTCCTTGAGACTGATTTGAGGTTCAGAGGGACTGATTTGAGACTGTGGGATTCCGAGGAATTGGTTTGAGGCTACAAGATTAAATATTCCGAGGAACTGATTCAAAGGTATGACATTCCAAGGAAATGGTTCGAAGTCATGAGATTGAGTCTCAAAGGGACTGGTTTGAAATCGTGTGATTCTGAAGAACTGGTTTCACAATACGTGATTAAAAGTCCTGAAGAACTGATTTGTGGTTACCGCATTCCAAGGAACTGGTTTGAGGTCATGGGATTTGAGACTCGCCGGGACCGATTGGAGGCTGTGGGATTCTGAAGACTACTTTGCGGTTACAACATTCCCAGAGATTGATGTGAGATCACGAGACCCAGAGAGTCTCATCGGAGATAATGACTCTCTAATGGAATACCTTGAGTCGAGAGAGATTTCAGTGAATGCACGGCTCTCGCCTGGAAGTCATTGAGTGATGCGGGAGATGGGGAAGGATGGGAGGTGGCAATGCAGCAGAAGATGAAGAAAGAAAGAAAGAAAGAAAAGAAAAAGAAACGCACATTTTTTTTTTTTTTTTGCTGTCCCAACCTCTGCGCTACCTCAGAGGCAGTGCACCCACGCCGCTCATTCCGACACCCCGTCCACAGCCATAGCCCGGCCGGCCCCGCCGCAGCCCCGGCACCAGCAATCCACAGGGAGCAGTCAATGTCAAGTCGTCATGAGGCAACCCACCGGAGGAGACACTGCACTGCTGCCGAGTCACTTCGGTGGTGTTCAGTGGCGCCTGTTCTGATCTAACATACGCAGGACACACCATACTAAGCCCCCTACTGACGACAATAATTGCTTAGTCGCGGAGCCGGCGTGAGTGAGCTCTCCCTCCGGAGGGCGCCACCACGTCCGTCCAACGACAGCCCCCATGGACTCGCCGATACCGGTGACCCCGACGGAAGCAAACCAAGGCCACAGACGCGGAGAGGACATCGAAACTGCGGTCACCATGAGAGCAGGGCATGAAGGGCCACAGAATTTGAGACTTTTTTTTTTTTAATGCTGATCAATGGGAATGAGGATGATTAAGATGATGCTACGGATTTCCATTTCGGTCTGAGACTACATGACAGGGCTGTACTCTACGCTTCCTTTCATAATATATCCTGGCGTCAACCAGGCCCGAGAAATACAGGCACCTGCAGTGTTGGTCATGAAAGTTGAGCAACACTCTCAGAAACGCATCCATTAAGTGGATGAAACTCGACTGTGTGGTCCCAGTCTCCCCAACTGAGTCCGCAGCAAACTCAACTCTGGGTAGGAGCCGTCGGGGCAGAAAAAACCCACATGACTCTGATGGATTCGAACCCACGACCTCCCAGCCGGAGTCCGCGACGCTAACCACTTCGCCACGGCGGCTGGTGAAACGCACATTTTCTACTAAATCATTTTGCTGCTGAACTGTTCCTGTCCCGATTCTCCAAACTCCAACCCCCCCCCCCCCCCCCCCCCCCGCCCCTCCTCACTCCTCTCGCATTCTGCTGTTTAGAACACTTTCATTTTCTTTCTTAATCGCCCTTAAGACAAGAGCGGAAGGAGGAGGTGTTCACCCCTTATTTCACATCCCCACACTCCCCCTTCCCCACACCATCACTTCCCGTCTCTTCCTTTCCACTATGACCTCCTTCTTTTACCCTCCTCCCCCACCCCTCATCCCTGCTCACTCACGATCTCTATTTTTTTTCGTGTGCGCGTGTATTGGTCATGCAGCCAGCTACTCTTAGTGACCGTCTCTCAAAGAGGCTGCAGATCGTGACTCGAGCAACCCAGCAGATATCAACTGTTTGGTGAAGACTAACAACTAACCATCCCTACAGACAGGAATCTCTCTCTGTTTCATCGTCCCTATCACCTTAGCATCATTACTCCAGCGTTGCTTACCTCGCCTCTCTGTTCTCTGCAACACCCCTGGCTTCTCCGTCACAGACTCTGGCACCGGCAATCCACTGGGAGCAGTCAGTATCAAGACGTTCACAAGCAACCCAACAGAGGAGACACCACACTGCTGAGAAATCACTTTGGTGGTGTTCAGTAATGCCTGTTGTGATCCAACCACGACAGACACACGATGGATCCAACATAGGCCTACGCAGGACACCACTTACAAGGCCACCATCTACGGACAACAATAACGGCTAAGTCGTGAAGCCAGCGTGAATGATATCTCGTTCTGGAAGGCATCGACGCGCGCGCGCGCCACCACCTCCGCCCAGCGATAGGCTGCACACCAAAAATGAATGCGCCAAGGTTTTGGTTAAGAAGTCGAGTATTTATAGACAGGCACAAGTGGATTGTGTTGAGTCTTTTTTTTAATTCTGTCTGAAAGTTGATTTACAGTCCTTTCTTTCTATGTCCATCACGGTACATGCCAGGTGGGTCAAAGGAGACAGATTGAAATGGAAATTGTGGACTGTTTAGGGAAAACCACCTGGCGCAATGAAAGGGTCACGGGTGAGTGCGAAGGCCTGACATGAGACGTCATGTGAGGGGTAGCTCAATTATTTCTAGATTGTAAATGATTTCACGGGGAGAACTCTTTAAAAACAAATAAAATGACTGGTGGGGGGCTGTTTATCTGATCTTTCATCCGTTAAATATCACTTTTTGGGCTCACATGTTTACCACATCTCAAAACCCTTCCATGGATTATAGAGGGATTTAGAGCAAGATCCTAGCTGTGGCGAGCGGCCCAGCCTCTACGAACTTGCCGAAATCGACGTCTTCAACAGGAACTTGAAAACAAAACAGACGCAAAGCTGAACTCGGAAGTGAGGCATCGGGAGGGCAGCGTCTAAAGGCCGCATGCAGACAGAAACTTAGCCTTCAGATGACCGCTCGACGGTCCTAACGACTAGCTACCTCATCTAGGCTCCTGCCTGACGGCGCCATCTTTCCCGTGACCCTCCACCCGACGCTAACCCAGACTTCTTGACCCAACCTGCCAGCCTACAATGTCCATGCCAAGACAAACGTCTCCATACCGCAGCCTCGGCTGTGACGAAATATTGTCCCTAAAAGCTTCGGCTATGAGGACGTTAAACTCAACCGTTTCCTCCAGAAACTTAGCTTCTCGTCCGAGAACAAGGGAACCCTCGTCGCAAACCCATTCCCCTGTGGTCAGCAGACTGACGCGGCATGTGCACAAACCTTAGTTTGGAAACAGCAGTCGCCACGCTTTGGATAAATAACAAAATACCATAGTGACCAACTTGTGTGCCGACTTTGATCGAGGACTCCCTCCCCCACCCCCACTCCCACCCCTTACATCCCCTCCCCCTTCCCCCCCCCCCTCATCCCGCGCCCATTTATTTTTTCAATAAGCCTCTGGTTGATTAAGACGTATCTCCTCACCGTTCATAATGTTTTGAGGTTACGAATTCTAAGGGAGAAGGGGATTTGAGCATATGACACATTAGAGTGAAAATCATGTGTGATAAAGGGGTTTCCGAGGTAATCAGAAGTTTTTGTTCCTTTGTTTGTTTGTTTGTTTTCTTTTAG
>CM031598.1:25543642-25546142 GCA_018398815.1 Conus ventricosus | reverse complement strand
TATCGATGAAAACTCAGAACACAAGGAATTAAAATGCAGTAAGTCACATTTGACAATTTTGTTCCTGTACTTAATCATTGCTGATTAATCTCCAGAGTGAAGCCACTTTTAACAAGCTTACGTCATATTTTCCTTTATTTCGATGAAAATACTAAACAGCGTGAAATAGTTTTGTAATGAATAAAAAGCTGGCATCTCGCTCTTTTTATACATATAACTTTCATTTTCCGAGACAGTGTCTAAGTGAAGAATTCTGTTATTAAAAATTACTAGAAAACACAATGACTTTCCACTTCGCTTGGGCCGTCGGCACCACTTTTGACACAATTTCAACTGAAAAATACTCTGTTGAAACGGTCTGTTAAATAATAAATTCTACACATTTTCAGTTGTATTCATAACAGAAATGGAGTCATAGCAAGATTTCGATCGAGAAGTCCGAAGTTCATGAAACGACAATTCAGATCAATAACTCCGACAGTAAACAAAGAAGGCGACTCGCTAAAGAGACGGCGCTGTCAGTCATTTCGTATAGTCGCAAGCTTGTACAGAAAGATCATAGGCATGCGATATACGAATGAAAGCTTATGGACTTTACTTTTACATGCATATTCAGATTCTTCAGTTTTCCTCTTACTTTTTGTAAAATCAAGAATTATTCAATATTCATTCGACAGACAATTGAAAATGGCGCCAAGATTGCTCGTGCGAAATACCAGTTTAGAGAAAATATGGGCTTCTCAGCCCAGTACGGTTGTAATGAATCGAATACATTAATTTTTGTGACTTTAGTGACGTACATACAACTATGTAGGTTCTGAGGTATTCATGATTTAAGAATTTACACAATAAAAAATGAGATTCGCCAAGGGAGGTAAGGGGAAGATAACTCTCGAACAAAACAATTTTCATCCACGAAAAGTAACCAAAGAAATATTTACACTGTTAGCACCGGCTACATCCCCCCTACTCTGTTACAACCAGCGTCCTCGCTGGCATAAAATGACATGAAAATAAGAGTTATCGAGTAGGAGTGCGAAAATCAATCAATGGAAAAAAAATGAAGCTTGAGCCATCAAGTCTTTAGAGGCATGGCTACCTTCAAAACAAAACACTTACATCAATGAATCAAAACATCAAAACGTCAAAACATCTTGTTCTCCTCTCATTCTTTGCATTCACATTTATTCCGACTATCAAGGGCTTGCTCTTTTAAAACAAGGCGTCTGAAAGCCAGGATTCACATCGACTAGAATGGACATGTATTTTAAACAAAATTCCGAAATGTCAAATACAAAATGACTAGAAAGGATTGTTTTCTGGACAAAACCCGAATTTGGGTACCACAGAATGACTTTAATGGAGTTGTTATTTAAAACAAAACTCCGAAAGATCAGGTACCAAAATGACTAGGAAGGATTTGTTGTTTTTTTAAAAAAAATCCAAGACATTGGGTAGGCACCGAGAGTGACAACAATGGACTTGTTATTTGAACAAAATTCCAAAATGTCAAGTACCAAAATGACTTAGAGAGGATTTGTTATTTAAAACAACATTCCAAGAAAGTCGGGTACAAAGTATACTTTGAATGGATTTGTTAAATTCCAGGGCATTGGGTACCAAACGACAACAATGGGCTTGTTATTTGAACAAGATTCCATGAAGTCCGGTACAAAATGGCCAGAAAGGAATGATCAAAACATTGGGTAGGCACTGAGTGACAACAATGGACTTGTTATTTGAACAAAATTCCAAAATGTCAAATACCAAAATGACTTAGAGAGGATTTGTTATTTAAACAACATTCCAAGAAAGTCGGGTTACAAAATATACTTTGAATAGATTTGTCAAATTCCGGGCATTGGGTACCAACGACAACAATGGGCTTATTATTTGAACAAGATTCCATAAAGTCCGGTACAAAATGGCAAAAACAGAATTTGCTAAAATCCTTAGCCAGTACTGCTGACTTCTGAAAACCCGTGGCATACATTATCCAACCTGAAGAACAATCAACATATTTACTAGCTTGTTGCAACAAAAAAAAGACAAATAGTTGGTTAACAACCAGTCCCAGCACCTCTTCCCAAAGGAGGTATTCAGCAATCATAAATCAGTCCAGGAATAAATTTACTGTCTCGTGTAACATCGACCGAGTCAGTTAAATGAAAGAGTTCCTGGTCATCCAGGCAGGCACTGAGGTCATACCTTTTTGTTGGCTTTACTGCCAGACAGGTGGTTCGTCGTGTGTGGCTGGCGTGGGTGGATCACTACGTACCAGGGGTGGAACTGGAGTGGGCACTGGGTGGCCTGCAGTTCTGGGCTTGGGCTGCGGGGGTGTCTGCCGGTCCGTCCTGGAGTCTGGTGGTGGGTCCCAGTTCCCGTCGCGTCAGTCTCTCTCCGGTCAGGTGGCGCCGATGACGGCAGGGTGTCCATTCTGCTGTCAGGCAGTGGAGTTGCCTGACAGGGCCAGACCCGTTGTCTACAGGCCAGGGCAGCT
>CM031598.1:25531142-25536142 GCA_018398815.1 Conus ventricosus | reverse complement strand
AATATTCGTGAAAACTTATAATCATCATTGATGAAAAAAATAATTGACTATGAAAAGTGGTAATTTGACCATTTTAACCCCAGAAAATTAGTAGTATGAAATTGGTACTTCTTAAAATCTTGAAAATAGATAAATATTATTCATGAAAAAAAAAAGATTTTTTTTTTTTTTTTTTTTTTGCCTCATGTTGCATGCAGGTCATGGAGCACCATCTTTTTTATGTTTTTTTTTTGTTTTGTTTTGTTGGGTGCTAGACATGCCTCCTCGTTCATCAGGCCGAAACGGGAAGAGAAAACGACACTCCTCTCATGCAATCTGTGTGTTCCTTCACAAATTGGACAATATCTTGCTGGCCTTAATTTTTGGGCGCTTGATTACCTCGTGTCTGGGTTTTTTTTTTTGTACTCATGTGTAGTGTACTGATGCATTCTCTTGCTGTGGATGAGAGAGAGAGAGAGAGGAGAGTATGTGGGGAGGAGAGAGAAGAGGAGAGAGAGAGAGAGGGAGAGAGAGAGAGAGAGAGAAAGAGAGAGAGAGAGAGTGGGGGGAGAGAGGAGAGAGAGAGAGAGATAGAGAAGAGAGAGAGAGAGAGAGCGAGGGAGAGAGGATCAGAGAGAGAGAGAAAGAGAGAGAGGGGAGAGAGCGAGAGAGGAGAGGAGGAAGAGAGAAGAGAGGAGGGAGAGAGAGAGTACCACCTGTGTGTATGATTTTCGGACGCTGATCAATTCTAATTCAGTTTCTAAGTGACAATTCTTTTTCAAGTCGTCTTAAGTTTAATGGTTTACCATATCTATACTTCCCAATGCACATTTTTGCAATTAATATTAAATGATTAACATACCTTTTCTCTTCACCTGGAAGGTGTGCATTTATCCACAATCCAAAAGAAAATTCAATTCATTAAAATTCCACTTTCTTGTAATAATTTTCGAAAAAGAAGACATCTTTTACACCCATTCCAAACACATGCAATTTGCTTACAATTAACAAAAAAATGTCAACATAGTCACTTCATTTACACAGTATGGGCACTTATTATTTTTCTGCAATACCCATTTCTAAATAACAGTAATTAGTTGGATAAATGTTTTATGGAGAATTTTCATTGTTATTTCTATGATTCTGCTTTCTTTAGTTAATAGAATTTGTTGAGGACTGTGTTGTTTAGTAATGGTAATGTTGAACTGAAGTCGCCAAAAATCTAACAACACATGGCTCTGTGTATCGCTTTTTCTTGAAGAAGTTGTACAACATTTTCCTTGTGTTCATGTGCAGAATTATTAAAAAAAAAGTGTAGTGATCTAAAAAAATGTTGCTAGTGTCTAAGTCTGATCGAGTACTCAAGAAAGATGACAGTGCGAATATACAACATGATATTCCAAAAAGAGGGATGGCGAGGCTTTAAGATTGTTTCAATTTCATCATATGTAGAATCTTTTCATTTGATTAGTAAATCATGCAGTATTTACACCTTGCATAGCCCCATTGTTTAAAAAAGAACAACTTTATTTTGATATCGGATTGTGCGTTGTTCCACAGGCATTCCATTTTTGTATTTAGTGCAGTGTGTTTTTTGTTGTTATCTAGCCAACCGTGGCAAACATCTTTCCAAAACCAGCATTAATGTTTTAACCTTTAAAACTAGGACGCTCCCAGTGTGGAGGTGAAGGAGGCTGATTTACTACAAAGATAGAGAAATATTCTTGGGTATCCAAGACCATTAAAACATAGATGCTTTGGACAATTTGTCACCATTCACACAGAAATGATTTTTGCATCAATTTCAAAATCTATCATTTTAATTCCCCATTTTCAATTCACTAGTAATGACACAACGTTTGACTTTTCATATGTTTTTCGTTGCAATCTCTTTTACGCCATAAAAACCGAAAAAAACAGCGTGTTGAGTTTCATTCAGAATATTTTCGGGATGGATTGACTGATTACCAAAAAAACCCAAATTGAGATTATAGAAAAGATCTTTATTACACATATTTTACCAAGTAACCCTAAATTTCTCGTTTGCATGAACGTTATTACTTCTTACCTTTTTAATCCTAGTGTCCAGTTTATATCTAAACGTGATGCACACATTTGTTGTTGAATATATACCCAAAATTTTCATTTATTTACCATCGAAAGACCAAGCCTTGCTCTTTTCTGTGCCTGTATGAGCCTATCCACATGACTTGTGATTTCGATTTGTTAATAATCAGTTTGGAAAAACTACTGCGAATTCATGAAGTCTCTGTAAACCCGTTGGAACATCAGCTTTATACCGTAATAAGATCGTTACATCATCTGCATACATAAGATTTTCAAATTTTTTCCAGACCATTTCTAGTTTTTGCTTTTGATTTGAATGCCTTTAATATCTTTAGTTTGCTCTATCTTTATGATAAAGCACAATGGCATTCTATAAAGGCTAGGGGTGGAGGAAAATGGGCCATCCTTGTTCTCACACACAGTTCATCTCGAGTTAATCGGAGAGCCAACCATTTAACTGATGCACTCTTTTGAATTGGCCAGATAACTTTACCCAATTCATGAAACTACACCAATCCAAATCTTTTAAGGATGTAGTAATCCAAAATTGCTTAGATATACTGTCAAATGCTTTCTGAAAGTCCAAGTCCGGGTGTGGTTCCTGACAGGTCGTGAGTATTCAATAAGTCGTCCGATGTTCCTTAAGTGGAAGAGAGCTTCTACCTTTACATAGCCCCACTTGATCGACATTTATTATCGTGGGGGATACCTTGAGAGTCTTACTGCCTTCACATTTTTGCCAACCCAATTTATAATCGAATTTGTAAGTGAGATCGGTCTCAGTTACTTAAATTAGAATTTAGGAAGATCTTTGCTTTGTGTATTAAAGGTTATGAACAGAGATGTTTGTGTGTATGACAGATTTCATGTGTGAAGCGAAATTAAAAGAATCAACAATGGACCTGCTTTAATTTTAACAAAAACATTTAATGAACTCGGTGGTAAGTCCATCTAAACCTGGAGCTGAACATTTTTCTATCTTTTAATGCTAGAGTGGCTTCATTTAAAGTAATGAGCCTTCACATGTATCTTTGATCTGATGAAAGTTGCGGAGTACACAATCTCAAAAAAGCATTAACGTTTTCTTCTGTGTTTCGGATGACGAATTTATATATAAAATTTTCAAAGTATTCCTTTTGTGTCTTCAAGATAATCATGAACAGTTAGGGTCGTGCCTTCTTCAGTTCTAGTTTAGGTAAAAGTTTAGCATTTGCCTGTTGATTTTCCAAGTTGAGAAAAATCTTGTGTTTTTTCGCCTTCTTCTATCCACTGTATTCTTGCTTTGTTGGGCACTTTGAGCCTTTTCTTCTCTGCTATTTCTAGCTGTAAACGAGTAGATTCTCTACTTCTAATATATCTTCATTTTGCGGATCTTTGTTGCGCGAATTGAGTCAAACTCGATTAAATGTGCTCAGTAATCTTATAAGTTATTCCTCTTTTTTGGACTGCTATCAGTTTACTATGTTGTATGGATTCATCTTTTAAACTTAGTTTTGACTGCTATCATCTTTACTATTTTGTTTGGTTAATTTGGATTCATCTTTTAAATTAGTTTTGATGCTATCATTTTACGATGTTGTATGGATTCATCTTTTAAACTTGTTTTGACTGCTATCATTTACTATGTTGATATGGATTCATCTTTCTAAAACTTCGTTTTGATGCTATCTTTTTATATGTTGTATGGATTCGTCTTTTAACCTTAGTTTTGACTGCTATCATTTTTACTATGTTGATGGATTCATCTTTTAAAACTTAGTTTTGACTGCTATCATTTTACTATGTTGTATGGAATCATTTTTTTAAACTTAGTTTTGATGCTAATCATTTTTTACTATGTTGTTTGGATTCATTTTACAACTTAGTTTTGACTGCTCTCATTTTACTATGTTGTATGGATTCATATGTAAACTTAGTTTCAAGAGTTCCCATTCATGTCCGGGCGTACTTCTGTGGTATTATTTAGGAAATCATCAATATCAAATTAATTTAGTTTTATCAACAAATGCTTGGTTCTTAGTAAGGCATGGTTAAATTTCCAAATTCTGACCCTCTTCCTGGTTATGGCCTTTCATGAGATTTATTAGACGCCTTCTGTGGTCGGAGAATGGAGAAGTGAATAATATCACTTTCGCGTGTCTTCAATAGTCCTGTCCAAGAAAAAACAGTAGTCTAATTTCTGGCTTGAATTCCTTCGTTTTCCGAGACCAACTGTATTCTTTACATCAGGGTTAAATAGGCGCAAGTTCTGTAAGTCCTACGTTTCTACAAACTATATTAAACTTTTTTAACCATATATTTAGGGTGCGGTTCACCACTAATAACATCCAGTTCATTCTTCCGACCACAGAATCCCTCCCCCCTATTATATTTGACGTCAGTATCATTAACTGTTTTTTCTAATCTTTCAGAAAAGATGGTTTTTCTGCTGAAGAGTTTGGAGATAGGACATTAAAAAATACACAATTCACTGGAATTTTTTTACCTTATTGTAATTATTCTGAGATGATAGATTTTTACAGGACCAGACCCGGCCAGATGTTTTTAACTTAAGATTAGTTGTCCTTTACGTATGATAGTACCTTCCTGGTATAACAATTCCACCATTCTCTTTTCCATACATCAAATACATTTTGAGTAATATAGATTTCTTGAATTATGCAATGTCAATTTTATTCTCTTTCGTTAAATATCTGTATAGAGAAGTTCTTTTTGTTTTAGTTCTCAGTCATGAAATTCAATGACAATATTTTTAAAGAAGCCTTATACAAACAAAAAATATACGGCGATACAATTGAGCATAATCATAGTCGCAAACTATGCAAGGTCGTAGGGAGGGAACATACCGTACCAGACAGACACCACTTTTCATCATCCTCAAACGGCGGGGGGGCGGCGGGATTAGAAGTATCGTTATGTCGCGTCGAGCCTGCTTACCTGGTGCTGGCGAGGGC
>CM031598.1:25523642-25528642 GCA_018398815.1 Conus ventricosus | reverse complement strand
CTCTCTCTCTCTCTCTCTCTCTCTCTCTCTCTTATCTCTCTCTCTCTCTCGCTCTCTACCCAGAGAAAACATTATAGTGACACTGACCCACTACCATGTAGGAACAACAACTACCAGTGACCACTGACACTACCCCAGAGGAAAACAGCCACCAATGGACACTGACCCCACTACCCAGAGATAAGAAAAACTATGGTCAGATGACGCAACAACAGATGGGCCATTTCTACTCTGGACAACACAGGACCCCACAACCACAGTGCCCAGTACAGACAGGACGCGTAAGAACTGCTGTCGAGTGCCTCTTTCTTTCACTGCATCTGTCTGTATATCTTGATCAATAGCCCTTGATGCAGATATTTAACTCAGATTGACAACAAAACTATGAGGATTTTTAAAAACAGACGATGCAGGAGAAAATTGACAGTCTGCACGATGAGTGCAACACACTACCGCAATCAGCTCAAAGAACAAAACGAAGCTGATTGACGTGTGTCTGACCGTCAAAAGCACCTCTTGAAATAGCACGTGACTGTCAGCACCATCCACGTCCACTGTTAAAGTCATCAAAAAATTCAAACGCAGCCGAACTAAATCAACAGGAAACAATCTAGCGAGTGTGTACTAAGCATAGTGGTGTTACGGCTTACAAGAACAGACTGTCACTCCGCTCGTGAACGACTCTTTCACTGTCGCAGCAACAAACCGGTTTTGACCGAACAGCAGACTGGACTCCACCCCTGTATAGGTTAATACGCAGCCGTCTTGACCGACCAGCTCAATCATCACTACCAAAATTCAGGATCCGTCTTCCCCGAAGACAATACTTGGTCAATTCAATTGTGAGGGGATTCTAACTTCGAGTATATTGACCGACCGGAGACTGGACAGGACGGGGCTCACCCTAATGTACGTGCACAATGCCTGGGCAAAGGTGATGACGTCCCTGCTGCCATCAGAGATTGTGCAGTACGAGAGGATGTGCAGCGGGTGGCATTGCATGTGGGGGGAACGACCTTCTCAGAACTACTTGTGACAAGCTTCAGCAAGGACTTGGTCAGCTTCTGCGGACAGGTGAAAAGAGTTTTTCTGTGCCAAAATTGCATGTCTCTGCTCTACTCCTAGAAAAAAAACCTATTCCTTTGAAATTCATTAATTTGATGAATAGGGAAGACTGCAAGTTCCTATAGTGCGAAACAAGTGCATGTTTTTTGTTTGAAACAAATTCGTTGATCAAAATCTTAGGGATCGTTCACAAGCTATTTCCATTGGATGGTATTCCTGTCTGGCCAGTGCGCTTGTCGCTATGGTTACGGCAAATCATTAGTTTTCTGGCATCGTGTGAACCGGCCTCCACGGAATCGGGTAATGGGGCAAACCAGGAGCATATGTCGGAACAGCCATTGCAAACAAACCGTAACAGACACCAGTTTCACCCTTCAGACTAAGAAACAAGTCAAGCAGCCTGTCCCTACTGAGTTCCGTCGGAGTGATGCTGGCCAAGTAACCCAGTCAGTAGGGAAATCGTCCTGATTCTTATTTACAATTTTACCCCAGAGACAGTTCAACGTAGCTCAAACAATCCACTTGGACAATGCTCCTGAAAATTGTCACACCAGAAATCCAGTTGTTCTTCAATGGAAAACCTTTTTCCCACATGCAATGCCACCATGCCGTACTTTAACAGGACCTCCCATGACATCAATTGCCGTTGTTGCCCCCACTGTGGCCTTTCTCCCCCTTCCTCCTCTTGCCTTTCAATCCTTGACACAAATGCATCCTTATCTTCCTTCCTCGCCCCTGCTTAACAGGAATTCCGGTATCCGGACTCAGATAACAGCTTGCTGTCTCGGGCCTTGCCAAGTGCAGCCCGAGCCTTGCCTACCTTCCCGCCCAAATTTACCCATCCCCTGCTCTCAGCTCCACTACCTCCCCTTCCCCCTCACCCCAGCCGTGTCTTCTTTCCCTCTGCTTGCTCCGTCTCACCTTCACCTTCCCATCATGCTATGACTCTCTACCTTCCCCCTCCACCCCCCCCAACCCTGTGAGTCTTGTTCCCCCCGGGCCCCCTCTCCCCGCCCCCCCTTCTCCCCGGTATTGCTTAGTTACGTGGATGACTGTACTAGTGTGACCGGACAGCTTGAAGCGACATTTGTCTTGGTGGTCATATTCCCTGCATATTGTTATCATACACATACTTGAATTGTCCTTGGACTGAACTTCATTGCCTGCTTTTTCGGATTTTGTCGAGTTCTTGGATATTTTTGATTGCTGATTTATATTTTCATTGTAGTTGTAACAGTATGCTGATTTTATATTTTAATTGATGTTGTAACAGTATGTCTTATTTTGTTTTATTGCTCAGGACTTTACTCTAGAATTAATACAATGGACATTGTAATGTATTAATACTGATGCTGGATTACGCAATGGTCACCTAATGTTTATCATCTGCCACAAATAAGATTCTTCTTCATGATGTCTGTTTCTTTCCTAAACGAATCCCCTTCTATTCATCTGCTTGGTTTAGTGAAAACTGGGCCTTGATCCCGTTTCATGATTACAGCTTTTAACCATAACTAACTATATCTTTGGATCGCGCCCGATGACACGCATCTTTGGTGAACAGGACTTGGGAATATATATTACATCAAAGCATCGTCATGTACAAAAGCGGCTTGACTTGAACCTGATAATGTTGATGCATGTGGCTGCAGGTTAAACCCTCAACGAGCCCTCTTCTAAGTTGGATAGTGTACTGGAATCCCGCTGCACTTTCTTTGGTATGACGTCTTTGTAACTGATGGATGATGTATTATATGAGCTATCAAATGTCATTCTTTCTCGGTGATTTTAACATTGTTTGTTAAACGGGCAGCCTGCCTGGGATGCGACATCACACTCTTTGGCTTGCATATCATTTATTTCATAATCCAATAGAATCGCAAAAGACATCTTCTTACATTGCTGGATATATCTACACAAACAACAAAGCCATGGTATCTAACATAACAGTGGGGCAACAAAAGCATAAGCCCCACTGTCTAATTTTGTGCACCTGGTCTTGTAACTTCCAAAGCACAGAATAAGGGCCACAAAACCATTCAATATCGCTGCTTCTAACTAAGCTTCACAGTAAGGATGAATTCTTCCTCGAGTAAGCTGTTAGCTCCTTTTACAGAGTATCAAAGTACACAGATCCTAATGGAAGCGTATAATTCCTGGTATAATATTTCTCTCAATCGTGAATAAACATGCCCCACTTAGAAGACAAAGGGGTAAAATCACAGAGTACTTCCCAGTGGCTGACAAAAGACATTATTATAGATAATCGGCACTAAGGATGACACTTAAATAACCGCAAAAAAATAAATGAATATAAAAAGCAGAGAAACAGAGTATCAGATCAGTTAGAAAATCAAAATCTGTAGCATTTAGGAAACTGATAAAAACGCAAAAGGGATACAGCATCATTATGGGCGTGCTGTTAATGAAATAAACTGACGCATAAAGGTCGAGAAAGAAATCAGATAATACTGAGACTAAGTGTCTGCTAACACTTTCAACAAATATTTTCTTCAGCGTATGAATCGTACAAACGGCTGCCAGTGTCACATTTTTTTATCGATATGAAATCCAGCTGTTCTTCAATCGGTTTTGTCAAAAACGATTAAATACTAGAGATTCATTTATCATCCCTTACTTGCTATTAATGAAGTTGGTTCCTTACTTTCAAACTTAAAAATAAAAAAAAAGCAATGGGTCAGATAAATTAATGCTTCTATACTCACGCTTGCTCTACCCCTACTTTGTGATACCCTACGTATGTATTATAATTTGTGATATTGGATCAGAATAGTCTTCCCATGTGGTCTAAGGCAGCAAAAGTTGGTTCCATACCCAAAATCAGGAGATCTCACTGATTTAAACAATTTTAGACCCAATATCTCTTTTATCGTGTATCGAAACTCTAGAGATGGCATGTTCACAAAAACCTAACCTAAACATATGGACATCACAAACTGTCCACCCATTTTCAGTCAGGCTTTCGTCGAAAGTCACTCATGCACACGGCCTTTACAGCCTCTGTGATACATGGCTATCAGCCATCGCAACGAAGAGAAAATCACGGAACTGTTTTCGCGCTTTTACGAAAGCGTTTGATCTTGTGACACAAATTATTATAAAAAAATGATGCATATGTTCAAAAATCCGGCAGTAGTCACATCTTTCAGGTCATATCTTGAAGGCAGGACCAGCGTGTTTACTTAAACTGGTACTTATTCCTCCTGGAAGGAATTGTGAGGCTGTGGCGTTCCACCAAGGCTCTGTCCTTGGACCTCTTCTTCTGTATTTGTAAATGACCTAGCGGATGCACTATGTGCTCAGCAATGATGTCAGCTGTGATCTGTTCGCTGATGACGTTGCTCTTCAACTGTAGTGATACAAACATCATGTCTGTACAAATATCGTTACAACAAAGTATATGTGTCTTAGATGGGTGCAACCAAACCGGAATGGTTCCTTAATCCGCACTAAACAAAATGTATGGTCTGCATCGCGACAGAAACATCCACGACAGCCTTTATGTTGAGCCTAAAATGAGGGAACCTTGATCGAGCGGTCTGTTACGTTAGGGCCGTGATCATTGATGAGAAACTTTAAATGGCATTCACATATAAATCATGTTTGAAAACAGTTGGCTGGCAATTGGTTTGCGTTTTACTCAATAAACTCAGTTATTATGTTGAACCACATATCCGGAAGGAACTTATGTTTTTTGGAAGCCATTGCCTCCTTTCTCACATCGAACTATGCGTCCACTGTCTGGAGTAGTGCCGGTTGAAAATCACATAAACAAGATCAACTTATGCATAGCGGGGAATTAAGAGGATTTTCCCGACAAGTCTCTATCAACCAGGTGGCAAATTCGCCAAAACTAATGGATGTTACCACTGCAGTGCCAGACTGACCTATAATAAGGGCAGTACTAATGTTTA
>CM031598.1:25511142-25516142 GCA_018398815.1 Conus ventricosus | reverse complement strand
TGAGAGTATCCTCCTTGATGTGTCTGATGAGAGAGGTCAACAATGCCAGCATTCCAGTGAACATAAACTGAGTTTTATGTATTTGAGTAGTCATGTTGGAAAAAAAAAAAATTATTTTTTCAAAAAGTTGGACAAAATTCAACAAATTTTGAACAGGAAATGGCAAAGTTTCTCAAAACTGGACAAATACGATTCCTTAATAATAACACTGCGCTTGAAAAGTTTTGTTAATCCTTTTTTTTTCTTTTTTCTTTATTTACAAATCTCAATCTGCATACTCCAGACATTTATTCCTGATCTAGCAGAGTACGTATTTCATTCATTATGGTCTTTTTTTTCTAACTTGGCACCATGATAATACAAGTGCATATTTACCACAACCAAAGACAAACCAATCTGTCAATTAACTAGGGGTACAATGCATTCTGTCAACACATCATTCATTATGGTCTTATTAACTAGGGGTACAATGCATTCTATCAACACATTATTCATTATGGTCTTATTAAATAGGGGTACAATGCATTCCATCAACACATCATTCATTATGGTCTTATTAACTAGGGGTTCAATGCATTCTATCAACACATTATTCATTATGGTCTTATTAACTAGGGGTTCAATGCATTCTATCAACACATTATTCATTATGGTCTTACGTAAACACGCATTGTCGGATGAAACTAGCCTACCGTTTGGCAGCAGGGGAGTGCTGTATTAGAGACAATCAGCTTTAAAGTTATCCACTTCCTCGGATCTGTTTGTTGGAGCACTAAAGAAAACAAAAGGCTTTGAAAGTCGTCTGCAGGTGGGATACCACCACCAGTGCGTTCTATGGCAAAAGGAGATGACATCGAGGGCGCAAAACGCTTCCCATTGGATGAGGTAACATGTGCTGGCTGTTTGACAATACAATATGGCGACGCTAGCTGTTCGTGAGATCTCATCGCAGATCCTTTTTAGCTAACCACGACGATCACGACGTTGTGTGAAATTAGGTCCAGGTCAACAGTTCAGTAATAGAAACTGCTGCATTTTTGTGTGGTTGTTGATTCTGCGTTTTATTTTGTTTGCTTGTTTTTGTTTTTTTAACGAAGCGAAAGAGAACGAAAGTGAAAGTATATGTAAACAACGATGAAAATTGCTTGCTTTTAAGCCTTTCTTACGAGGAACACTGTTGTAAGAAATCTCTCTCTCTCTCTCTCTCTCTCTCTCTTTTCTCTCTCTCTCTCTCTCTCGGACGCATATATACACATAAATACGTGCGGACACGCTAGCACACACACTTTCACGTGCTAACAGATGCAGGCACGCACACGCATGCCGTCCACAAATACATTCGCGTGCGCACACGCACACCCACATTCGCGAACGCACACGCACCCCCACACCCCCACATGCACACATACACACACACATACGCACCCACGAGCGCACGCATGCGTGCACACACAGACACAGACACACAGACACACACACACACATGAAGTGGAACCTACACAGAGCAAGATAGTGTGGTGGCACTACCTAACTGCTTTACACCTTTATCTTATTAAAGAAAGTTGTTTGTACACTACATACCTTCTTACAACATAAATGGATTTATGCATGTGTTTTGCTCTGATGCAGAGGAAATCATTAGCGGATTGAAAATTTAATCGGACGACTAACTAGCTTCGATTGACATATCTTCAGCAGCGAGCAAAATTGAAAGACCTTCTTTATGTCTGTGTGTCTGTTTTTTTTTTTCTCGTTTTTTTTTTCTTTCTTTCTTTCTTTTTTTCTTTCTTCCTCTTTTCCTTTTTTTCTTTTTGTTTTGTTTTGAAAAGGACATTTTAAAGGAGACTGTGGCCACCAAACAAGGGATGTCTCCTTGCTTGTTCAGAGTGCTCTGTGTTGTCAGTTCAGAGTGCTCTGTGTTGTCAGTTCAGAGTGCTCTGTGTTGTCAGTTCAGAGTGCTCTGTGTTGTCAGTTCAGAGTGCTCTGTGTTGTCAGTTCAGAGTGCTCTGTGTTGTCAGTTCAGAGTGCTCTGTGTTGTCAGTTCAGAGTGCTCTGTGTTGTCAGTTCAGAGTGCTCTGTGTTGTCAGTTCAGAGTGCTCTGTGTTGTCAGTTCGAGTGCTCTGTGTTGTCAGTTCAGAGTGCTCTGTGTTGTCAGTTCAGAGTGCTCTGTGTTGTCAGTTCTGGAGGCTCTGTGTTGTAAGTAAAATTCGTTTGTTATGCCGTGATTGCTCTGGTGCAGATTCCCTAGATTATTGTTTGTAGTTCTGACAATCTGTGATGTTGATAACATGGATGTTTGGGGTAAATTGCACGAGCAAGAGTACAATTAATGTCGGTTCCTTAAAATCCTGTGATTGTTGGATAACAGATGTTTGTGGTCAAATGCACTAAACACACAATTAATGGCGGCTCAGATGAAATCTGTGATTGTTTGACAGCATGCGTTTGTGGTCAAATGAACTCAACAGACACTCTGACGGCGCGGATGTAGTCCTGTGATTGTTTTAATCACGTATTTTTGTTGTAGTCAAATGCACTAAACAGACATGCTAACGGCTCAGACCTGCAGTCAGCACTACACAGCAGATTCTCAGGTGAACCAAAGACATGACAGGGCAGGAGCAGTATCTTTCCTCGTGTACATACGATTAGTCTTTGTCAGAGTTCTCGTTCCTTCGCGTACTTGATTAATTCCATCCGGGCGAGAAAGTGGAGTCCCATAGCTGGGCAACCTTCTCAAGTAACCAGCACGTAGGATGACCCCCTGTGTCCACAGCAGCACCGCATTCTTACAGCAGTCCCAGAGGGAGTCTTTTGCCTTTATTTTCGGCACTTTTGCCAACTAATCACAGACATATGCATTGCTATTAATGCGCCTGAGTGCAAAGTCCACCACAAAGCGAGGACATCTGAAAAGAATATACGATTCCTGCAATGAAACGGAGTAACGAACCCTCCTCCCACCTGATGAATTAATGCTTACCACAGTATCGTCTGCTTTACGCGTGATCGAAGAGAACGGGTCAAGAGAGAGAGAGAGAGAGAGAGAGAGAGAGAGAGAGAGAGAGAGAGAGAGAGAGAGAGAGCATGCCGATAACAAGCAGTATCTTCCCATGCGTGCGATATGGATATTTTGCTGAACTCTACGCGCCAGCTGGAACTGGTGTGATGGACAACACGTGCCACACACGAGGCAGTGCGAAATAATGAGTTGGATACACCCGCAAGGGAGAGTGCATGATGTCAGCTTCCGGTCAGCTGTTCGCGTAAGAAGCCCACACATGTAGTACAGCTTCTTGTCGACTGATTAGCGAGCGAGGTCGCTAGAACTGACTGCACGTATGTTTTGACAACGCGTGAACTACTATGCGCGTGTTTCAAACTTGACAGCTGGTCCCTATTAGTGTCAAAGAACAGAGAGCAATTCCTTGTACAGCAGACAGACACGTAGAGCCATTCAGATCAACAGGAAGTGATGAATGCCTTGAATGAGCGCAGAGGAACTCCAACTAGGTAGACCTAAAAGACAACGACACTGATCCTGTATCCTTCACGTCTTTGACTGAGCCAAACTCTTGCTCTGTAGGATGGTCTTTACAGGGTAACTTACGTTGACATTCTGTTGGAGAAATTTGAAAAATTATTGATAACGCACTGGGAAAAAAAGGAAAGAAAACGAAAAGAAGTAGACAAACGATTCACAAGACAAATCACTTGTGATTCCTTTGTCTACGTTTTTTAAAATTTTTCTTATGCGGTGCGTTATCAGTAAGTTTTCAAATTTGTTTGGATTCTTGCCTGCAGTCTCCTCACTTTGCAGCCAGATCATTCTTTTGGAGATGCAAGAGGCGACGATCCTGCCATGCTGTGCTGTCGTTGAGGCTGCGCCCAATTGCTGTTTCTGATGTGGAGTTTGGTGACTTCAATTCATGGTAGCATGGTCTGCAAATAGGTGGGCTTCATTCATGCCAAAGATGTCAAGGATACAGGACCAGTATCTCCGGGTTTTGCTGTCAGTGAATTCACTCAACATTTCTCTGGATCGGACTGGCTCTGTCTTGGCCTCCCGTTCACGGGTTGTGCTGTCAGTGAATTCACTCAACATTTCTCTGGATCGGACTGGCTCTGTCTTGGCCTCCCGTTCACGGGTTGTGCTGTCCGTGAATTCACTCAACATTTCTCTTGATCGGACTGGCTCTGTCTTGGCCTCCCGTTGACGGGTTTTTCTGTCAGTGAATTCACTCAACATTTCTCTGGATCGGACTGGCTCTGTCTTGGCCTCCCGTTAACGGGTTTTGCTGTCAGTGAATTCACTCAACATTTCTCTGGATCGGACTGGGTCTGTCTTGGCCTCCCGTTGACGGGCTGGCTGAAG
Source organism: Conus ventricosus (assembly GCA_018398815.1). Lineage (NCBI taxonomy): Eukaryota > Metazoa > Mollusca > Gastropoda > Neogastropoda > Conidae > Conus > Conus ventricosus. The sequence goes on along the minus strand of CM031598.1, from coordinate 25,511,767 downwards.
GTTCACCACACTTCACAGCTGTCAGTGTCACACGATCAAGTTTGAAGCACACGCACGGTGGGCAAGCTCAGGGGGCAAAGGCTACGTGCAGGATGTAGGCCGCCCTCGCTCAACAGCGCATAAGACGAAGCTGGCATACTTTGCTGTCTGAGAGGGGCGGCCCGCCAACTGAACAAGTTTCTCGTCCGAAAGGTGTTATATATTTACCTGCAGGAGCAAACGAGATTTCCACAAAGGCAAAAAGCAGGGAAGTAAGACGATGAAACTAATCCTTTCCCATGTACACCTTTGATCATTGTATGATCACCCGATTTTCTCTGGAACGGAGGTACGCTAAATACGATCTATATAGTCTTGTAGTCGGGTTGGAGTGTTAACCTCATCCTCTTTTCTTTGTCTTTTTCGTTCTTTTTTGTTTTATCAGATTTTATGGCGAACAGGAGAAGAGAGAGAGAGAGAGAGAGAGAGAGAGAGAGAGAGAGAGGGGGGGGGGGGGGAGAGGAGAGAGGAGAGGAGAGAGACAGACAGAAGAGAGAGAGAGAGAGAGAGAGAGAGAGAGAGAGAGAGAGAGAGAGAGAGAGAGAGAGAGAGAGAGAGAGGGAGGGGTGGGGGGAACAAAATCAGA
>CM031598.1:25468642-25508642 GCA_018398815.1 Conus ventricosus | reverse complement strand
AACTTCTGCAGAGCATCGCGCGCACACACACACACACACACGCGCGCGCGCGCGCGCGCGCGCACGCGCGAACACACACACACACACACACACACTCACACACGTAGAGAGAGACAGACAGACAAACAAACCAGAGAGAGAGAGAGAGACAGACAGACAGACAGACTGAGTCTCAGACACAGACAGACAGACAGAGAGCAACAAAGAATCTCCCCCATGCCACACGGCTCCCTCCGTCACCTTGAACTCTAACCTATAGCTGGAGGGATTGCAAAAGCCGCTAACAATAACCTGTTTTTCTGTAGAAGGCGTCGCTCATCCATCCTGCCCCAGCAGGTAAGCAGTCACTGCCATCTGTGAAGAGTGTCTCAATCAAAGCAGTGTCTCGCAGAACAACGAAGCAGAGAAGACTGTGTCTCTGCTCCCTGGCATCGATTCTGTGTAAACACCTCACCGCTTGATAGTGGACTGGCGGACAGAACGAACCAAAGGGTGTGCCTAGATAAGAAGGGATGTCGGGAAGAATAGTATGAAATTACTATGATAACGAGAGTGAGTTGAGAGTGGCTCGATTTAAAAGGAAGGTTAGGTGTGTGTGTGTGTCTGTGTGTGTGTGTGTGTGTGAGGGGGGGGGGGGGTGACGGAGAAAGTGGGAGAGGAGGGAGAGGGAGAAAGAAAGGTAGACACACACTGTAAGAAAGGGAGAGAGAAGAAAGAGTGGAAAGGAATTAAAAGATTGGGCATAAGGAATGGCACAACATGTTGTTGTTGTTGTACCCTGGCTAAAAGACTCCAGGGGTCATCCGAACAGCCGAAGTACTTGAACACTATGGTACAAATGCATCAGCTGGGGATGAGAACATTGCGTGTGTGACTGTTTTTGTTTACCTGCCACATGGGCAGCCACACTCCGACTTCGGGGGGATTTTGGAGATGATAATGTTATGCTATGAGCTTGTCACGACTGAAGGACAATCCCGCATAACTATGCAGAGCATAACAACATTTTGATGTAGCCTTGGTGTTCTAGCCTATGGCAATTGGTCTGACATAGCCTTAAGCCAAGGCGGGAATGGCAGAAAATGAAAAAGAAAAGAAAGGAAACCGAAAAAACGAAGAAAGAAAAGACACATCGATTCTGAGAGAAGGAAGCAGACATAAACAAATGATTTTCTGAAATGGCTGGCTAACACCAGTTAGCTTCAAATTAGTAGTTCTTCTAGCCAAGCGCGCACAACGTGGTTCCCAATGGGGTTGTTCTATTCGTAACCTTACTGAAAACGTAATTGAGAAAAGGGACGTATAATCATCATTCACTAATGTCACTGTTTTTCACTGAAGTTCATGCCATCAAAGATGCACGCACACAAGCAGTTTACCGTTTGTTCAATATCGTGGTCAAGTCTTAGACATTAACAAAGCAGTGATTATCGTGTTTGCTCTGGTGCCCCACGTGTGGTGACCTTCTTCTTCTTCTTCTTCTTCTTCTTCATCCTTGATAGCGACCACAATCAACTTGATGATGATTCTGTCACTTATGCAAGGGGTCCGAACAGAAAAAAAACAAAAAACAACAACTGGGTGCGGCTTTTACTGGAATCGGGAGGCCCTTGACACAAAGGTGTCGATGGACTTGGCCTCTACAACGTCCTGGGGCAGTTCGTTCCAGTCCTTAATGGTACGAGGAAGGAACGCCTGCTGTCTATACAGCGTTCTGCACCACGACCTTCACCGATGTGTTTCAGTGAGCTAGACAGCCGAGCCTGTGGTGGGGACCCTTCCCTGTTGAATTCAATAACGAGGTCCCTCGCTAGATCACTAAGGTGTATCATTCTGAACAGACCATGAAAGGAAACGGAGTTGGTCCGGGTAGTCTGTGTGTCGAACCTGTCCACCCCCTAAAGTCTCTGTGGTCCCCACATTTGAATCTCTGATGGAGCAGAATTATAACTATATTGAATTAAGCCAGTCTTCCAGAACAAGGAGGGGTGGGATGGGGGCTGGTTGACGCTTTGATGGTGCACACAGTTCGCAGTCTGACCATTGGGAGTTTGAAAACGGCTGGTGCCCAACCTAGAAATGGCCATTGTCGTTGCCCCGCTGTGGAATGTCGTTCTGGTGGTATCCCTGTAGAGCGAAATACATCCCCGACCCCCACTCTCCTTAGATAGATATTCCCGCCTACTACTGACGTCACTTGGGTGGAAGTGGACGTTACACCTGACTGTAAACCAACATCTACCAGTTCAGCATAATGAGCAAACATATGCTTTAATCCTCTTTTTATACACATACATAACATTTATCTCAGAACCAGTATTTCATGTCAGCAACTGTGACATAGCTGCCGTCTATCCTTAAAACCAAAAGGGGGATGCCCAAGCCATAAACGGCCGAGCAAAAGCGGTCACCACTACAATCTAATCCATTCAAAGCTATAAGACGAACAACTTAATATCTCAACAGGTATATGCTTAATGAACCCCGACGATTTTTTTTTTTAGAATTAAGCAGGCCGATCACATGTTCGCCGTAATATCTTCTGGACGCATACGATTGTCAGAACGATATACAACACAACAGAAAGATAATTGGGATGAACGGTCATTTTTCATTAATTGGACTAAGTGGTCACCTGAATTAACGCTTTCTTGGTCACCATTCCATGCTCATTGCTTTCAGTGTGTGTTGGTGTTGTCCTGTTAATGTCTCTCTTCGGTTTCATGACATTGTTTTCCTCAGTCTAAGACGACCATCATTTGTGGACTACAAAAAACACAGAAATGTGAGCATGCGCCACGCTAATCAGACATGCACATGCATAGGAGGTGGATATCCAAGGTCTGTTTTCTTTTCATGATAATCACACCCGCCCTAACAGCATAACTGCCATCAAAACTAAGACACTAGTTATCTATTTCCATGCTGACTTTTGTGGCGATAAAACACTTCACACAGCTGCAGATCACAACGATGCAGAGACAAGCACACGGACGACGGACACTGATCTTGTTATATACACTACGGAATAATGGAGAGGTCAGTATCTAAGGCATCATGCACTTGTGTGGATGGCAGTGCACACTACGTTAACAACGTCTGCATGCTGTCACTGGGTACTCAGGCCGAGGACTGCCCATGCCGTCGTGGCAACGTCTGTACAAGGCAGACATCGTGGCAACGTCTGTACAAAGACTGTACGCCCTACGGACTGTACGCCCTACGGAAAGACGGTTCACTCGCTGAGCGGTTACTCTGTCCGCAGTATTAGCTACAGTGAAGCCGGTTGAGCGCCGCGCCACGAGCAGGCTCTGGCTGCCACTCCCACTTTACCGGTGCATAACACAGCCGACTGGCAGATCAGGAAGTGATGGAACACAATGTTTTACAAGTTTCGTGTTCTCTCTGTCTCATCTGTCTATGTGTGTGTGTTTGTGTGTGTGTGTGTGTGTGTGTGTGTGTGTGTGTGTGTGTGTGATGTGTGTGTGTGTGTATGTGTGTGTGTGTGTGTGTGTGTGTGTGTGTGTGTTGTTTTGTGTGTGTGTGTGTGTGTGTGTGTGTGTGTGTGTGTGTGTGTGTGTGTGTGCGTGCGTGCGTGCGTGCGTGCGTGCGTGCGTGCGTGCGTGCGTGTGTGTGTGTGTGTGTGGACTTTATCGTCATCTTATTTCTTCTTTTTTTTTTGTTTACATCACTCTGTGTCGTCATCTTATTTCTTCTTTTTTTGTTTTGTTTACATCACTCTGTCTTGTATTTCAGAGAGAAAGAGAGTGCAGGGGGTGGGAGGGGGGGGGGGTCTTCTCCTATCTTTGTTTGGTATTGTTTTGCATTCTTTACATGGGATATTTTGTCTGTAAGAAGTTGGTACTGCACTCCAAATCAGTCGACAGTTCTTGCGGGTGTGGTCCATGAACTGATTGGCTTCAAAATGCTCAGAGCAAATACAGCAGTTTGCATGAAGGTACGCAGCTGGTTTGCCCACAAGATCTTCACGCCTACAGTTCTGAACCCACGTCTTGCATCTGCAAAGAACACAAAAAGAATGTTGAAACTTGGTTCAATATAGAATAGAAACTGTTTTCTAACGCCAGTCTGTAGACGTTCTCTCAGTGTGTGCATATGTGCGCCGTGTGAGCACATGGTCACTTGCTTATGCACATGCGTATCATCTTCATACAAGTGTGTGTGTGTGTGTGTGTGTGTGTGTGTGTGTGTGCGTGCGTGCGTGCGTGCGTGCGTGCGTGCGTGTGTGTGCAAGCACCTATAAGTGTGTGTATGTGAGCGCTAGTAGTATCCTATGCATTTTTACTCTCTCTCTCTCTCTCTCTCTCTCTCTCTCTCTCTCTCTCTCTCTCTCACACACACACACACACACACACACACACACACACACACACACACACACACACACATGCGCGCGTGCATGTACTCTCTCTCTCTCTGCTTCTGCATGACAACATCGCGGGAGCAATTTCCTCGCTCACGCAGCTGAACTGACTCTCTCTCTTTCTCTCTCTCTCTCTCTCTCTCTCTCTCTCTCTCTCTCTCTCTCTCTTAATTAAAACAACGTATTCAGGAAATGTAACACAGAAAATGATCTCACCTTTCTTCGTCTTTTGGAAAAGAAAAACACCGGAACCCCTTCTTCCGAGAATTATGACAGTTCGGCGCAGCGCACCAGTTGCCTCCTGCCTTACTCGCCATGTTGGACACGCGTGGAAAGATAGCATGTCAGGGTGGGAGTGGCAGCATGGAATGTGCCAGCCATCTGGCTTCACTTTTCCGCGGAGTGAACCATCTTTCCGTAGGGCGAACTATCTTTGGTCTGTACATGGCAGAGCAGAAAGACTCTTTGAGCGAAGAAGGGTTGGGGGTGGAAATAGTGAAAGGGTGGCGGGATCGAAGGAGGGGGGGGGGGGTGAACAGCACGATGCACGTGGGTGGAGTGGAGTGGAGGGAGGGAGAAGGGGGAGGGAGGGACAGCCAGCCTAGGGGTCACACAGAACACGTCAAACTATACTTGGCTGTACAGGCCTATCCCGTGGTCCGAATAGTTGGAAGAGGTCTCCTGGGAAGAGGTCAGGGAATAGTTGGCCGAGTCCCGACGCCCGATTTCGGCCTTAGTCCTGGGCACGATGTTGAGGTGGCGAGAGTACACGTGTCCCGCCTTGTCGATGGACAGGTAGTCCATCTTGCCCAGCTGCCTGGGCGGTTTGTCCGCGGTCACAGCACACGGCAAGCTCAGCTGTCCGTTCTCCCTGATGGAGGGCAGGCTGCTGCTCTCCGACTCCAGGGTGCTATTGGCCAAGCTGCCGGGGGGACTTGTGGCTGTAGTGGGGGTGTAGGCTGGGCACCGGCTGATGATGGTGGTCGTCGTCGCTGCCGCTGAGGGTGGCGCCCTGCTTGCTGGACCTGACCCCCGAGTCCAGGGAGTCGTCCAGGCGGAGGGTGATGTCCCCCAGGTCGGCGTCCCCGAGCGATCGCCGTGTCTCCCCCTCCTGACGGTCCAGTTCCCCGCCGCTGCCTCCTCCCACTCCGTTGATCATCACGGAGGCGGGTGGTGGGGAGTCCACGGACGGCCTGTCTAAAGAGCCATAGTGGCCCAGCTGGAGGTTCCGGCGCTGCTCTCGGTAGGTGCTGGCCGTGCGGGAGGACTCCTTCACCTTGTCCCTGAAGGACGACATCAGCGTGGGCAGGGGGTCGGCGTGGGAGGAGCCGGCAGGCCCCACGGCCCCCTCCGCATCACAGGCCAGGTTGCTGAGGCTGCTGCTCTGGTTGCTGTGCTCCACCACGGCGTACATGTCATCACACTTGCTGCGAATGCTGTTACGGTACTCCCGCGACAAGGTGTACTCGTGCCCGCCGTTCTGCTTGCGGAGTTTGACCGGCGCCGCTCCCTGGAGCGGAATGATCCCCCATGCTGCTGCCTTCAACCGTGGTATCCCATGGCGGAAGCAGCACCAGGGGGAGCTTTGCTGTTGTCGTGCACGTCTACTTTCACGTTCAGATGTCGGGGGGCCGCGGGCTGTCCACCACCTACGTCACCAGTCCCCCAAGGTCCCCGCCACTGGCGCGCCTGTCAGGGTTGTTGTGCACGGTGTCGTCGAAGGTCACTCTCTGTCCCCCATGTCGTCGGCCTCCGGGTCGCACCTTGCGCCTAGCGCCACCCCCGTTGGATAGGGAGGGCAGGTAGTCGATGTTGTCGTTCAGGTTGGCAGGTCCGAATCCTCCGTCCCGGCCTCGGAGTTGTCCTTATCAAGATATTAGAAAAACTGTTTTCAAGCCAAGTATTACAATGACCCAAGTAAAATTTAAAACAACTTTGCTGTTATCATCAAGAATGAAAATACTATATCCAGTCTAGCACAATATGTTTACAAAGCTCAGAAAATGCTAGATACTGCAACCTCTTTGCATGTCCGTACAATATACATTTTTATTGTGCCAGTTGTTTCTAATACGGTGTTCGTTTTCCTTAATGTGGATATTACAGTGTCATCAGCTGCATTAAGTATTGTTAATATGATTTCTGTATATGTACCCCTGAGGGGCCTTGGCCTAGCTGGATAAACTCTTGCATTCGCATTCATCTCTCTCTCTCTCTCTCTCTCTCTTGAAACGGAGAAACCGGCCACGTAACCTTTAAACGTTCCCTTAGAAAGTTTTTTGTGTGTGGATAAAATTGGATATTAAAGGTGTGCTGTCTTTTTTTTTCTTTCCCCAGTTCACTGTATCAACGGATATTAAAGTGCTTTCTCATGACAGAAATGGAATAACTGATATCCTTAACCGTCTTGCGTTTTGTTGCTGTTGTAGTTTTGTCATTATGAAGCTGTGTACGTTATCTAAATGTTTTGTCCTTATCAAGCTGTGTATGTTATCTAATTTAATGTTTTGTCCTTATCAAGCTGTGTACGTTATCTAAATGTTGTGTCCTTATCAAGCTGTGTACGTTATCTAAATGTTGTGTCCTTATCAAGCTGTGTACGTTATCTAAATGTCTTGATTACACTCCTTCTGTTGGTTTCACCCTGTTCGCTCTCCTTCCTTCTCCCTCCCTCCCTCCCTTTCTCTTTTTTGCTCTTAAAACTCTGGATAGTTTAATGTATTGGACGTTATTACAGATCTCCCCAACCCCCACCCCTATGTCTCTCTTCTCGTCTCTTCGTGGAATTTTTTTTCTCTTTATCATAGATCCTTTAGATGATACACATTTTTTGTGCTTGTGCAATTGTGTGGAAGGTGATGGTATATGTGTCATTGAAACGGGTACGGTGGTGCCGTGGAGATAGTGAAGTTGATGTCGGGTGGATGAGAGAGAGAGAGAGAGAGTAGAGAGAGAGAGAGAGAGAGAGAGAGAGAGAGAGAGAGAGAGAGAGAGAGAAGAGAGAGAGAAAAACTGAGAGAGAGAGAAAGAAACAGAGATAGAGAGACAGAGACAGAAACTGGGAGAGAGAGAGAGAGAGAGAGAGAGAGAGAGAGAGAGAGAGAGAGAGAGAGAGAGAACGATGGCAGAATGATAGAGAGACAGACATAAAAAGTCTAACCTATACATAGCTATCAGGAGACAGGGGCACAGTTTAAACGGGATAGAACTCCCCCCCCCCTACACACACACACACACACACACACACACACACACCACACACACACACATGGAGAGAAGCACACATGAATGTCCAAACACACACAAACCAAAACAACCAATTTTGTCAAGGAGTAATCACAGCATGCTGCTTTACTGTAATATTTGCAATGGCGTGTCAGTGATAGGCCCTTGAAGATATTTGACAGTAAATCCATCATCTTTGAAATAAAGACCAAATTAACACCAGTCATTGAAATGGGAAAAAAAGATAGTTGAGATCACACATTTCCAGCCCAACAAAACATCGACAGACATGTTTTAGAAATCCATTTCTTTAACATTTGATACAACTGATATAATAAAACGCTCCACAATCCCATTCACACCACACATACAGAACAAGGTTCGCACAGACACGTACACTAGCACATATAATGCACGCATTGATAGGAAGGAAACATTTTTATCATGGACTCTTTAAAACAGGGTATATTGCTGTCATATTTGCAATGGCGTACCAACGATTGGCCATTGCAAAGATGAGACAGCAGCATAGCTCATACAGTGGCACAAAGATGACTAAAGTATCTGGCATTCAGGACAAGCAAATACAAATTGTCATTTGAACTAGTAACAAAACCATCCATCTGCAAGAACAAGTCTCATTCATACCGAATACATGGGGACACACACATACACACACACACCTACACACACACACGAACACACACCACGCACGCACGCACCACACACCACACACACACACACACACACACACACACACACACACACCACACACACACACACACGCACACGTCTCCACGTGCTGATTTTACAGACATGCACTTCCTAACACGGACTAAACAAAAACAACCTATTTGTCTGGGAGTAGCAAAGAGCACCTGGTTTTACTGTAATATTTGCAAAGGCGTATCAGTGATAGGCCATTGCAAATATTTGACAGTAAAACCAGTAGTCTTGTAAATAAAGACCAAACTGACACCAGACATTATAAGTAAACAAATGATATTTGAGATCACACATTTCCAGCCCACAGAACATTAGACATGTTTTGGAAATCACTTTTCTTCCAAATTTGATAAGATTAACATAACAACAACGACAACAATCTCGCTCACACCAAATATATATAGAACAAGGTTCACAAAAACGGGTACACGAGCACATGTACTGCGCACATAGATATGAAGAAAACATGCTTATCTCCAATGGACTCGTCACGACAGGGTATGTTGCTGTAATATTTGCAATGGCTTACCAAGAAAAGACATGATTCACACAGTGGTACAAAGTTGAGACCAGTATCTGGCATTAAGGGTAGTCTCATTCATATCGAACACACACACGCACGCACGCACGCACGCACGCAGCACGCACGCAGCACGCACGCACGCACACACACACACACACACACACACACACACACACACACACACACACACACACACACACACACACACACACACACACACACACACACACACCTCTGTACGAGCAGATAAGCACACATGAATGTCCAAACACAGACAAAGCACAAACAACCTATTTGCCAAGGAGTGATCACCGCATGCTGCTTTACTGTAATATTTGCAATGGCGGGTCAGTGATAGGCCCTTGCAGATATTTGACAGTAAATCCATTCATCTTTGAATTAAAGACCAAATCAATACCAGTCACTGAAATGGAAAAAAATGATAGTTGAGATCACACATTTCCAGCCCAACATGAAATCGGCTGATATGTTTCAAAAATCGATTTCTTCAACATTTGATACAATTGATATAACAAAAAGGTCAATAACCCCACTAACACCACACATACACAACACGGTTTGCACAGACATGTACACTAACACATATAATGCACGCATTGATATGAAGAAAACATGTTTATCATGGACTCTTTAAAACTGGGTATGTTGCTGTCATGTTTGCAGTGGCGTACCAAGGATAGGCCTTTGCAAAGATGAGACAGCAGCATAGCTCATATAGTGGCACAAAGATTACTAAAATATCTGGCATTAAGGACAAGCAAATACAAATTGTCATTAGGTCTAGTAACAAAACCATCCATCTGAAAGAACAAGTCTCATTCATGCCGAATACATGGACACACACACACCACACACACACACACACACACACACACACACACACACACACACACAAACTTACACACATGTCTGCACGTGCTGATTTACAGAATGCACTTCCAAACACGGATCAAACAAAAACAACCTATTTGTTCGGGAGTAGTAACAGCATCTTGTTTTACTGTAATATTTGCAAAGACGTATCAGTGATAGGCCCTTGCAAATATTTGACAGCAAAACCAGTAATCGTTTAAATAAAGACCAAACTGGCAGCAGACATTAAAAGTAAACAAATGATATTTGAGATCACACATTTCCAGCCCACGGGACATCAAATATGTTTTGGAAATCAATTTTCTTCCAAATTTGATAAGTTTAACATAACAATAATGATACCAATCTTGCTCACACCAAACAGAAGAACAAGGTCCACAGAGACTAGTACACGAGCACATATACTGCACACATAGATATGAAGAAAACATGCTTATCACCCATGGACTCGTCACGACAGGGTATGTTGCTGTGATATTTGCAATCGCCTACCAAGGAAAGGCATAACTCATACAGTGGTACAAAGTTCAGACCAGTATCTGGCATTAAGGATATTCCCAGTCATACCGACCACACGCACGCACGCACGCACGCACGCACGCACACACACACACACACACACACACACATACACACACACACACACACACACACACACACACACACCTCTGAACGTGCAGATAAGCACACGTGACTGTCCAAACAAAGCACAAACAACCTATTTGTCAAGGAGTAATCACAGCAAACTGCTTTACTGTAATATTTGCAATGGCGTGTCAATGACAAGCCCTTGCAGATATTTGACAGTAAATCCATTCATCTTTGAAATAAAGACCAAACTAACACCAGTCACTGATATGGACAAAAAATGATTCTTGAGATCACACATTTCCAGCCCAACAGGACATCGACAGATATGTTTTAGAAATCCATTTCTTGAACATTTGATACAATTGATATAACAAAACGGTCAACAATCCAACTCACACCACACATACAGAACAAGGTTCGCACAGATACGTACACTAGCACATATAATACACACACTGATATGACGGAAACATGCTTATCATTGACTTTTTAAACCAGGATTCGTTGCCGTCATATTTGCAATGGTGTACCAAGGATAGGCCATTGCAAAGATGAGACAGCAGCATAGCTCATATAGTGGAACAAAGATTACTAAAGTATCTGGCATTAAGGATAAGCAAATACAAATTGTCATTTGGACAAAACCATCCATCTGAAAGAACAAGTCTCATGCATGCCGAATACATGGACACACACACGCACACACACACACACACACACACACACACACACACACACGCACACACACACACACACACACTACACACACACACACGACTGCACGTGCTGATTTACAGACATGCACTTCTAAACACGGATCAAACAAAAACAAACCTATTTGTTCGGGAGTAGAAACCAGCAGCTTGTTTTACTGTTAATATTTGCAAAGGCGTATCATGTGATAAGCCCTTGCAAATATATTGGACAGTAAAACCAAGTAATGTTTTAATGAAGACAAACTAACACCAGTCATTGAAACGGAAAAAAAAGATAGTTGATGATCACACTTTCCAGCCACAGAATATCAGCTATGTTTTGGAAATCAATTTTCCTTCAAATGTGATGAATAACATGACAATAACCGACAACAAACTCGCTAACACCAAACATATAGAACAAGGTTCACAAGACTAGTATACGAGCACATATACTGCACACATAGATATGAAGAAAACATGCATATCACCCATGCACTTTTTACGACAGGGTATGTTGTTGTAATATTTGCAATGGCCCACCAAGGAAAGGCATAACTCATACAGTGGTACAAATTCAGACCAGTATCTGGCATTAAGGATAGTCTCATTCATACCGAACACGCACGCACGCACGCACGCACGCGCACACACACGCACGCACGCACGCACGCACGCACGCACGCACACCACACGCGCGCGACACACACCACACACACACACACACACACACACAATCTCTGTACTGCAGATAATCACACATGAATGTCCAAACACAGGCAAAGCAAAAACAACCTATTTGTCAAAGAGTAATCGCACCATGCTGCTTCAATGTAATATTTGCAGAGGCGTGTCAGTGATAGGCCCTTGCAGGTGGTTGACAGTAAATCCATTCATCTTTGAAATAAAGACCAAATTAATACAAGTCGTTGAAATGAAGAAAAAAAAATGAAAGTTAAGATCACACATTTGTAGCCCACAGGACATCAGATGTGTTTTAGAAATCAATTTCTTCAACATTTCATACAATTGACACAACAGAACGCTCAACAATCCACTCACACCTCACATATAGAACAAGGTTCGCACAGACACGTACACTAGCACATATAATGCACGCATATGTAGAAAAACATGCTTATCATGGACTCCTTAAAGCAGGATATGTTGCCGTCATATTTGCAATGGCGTGCCAAGGATAGGCCATTGCAAAGATGAGGACAGCAGCATGCTCATAATTATAATGGCACAAAGATTACTTAAGTATCTAGCATTAAGGATAAACAAATACAAATTGTCATTAGGACTAGTAACCAAACCATCCATCTGAAAGAACAAGTCTCATTCATACGGAAGACATGGAGAAACACACACACCACACACACACACACACACACACCACACACACACACACACACACACACACACAACGACTGCACGTGCTGATTTATAGACACGCACCAAACAAAAAGAACCTATTTGTTCGGGAGTAGTTGTTTTACTGTAATACTAGCAAAGGCGTATCAGTGATAGGCCCTTGTAGCTTATTTGACAGTAAAACCATTCATCATTTATATCAAGATCAAACTGATATCTTCTTCTTCCTAAAATCCTGGTCACTCAAAACGAGTAGGTCACCAGCGCGCATGTTAAAATGTAAAATAAAATAACGTAAAATAGTGCTCAGAAAGATAAAAAAAAAAAGAATGACAGCCGTGATTACACATTTCTAGCCCACAAAACATCAACAGAGATGTTTTAGAAAGTTAGTATTTTCAATCCCAAATCACACCAAACAAACAGAACAAGGTTCACTAAGACAGGTCAAGCAAATATACCGCACACATCGATATGAACAAAACATGCTTATCATGGACTGTTTACAATAGTGTATGTTGCGGTCGTATTTGCAATGGCGTACCAAGGATAGGCCATTGCAAAGATTGGACAGCAGCATAACTCGTATGGTGGCACAAAGATTAGTAGAGTATTTGGTATCAAAAATGGCAGGAAATAAAAGACAAAATGTCAGTGGCACTAGAAACCAAATCATCGGCTAATACAAATATAAATACTCTGAAGTCGTGAAGACCAAAGCAAAAGTTCAAACAGAATGCATGGATCCAGACACTAACAGGACATACACACACACACACACACACACACACACACACACACACACCACACACAAGGTGGTCAAATGAGACCTTTTTTTGTGGCATTTCCTTTCTCAGTTTTTTCTTGCTTTTTTCCTTTTTCTCAGTTTTTCATATTTCTCGTTTTTCTCATGGACTTCTGATATTCTATCCTTTACCGCTTTTTTTCCTTTTAGTTGTTATCAACGCTAAAATAATAAACAAAAAGAAAACGCGCGCACACACACACACATGCACACACACACGCGCGCGCACAGACAGACAGACAGACAGACAGGACAGACAGGACAGACAGACAGAACAGACACACACACACACACACACACACACACACACACACACACACATATGCAGATAAGCACACATGAACATCCAAACACAGACAAAGCAAAAACAACTTATTTGTCAAGGAGTAATCATAGCATGCTGCTTTACTGTAATATTTGCAATGGCGTGTCAGTGATAGGCCCTTGCAGATAGTTGAGAGTAAATCCATTCATAAAGACCAAATTAACACCAGTCATTGAAATGAGGAAAAAAAAAGACAGTTGAGATCGCACATTTCCAGCCCACAAGACATCGACATACATGTTTTAGAAATCCATTTCTTCAACATTTGATACAACTAATAAATAACAAAACTGTCAACAATCCCACTCACACCTTACATACAGAACAAGGTTTGCACAGACACGTACACTAGTACATATAATGCACACATTCATATGAAGAAAACATGTTTATCATGGACTTTTTAAAACAGGGTATGTTGCTGTCATATTTGCAATGGCGTACCAAGGATAGGCCTTTGCAAAGATGAGACAGCAGCATAGCTCATATAGTGGCACAAAGATGACTAAAATATCTGGTATTTAGGATAAGCAAATACGAATTGTCATTAGGACTACTAACCAAGCCATCCATCTGAAAGAACAATTCTCATTCATACCGAATACATGGGGACACACACATACACACACACAAACACACACACACACACACACACACACACACACACACACACACACACACACAACGTCTGCACGTGCTGATTTTACAGACATGCACTTCCAAACACGGACCAAACAAAAACAACCTATTTGTTCGGGAGTAGTAACAGCATCTTGTTTTACTGTAATATTTGCAAAGGCGTATCTGTGATAGGCCCTTGCAGATATTTGACAGTAAAACCAGTAATCTTTTAAACAAAGACCAAACTGACACCAGACATTAAAGTAAACAAATGATATTTGAGATCACGCATTTCCAGCCCACCGTACATTCGATAGGTTTTGGAAATCAGTTTTCTTCCAAATTTGAAAAGATTAACATAACAATAACGACAACAATCTCACTCACACCAAACATATACAACAAGGTTCACATGGAATGGTACACGAGCACATATACTGCACACATAGATATGAAGAAAACATGCTTACCACCCATGGACTCGTCACGGCAGGGTATGTTGCTGACATATTTGCAATCGCCAACCAAAGAAAGACATAACTCATACAGTGGTACAAAGGTCAGACCAATATCTGTCATTAAGGATAGTTCATTAATACGGAAACACACACACACGCGCGCGCGCGCGCGCGCACGCACACACACACCACCACACACACACACACACACACACACACACACACACACACACACACACACACACACACCTTTGCACGTGCAGATAAGCACACATCAATGTCCAAACACAGACAAAGCAAAAACAACCTATTTGTCAAGGAGTAAACACAGCATGCTGCTTTACTGTAATATTTGCAATGGCGTGTCAGTGATTGGCCTTTGCAGATATTTGACAGTAAATCCATTTTGCTTAGAAATAAAGACCAAATTAACACAAGTCACTGAAATGTAGGAAAAATGATACTTAATATTAATCCTTCCCAGTCCTACAGGCCATCGACAGATATGTTTTTGAAATACATTTCTACACCATTTGATACAATTGATATACAGAACAAGGTTCTCACAGAAACGTACTCTAGCACATATAATGCACACATTGATATGAATAAAAATGCTTATCATAGACTCTTTAAAACAGGGTATGTTGTTGTCATATTTGCAATGGCGTACCAAGGCTAGGCCATTATAAAGGTGAGACAGCAGCATAGCTCATACAGTGGCACAAAGATGACTAAAGTATCTGTCATTAAGGATACGCAAGTACAAATTGTCGTTAGGACCAGTAACCAAACCATCAATCTGAAAGAACAAGTCTCATTCATACACACACACACACACACACACACACACACACACACACACACACACACACACGTCTGCACGTGCTGATTTACAGACATGCACTTCCAAACACGAACCAAACAAAAACAACCTATTTGTTGAGGAGTAGTAACAGCATCTTGGTTTACTGTAACATTTGCAAAGGCGTATCAATGATAGGCCCTTGCAAATATTTCACAGTGAAACCAGTAATCTTTTAAACAAAGACCAAACTGACACCACATATTTAAAGTAAACAAATGATATTTGAGATCACACATTTCTAGCCCACAGTACATGAGATATGTTTTGGAAATCAATTTTCTTCCAAATTTGATAAGATTAACATAACAACTGCGACAACAATCTCGCGCACACCTAACATATGAACAAGGTTCACAGAAACTGATACACGAACACAAATACTGCACACAGAGATATGAAGAAAACATGTTTAACATCCATGGACTCTTCACGACAGGATATGATGCTGTAATATTTGCAATGGCCTACCACGTAAAGGCATAACTCATACAGTGGTACAAAGTTCAGTCCAGTACCTGGCATTAAGAATAGTCTCATTCATACCGAACTCACACACACACACACACACACACACACACACACACACACACACACACACACACACGCACACACCACACCTCTGCACCTGCAGATAAGCACACATCAATGTCCAAACACAGACAAAGCAAAAACAACCTATTTGTCAAGGAGTAATCACAGCATGCTGCTTTTCCGTAATATTTGCAATGGCGTGTCAGTGATAGGCCCTTGTAGATATTTGACAGTAAATCCATTCATCTTTGAAATAAAGACCAAATTAACATAAGTCATTGCAATGGAAAAAAAAATAGTTGAGATCACACATTTCCAGTCCAACAGGACATCGACAGACATGTTTTACAAATACATTTCTTCAACATTTGATACAACTGATATAACAAACCGCTCAACAATCCCATTCACACCACACATACAAAACAAAGTTCTCACACACACGTACACCAGTGCATATAACGCACACATTGATATGAAGAACAAATGCTTATCACGGACTCTTTAAAACAGTGTACGTTGCTGTCACATTTGCAGTGGCGTACCAAGGATAGGCCATTGCAAAGATGAGACAGCATCATAGCTCATATAGTGGCACAAAGATCACTAAAGTATCTGGCATTAAGGATAAGCAAATACAAACTGTCATTAGGACTAGTAACCAAACCATCCATCTGAACGAACAAGTCTCATTCATACCCAGAACACACACACACACACACACACACACACACACACACGTCTCCACATGCTGATTTACAGACACGCACTTGCAACACGGACCAAACAAAAACAACCTCTTTGTTCGGGAGTAGTAACAGCATCTTGTTTTACTGTAATATTTGCAAAGGCGTATCGGTGATAAGCCCTTGCAAATATTTGACTGTAGAACCAGAAATCTTTTAAATAAAGACCAAACTGACAACAGACATTAAACGTAAACAAATGATGTTTGCGACCACACATTTCTAGCCCACAGGACATCCGATATGTTTTGGAAATCAATTTTCTTCCAAAAGTGATCAGTTTAACATAGCAATAACGACAACAATCTCGCTCACATCAAACATATACAACAAGGTTCACAGAGACTGGTACACGGGCACATATACTGCACACATAGATATGAAGAAAACATGCTTATCACCCATGGACTTGTCGAGACAGGTTATGTTGCTGTAATATTTGCAATAACCTCCCAAGGACAGGCATAACTCATACAGTAGTACAAAGTTCAGACCAGTATCTGGCATTAAGGATAGTCTCATTCATACCGAACACACACACGCACGCACGCACGCACGCACGCACACACACACACACACACACACACACACACACTTCTGCACGTGCATTTGAGATCACCCATTTCTTCAACCTGTGGTACAACAGATATAACAAAACGGTCAACAATCCTGCTCACACCACACATACAGAACAAGGTTCACACAGACACGTACACTAGCACATATAATGCACACATAGATATATTATAGAAAAAAACGCTTATCAAGGGCTCTTGAAAACAAGGTATGTTGCTGTCAAATTTGCAGTGGCGTACCAAGGATAGGCCTTTGCAAAGATGAGCACAGCATAGCTCATGTAATGGCACAAAGATTACTAAAGTATCTGGTATTAAGGATAAGCAAATACAAATTGTCATTAGAACCAATAACCAAACCATCCATCTGAAAGACCAAGTCTCATTCATACCGAATACATGGCGACACACACACACACACACACACACACACACACACACACACACACACACACACACGTCTACACACACACAATGGCCTACCAAAGGAAAGTCATAACTTACACAGTAGAACAAAGTTTCAGACCAGTATCTGGCATTAAGGATAGTCTCATTCATACCGAACACACACACACACACACACACACACACACACACACACACACACACGTCTACACACATACAATGGCCTACCAAGGAAAGCCATAACTTCCACAGTAGAGCAAGTTCAGACCAGTATCTGGCATTAAGGATAGTCTCATTCATACCGAACACACACACACACACACCACACACACACACACACACACCGCTGCACCTGCAGATAAGCACACATCAATGTCCAAACACAGACAAAGCAAAAACAACCTATTTGTCAAGGAGTAATCACAGCATACTGCTTTACTGTAATATATGCAATGGCGTGTCAGTGATAGGCCCTTGTAGATATTTGACAGTAAATCCATTCATCTTAGAAATAAAGACCAAATTAACACCAGTCATTGAAATGGGAAAAAAAAGATAGTTGAGATCGCACATGTCTAGCCCACAGGATATCAGATATGTTTTGGAAATCAATTGTCCTTCAAATATGATGATTAACATGACAATACCGACAACAAACTCGCTAACACCAAACATGTAGAACAAGGTTCACAGAGACTAGTACACGAGCACATATACTGCACACACAGATATGAAGAAAACATGTTTATCACCCATGGACTCTTTACGACAGGATATGTTGCTGTAACATTTGCAATGGCCTACACGGAAAGGCATAACTCATACAGTGGTACAAAGTTCACACCAGTATCTGGCATAAAGGATAGTCTCAATCATACCGAGCACACACACACCAACGCACGCACGCACGCACGCACACACACACACACACACACACACACACACACACACACACACACACACACACACACACACACACACACGCACACACACACACACCTCTGCACCTGCAGATAATCACACATGAACGTCCAAACACAGGCACAAGCAAAAACAACCTATTTGTCAAGGAGTAATCACAGCATGCTGCTTCGATGTAATATTTGCAGAGGCGTGTCAGTGATAGGCCCTTGCAGATAGTTGACAGTAAATCCATTCATCTTTGAAAGAAAGATCAAATTAACACCAGTCATTGAAATGGGGGAAAAAAAAAGAAAGTTACGATCACACATTTCTAGCCAACAGGACATCAGATGTGTTTTAGAAATCCATTTCTTCAAAATTTGATACAATTGACACAACAAACAGTCAACAATCCCACTCACACCACACATACAGAACAAGGTTCGCACAGATACGTACACTAGCACGTATATTGCAAAACACTGCTATGACGAAAACATGCTTATCATGGACTCTTTAAAACAGGATATGTTGCTGTCATATTTGCAATGGCGTATCAAGGATAGGCCATTGCAAAGATGAGACAGCAGCATAGGTCATATAGTGGCACAAAGATTACTAAAGTATCTAGCATTAAGGATAAACAAATACTAAATTGTCATTAGGACTAGTAACCAAAACCATCCATCTGAAAGAACAAGTCTCATTCATACGGAACAACACACACCACACACACACACACACACAACACACACACACACACACACACACACAACACCACACACCTGCACGGCTGATGTACAGACACGCACCAACAAAAGAACCTATTTGTTCGGGAGTAGTTGTTTTACTGTAATATTTGCAAAGGCGTATCAGTGATAGGGCCCTTGCAGCTTATTTGACAGTAAAACCGTTCATCTTTTATATCAAGAGCAAACTGATATCATGCTCGGAAAGATAAAAAAGAAAAGAATGACAGCCGTGATCACCACATTTTAGCCCACAAAACATCAACAGGCAGGAACAGTGTGATGTGCAACTGGTCATCTTGCACCCACATTTGATGAGGTGAGTAACTGTGGCTGGAGCTGGAGGATCCCTTGTTGGAGCTGGTACTACCTATCCCCCTCTTCCTTCCACCCTTAGGTTGTTGCTGGTGGTAGCCGAGGGTGAGGAATGTCATCCTGACGCCACACCTTCCAAGTGTGATTCTTGCTTTCATCAACAGCTTTTTGCAGTTGTTTCCCTGCACTGAATGTACACAACTCATGAACTGGTTCCTTCCGGTCTTCTTGGCAGAAGAAACACTGCTTTGCATTGAAAGGAGATGTTGCTGAACGTGTGAAGTGAAGAGTCTCACTTTCAGCAGAGCCTGATGCACTAGTGGCTGCAGAAGAAGGCCGTCCACGCCTGTCTGTACATGCTCTCTCCTTGGCAGGCCTGGTTTCGTGCCTTGGCATGCTCAAGGTGACCACTGTGACAAGAAGATCCATAACATCTTCTGTGCCACTTTGCTTACATATCTTTTAGATTGGAGGCAGTGTACCCATGCAATCGCCCACTGATCTGTGCACAATCAGCATCTCCATACTGTCCTCCTTCGTGCACAACTGGAGGAACTTTGAGTAGGGTTCCTCTGATGGTTCAGACACTAGGACACCAGTGCCAGGCTCCTGACACTGAATACACAGTTTGAAATCAGTTTCTGGTCTTGGTTTCGTACTGGTGCTGGGTTCCATCTTGCGTGACTGCTCCTAATGGCTCATGCACTTCAATCTGCAACACACGAAATGTAGGGTAATGTAGATGTGTATAGCTTATTTCTAAGGCCTTAGCTGTCATGCAAACGTTAGCTGATATGGATCATCATTGCATCTTCCTGAAGAGAAGGAAGTGAGATCTCAGTATTATATGCTGGTCTGAATGGTCGTGGCTGCAAAGTTCAACAAGAAGTTAATTGTATGATCATAAACAGGATAAACAGATAATCTGTAATGAAGACACTGTTAGTTCAGATTGAATATTTGTCGGAAACACTTTAGAAAACACAATTAACATTCTGGCACTCCACAGTCTGAAACAAAGCGTGATAAATACAGTACGTTGGGTCAAAAATGATCTTTCAGCTTTGACGCTGTGTCAAGTTTACTGAAGGCCCACAGAAAATAATGGCGACATTTTCCCCACTTCCTGGCAATGCTAAAATCACATTCATAACAGTTGCAAAAAACTAACATGCAAAACCGACGGGAAGCCAGTCTGTTAAGAGAGAGAGAGAGAGAGAGAGAGAGAGAGAGAGAGAGAGAGAGAGAATATGACACTCATGCAGACATTCTTCATGAACATATTTCATGAAGGACATATTCATGGAAACCGTTACCGTTATCTTTCTATTCATACTCTCTCTCTGACAAAAATACTATGTGTACACACAGATATTTTTTTTAAAAACCCAACTGGCACATCATTCATCCTAAACAAACGTTATGCTGCTATAATATTTGCAATGGCGTACCAAACGTAGGCCATAGCAGAGACTGGACAGCAACATGCTTGCTAATTTCTACTTAGTGTACTATAATATCAGGCATATCATTTCTATTCGTCCTAAAGCTGGCAAGAAATGGAATGTAAAGTAGGTATCACCTAAATAAATCATATGCGTCCAAGTTATAAAAGCATGAAAGGTCTTTTACCGAGTTAAACACGTGATCTGTTGCGTTGCTTTGAGTAAAGCACAGCGCAGCTGTCCTCTGTTGCGTCACCTTGAATAAAGCAAATACTGTTGTCCTCTGTTTGTGTACCTGGAATAAAGCAAAACACGGTTGTCCTCTGTTGTGTACCTGGAATAAAGCAAAACACGGTTGTCCTCTGTTATGTACCTGGAATAAAGCAAAACAACGGTTGTCCTCTGTTATGTACCTGGAATAAAGCAAAAAAACGGTTGTCCTCTGTTGTGTTCCTGGAATAAAGCAAACCACAGTTGTTCTCTGTTGTGTACCTGGAATAAAGCAAAACACAGTTGTTCTCTGTTGTACACCTGGAATAAAGCAAAACACATTTGCTCTCTGTTGTGTACCTGGAATAAAGCAAAACACAGTTGCTCTGTTGTGTACCTGGAATAAAGCAAAACACAGTTGTTCTCTGTTGTGTACCTGGAATAAAGCAAGACACGGTTGTCCTGTGTTGTGTACCTGGAATGAAAAAACACACACTTGTCCACTGATGTGTACCTGATAAAAAGCAAAACACACTGTCCTCTGCTGTTTCACCTGGAATAAAGCAAAACACGGTGTCCTCTACTGGTGCCTGGAATAAAGCAGAACACACTTGTTCTCTGTTGGGTATCTGGAATAGAGCCACACCCACTCGTTCTCTGCTGGGTACCTGGAATAGAAACAAAACACACTTGTTCCTCCGCTGGGTACCTAGAATAGAAGCGAAACAATTGGTCTCTGCTGGGTACCTGGAACAGAAGCAAACCACCTGGAACAGAAGCAAACCACATTTGTTTTTCTGCTGGGTACCTGGAATAGACGCAAAACACACTTGTTCTCTGCTGGGTACCTGAAATAGACGCAAAACACATTTGTTCTCTGCTGGGTACCTGGAATAAAGCAAAACACGGTTGCTCTCTACTGCGTACCTGGAATAAAGCAAAACACGGTTGTTCTCTGCTGGGTACCTGGAATAAAGCAAAACACGGTTGTTCTCTGCTGGGTACCTGGAATAAAGCAAAACACGGTTGTTCTCTGCTGGGTACCTGGAATAAAGCAAAACACGGTTGTTCTCTGCTTTGTACCTGGAATAGAAGCAAAACACGGTTGTTCTCTGCTGGATACCTGGAATAGAAGCAAAACACACCTGTTCTCTGCTACATACCTTGGATTGAAGCAAAACACACTTGTTTTCTGCTGCGTACCTGCAATAGAAGCAAAACACACTTGTTCTCTGTTGCGTACCTTGGATAGAAGCAAAACACACGTGTTCTCTGCTGCGTACCTGCAATAGAAGCAAACACACTTCTTCTCTGCTGCGTACCTTGGATAGAAGCATAACACACTTGTTCTCTGCTGCGTACCTGTAATAGAAGCAAAACACACTTGTTCTCTGCTGTGTACCTGGAATAGCAGCAAAACACATATGTTCTCTGCTGCATATCTGGAATAGAAGCAAAACACACGTTCTCTGTTGCATACATGAAACAGAAGGAAAACGCATTCAATGCTAGGTACCTGGAATAGAAGCAAAACACATTTGTTATCTGCTGGGTACCTGGAATTGAAGCAAAACAGACTTATCTGCTGGTACCTGGAATAGAAGTAAAACACGCTTGTTTTCTGCTGCGTAAACCCGGAATAGAAGCGCAACACACTTGTTCTCTGCTGCGTACCTGGAAAAGAAGAAAACACACCCGCTCTCTGCTGTATACCTGGATTAGTAGCAAAACACACTTGGTATCTGCTGGGTACCTGGAACAGAAGCAAACCTACCTTGTTCTCTGCTGCGTACCTGGCATAAAAGAAAAACACGCTTGTTCTCTATTTGGTACCTTTGGAAAAGACGCAAAGCACACCCTTCTGTTTGGTACCGGAATAGAAGCAAAACTCACTTGTTCTCTGCTGCGTACCTATAGAAGGAAAACATGCTTGTTCTCTGCTGCATACCTGGTATAAAGCAAAACACACTTGTTATCTGCTGGGTACCTGGAATAGAAGCAAAACACTTGTTCTCTGCTGCGTACCTATAGAAGGAAAACATGCTTGTTCTCTGCTGCGTACCTAGTATAAAGCAAAACACACTTGTTACCTGCTGTGTGCCTGGAATAGAAGCAAAACACACTTGTTCTCTGCTGGGTACCTGGAATAGAAGCAAAACACATTTGTTCTCTGCTGCATACCTGGCAAAAAAAGAAAAACACACTTGTTTCTCTGCTGGGTACCTGGAATAGAAGCAAAACAGACTTGGTATCTGCTGCGTACCTGCAATAGAAGCAAACCACCCGTGTTCAGTGCTGAGAACCTGGAATACAAGCAAAACACACTTCTCTATTTGGCACCTGGAATAGAAGCAAAACACACTTGTTCTCTGCTGCGTATCTGGAATACACTTGTTCTCTGATGGGAACCTGGAATAGAAGCAAAACATTACTTGTTTTCTACAGCCTACGTAGAATAGAAGTAAAACACACTTGTTCTCTGCTGCATACCTGGAATAGAAGCAAAACACAATTAATGACTGCTATGTACCTGGAACACAAGCCAAAACACACTTGCTCTCTGCTGCGTACCAGGAATAGAAGCAAAACACACTTGTTCTCTGCTGGGTACCTGGAATAGAAGCAAAACACACTTGTTCTCTGCTGGATTTCCTGGAATCAAAGAAAAACACAACCTGTTCTCTGCTGCATACCTGGAATAAAAAAAACCACACCTGTTGTCTGCTGCATACCTGGAATAAAAGAAAAACACACCTGTTCTCTGCTGCATACCTGGAATAAAAGAAAGACACACCTGTTCTCAGCTGCATACCTGGAATGAAAGAAAAAAAAACTATTCTCTGCTGTATACCTGGAATAAAAGAAAAACACACCTGTTCTCTGCTGCATACCTGGAATAACAGAAAAACACACCTGGTCTCCGTTGCATATCTGGAATAAAAGAAAAACACACCTGCTCTCTGCTGCATTTCCTGGAATAACAGAAAAACACACCTGTTCTCTGCCGCATGCCTGGGAAAAAAAGAGAAACACAAACCCGTTCTCTGCTGCATACCTGGAATAAAAGAAAAACACACCTGCTCTCTGCTGCATACCTGGAATAAAAAAAAACACACCTGTTCTCTGCTGCATACCTGGAATAAAAGAAAAAACACACCTGTTCTCTGCTGCATACCTGCAATAAAAGAAAAACACCTGTTCTCTGCTGCATACCTGGAATAAAGGAAAAGCACACCTGTTCTCGGCTGCATACCTGTAATAAAAGAAAAACACTTTGTTCTCGGCTGTATGCCTGGAATAAAAGACAAACACACCTGTTCTCTGCTGCATACCTGGAATAAAAGAAAAGCACAACTGTTCTCTGCTGCATACCTGGAATAAAAGAAAAACACACCTGTTCTCTGCTGCATACCTGGAATAAAAGAAATCACAATTGTTCTCTGCCGCATACCCGGAATAGAAGCAAAACACACTTGTTCTCTGCTGCATACCTGGAATAGAGGCAAAACACACTTGTTGACTGCTGGGTATCTGGAACACAAGCAAAACACACTTGTTCTCTGCTGCGTACCTGGAATAGAAGCAGAACAGACTTGCATCTGCTGCGTACCTGCAATAGAAGCAAACCACCCGTGTTCAGTGCCGAGAACCTGGAATTACAAGCAAAACACACTTCTCTATTTTTGGGACCTGGAAGAGAAGCAAAACACACTTGTTCTCTGCTGCGTCTCTGGAATACACTTGTTCTTTTGATGGAACCTGGAATAGAAGCAAACCATACTTGTTTTCTACAGCCTACCTGGAATAGAAGTAAAACACACTTGTTCTCTGCTGCATACCTGGAATAGAAGCAAATCACAATTAATGACTGCTGTGTACCTGGAACACAAGCAAAACACACTTGTTCTCTGCTGCGTACCTGGAATAGAAGCAAAACACACTTGTTCTCTGCTCCATACCTGGAATAGAAGCAAAACACACTTGTTCTCCGTTTGGTAGCTGGAATAGAAGCAAAACACACTTGTTCTCTGCTGCGTACCTAGAATGCAACTTGTTCTCTGCTGCGCACCTGGAATAGAAGCAAAATACACCTGTTTCCTATTACGTACCTGCAACAGAAGCAAAATACACTTGTTCTCTGCTGCGTACCTGGAATACAAGCAAAACACACTTGTTCTCTGCTGCGTACCTGCAATACAAGCAAAACTCACTCGTTCTCTGCTGCATACCTGCAATACAAGCAAAACACACTTGTTCTCTGCTGCGTACCTATAGAAACAAAACACTTGGTCTCTGCTATGTACCTGGAATAGAAGCAAAAAACACTTGGTCTCTGGTGCATACCTGGAAAAGAAGCAAAACACACTTGTTCTCTGGTGCGTACCTGGAATAGAAGCAAAACACTTTTTCTCTGGTGAGTGACTGGAATAGAAGCAAAACACGCTTGTTCTCTGCTGCGTACCTGGAATAGAAGCAAAACACACTTGTACTCTGTTGGGTACCTGGAATAGAAGCAAAACACACTTGTTCTCTGTTGGGTACCTGAAATGGAAACAAATGACACTTGTTCTCTGCTGCGTACCTGCCATTGAAGCAAACCACCCGCGTTCTCTGCTGAGAACCTGGAATGCAAGCAAAGCACACTTTTTCTCTGCTGCGTACCTGAAATAGAAGCAAAACACACTTGTTTTCTGCGTGGAACCTGGAATAGAAGCAAAACACACTTGTTCTCTGCTGCGTACCTGCAATAAAAGCAAAACACTTGTTCTCTGCTGGATACCTGGAATACAAACAAACCACACTTGTTCTCTGCTGCGTACCTGCAATGGAAGCCAAACACACTTGTTCTCTGCTGCGTACCTGCAACAGAAGCAAAATACACTTGTTCTCTGCTGCGTACCTGGAATACAAGCAAAACACACTTGTTCTCTGCTGCGTACCTGCAATACAAGCAAAACTCACTCGTTCTCTGCTGCGTATCTGCAATACAAGCAAAACACACTTGTTCTCTGCTGCGTATCTATAGAAACAAAACACTTGGTCTCTGCTATGTACCTGGAATAGAAGCAAAAAACACTTGGTCTCTGGTGCATACCTGGAAAAGAAGCAAAACACACCTGTTCTCTGGTGCGTACCTGGAATAGAAGCAAAATACATTTTTTCTCTGGTGAGTACCTGGAATAGAAGCAAAACACGCTTGTTCTCTGCTGCGTACCTGGAATAGAAGCAAAACACACTTGTACTCTGTTGGGTACCTGGAATAGAAGCAAAACACACTTGTTCTCTATTGGGTACCTAAAATGGAAACAAATGACACTTGTTCTCTGCTGCGTACCTGCAATTGAAGCAAACCACCCGCGTTCTCTGCTAAGAACCTGGAATGCAAGCAAAGCACACTTGTTCTCTGCTGCGTGTGCGTGTGCGTGTGCGCGCGTGCATATGCACATCCATGTGCGTGAGGGCATTTAAGTGTGACTGCGGGCGTGTGCTTGGATGCATATTTGTGTATGTTTGTGCATGTTAAAACCAATGGGCGTTCAAAAGTATATTATATGTGCACGCACGAACGTCTATATTTATTCATTCCAAACTGAGCTTTGATACGTTCATACGTGTATGTCAGGTTATACACGTACACAATAACATACGAATACACACACGAACATTACCGCAGACACATCCATGCATACAGCTCATATCTAAATACACATTTTCATTTAACGAACACTCTCACATACTGAACCAATGCCCTGATCATTGTAATTTACACCAGCAAGGACTCAGGTAAAACAAATGAGCTGCTTCAAATTTCTTTTTCATCATATAATTGCAGATTTGGAGCTAAAGATGCGCTGTTGTTATTCTTCACAGTTCCGGCGAAAGACCTGACAGAACTAACAAAGACTGACATCACTGTTAAATGACACACCCCTCCAGCCACCCATCTAGGAAAACAAGCTCTACATCAAATTACTAAAGAAGCCTCAAAACAAGATCACACAGTAGCAGGGAGAAACAAGTGTGCAGTTCAAGCCCCTTTTAGGTGACGAAAACAGACCTCCTTATACTACTGATTCTACAATTAACGGAAATGCCAGACTGGACCGCACCAGGTCTTCATACACACATTCCAGATATTCACAAAGTTTTTTTTTGTTGTCAATACTCTCGCTTATTTCCCAATGTTCAGTCATGAAACGTACAGAGTGTTCTACCAATTTGTGAATGTCCGTGCATGTTAAAGCCAATACATAGACAAATGCCAGAACTACCGTACTATAAGCCTCATCAGCCACCCAAGCAAAGTCATGCTTAAGGTAATCCTGAACAGACTAATCCCCAAGCGGAAAAGAACATCGCCGAAGAACAGGACAGGCGGGTTTCAGGCCAGACCGCAGTACAACAGAGCAAATCTTCAATTTAAGAGTACTGTGTGAAAAGTACAACCAACACCAACAAGATCTGTACCACGTGTTCAAAGATTTCAAGACAGCCTTTGACCGAGTGTGGCATGAAGCATTATGGGCGACAATGAAACTCTACATCAATGCCAACCTCATCAAAGTCATCGAGAGCCTCTACAACAAAGCCACCAGTGCGGTTTTCTTCAACAACATAGGCGAATGGTTCCGAACAACTGTCGGAGTGCGCCAGGGCTGTCTACTCCCTCCCACGCTCTTCAACGTCTTCCTGGAAAGAATCATGACTGATGCACTTGAAGACTATGGAGTATCAGTCAATATTGGAGGCAGAACCATCACAAACCTCCGTTTTGCCGACGACATCGACGGTTTAGCTGGAGAGGAACAAGAGCTGGTCAATCTGATCAACAGGCTGAACAACACCTGCACAGAATTTGGCATGGAGATCAGCGCAGAAAAGACCAAAGTGATGACCAACAACCCAATCGGTTTTGCCAACGACATAATGATCAACAACAAGAAGCTCGAACCCGTCAACAGCTTCAAATACTTGGGCGCAACAATCGCAGATGAAGGATCAAGACCAGAAATTCTCTCCAAAATTGCTCAGACCACAGCAGCATTGACAAAGTTGAAGCCAATATGGAACAACAAAAACATCTCCATCAGCTCAAAAATCAGACTGATGCGATCCTTAGTCAATGGCATGCTTCCGCTATGCTTGCGAACAGTCACTAAAACTGGACCTCGAACAAAAGGATCAAAGCAGTTGAAATGAGGTGCTATAGAAACTCCTGGCATTTCATACAGAGATCACATCACCAACGAGGAAGTAAAGAGACGCATCGAGAATGAAATCGTCCATATACAGATCTCCTCACTTCAGTTAAACGACGCAAGCTGAAGTGGAATGGAAATGTCAGAGGTCATCAGGCCTTTGCCAAAACAATCCTACAGGGCACATTACGA
Organism: Conus ventricosus; assembly: GCA_018398815.1. Lineage (NCBI taxonomy): Eukaryota > Metazoa > Mollusca > Gastropoda > Neogastropoda > Conidae > Conus > Conus ventricosus. The sequence continues at coordinate 25,479,880 of CM031598.1, read as the reverse complement.
GGAGGAAGGCGAGAGGTCCGACAAAGAAAGAGATGCGAAACAATAATCACAGAGTGCAGGTGGCCAGGAGTTGAGGGCCGTGTTGATGAGGGCGGAGTGCCGCTGATGAAACGGAGAGGACTGGCCTAGTCAGAGCTACACAGGTGGCCCCTACGGACGGGAGTCAAAGGGATCAAGGACGAAGGAAGTGAGAGTAATGAAATCAGTGTTCCAAATATCTTTGGTCCACCAGTATTAAAACAAAATCACTAGCAAAAGCAAGCACAAAGCAAGTAAACCAAAAGAGGAGAAAACAAAGAATAACGTCCACATTTTAGATCCCTCTAGGGGGAATCGCTGCTATGTACATCCACTGACAGTTCCCATGACCTGATCAACTCATAAAACTTTGGCACGACGACCGGTCAGAGACGAATATGTGAAGGTAAACCAAACTTTATGAGAAAATGGCCATCAGAGTTTAAACATCGAAAAGTGAACAAATTTAAAACATCCGTAAAATTCCTATAAAAAACTAATTTTGCATTATTCTGTCGGAAATCTGAATGATCTTGCTTTAAAACATGACAGTTCAAACGATATTTATTGCGACGAAATTTCGTCTACCACACAAACGATAAGAATAACTAGATAGAGCTGGATCTGTCGTAAATTCCAAACCTTTATTCTAAACACCCATTCAGACGGACTGCTTTACTGCAGGATGCACACCCCTGAGAACATAAAAGGATAACGCTCAAAGCCATGAAGTTTAAAAATACCAGTTACACACCCTTTAAATAATCTTTATAGTCGAAAACCAGTATGACAGATGTTCCAAGTACCGTACTTTAACTGGGGAACAACATGAAAATTTCACCAGTTCCTACTACTATTATGACAATTCCAATTAACTACTTTAACAGGTAGTGGCGCACCTTCCTCTTGGACTGCGATCCTTGTGGTTCGTGCTGGCAGACTGGTACCGCTTCTTGTTTGGTCCTGCCACAACAAAAAAACAGTGTTTGAAATACGTTAGGAAGTAAATTCCAACTACACAATCAAGAAAGAAGCCATTAACACCAATGGAATAAACTATATTCCAAAAAGGAATGCTTAAACCCTAAGAAAGGAGAATCGCCGTACGATGACGACTAATTCCTGTAAGAAAGAACATATGTTAAACTCTGTGACAGAATACATTCTCTTCCAATCATATAATCACAAGCACTGTATCGTGCGAAAGAGGATACAAATGCCATGAAAGTGCGGGAAGCCTATAAGAGAAACAAGTAGAACTCCTGTAAAGGTAATACTAAACCTAGAAGCTAAGAACAATTACAGAGGACAAAAGGACAACTGAGTGGAGATAGAAAGAGACACCCTAAGTCATCACAAAAAGACACTAGGGGCCCTTTGTCAATAGGACACAAAGTCTACAGCAAGAAAGGCATTCAGCCAGTTGAAAAGGACAACAGACCATATAAAAAGAGAGGACATAAACATCAATAAAAGACAATAGTCCAATGAAAAGAACACAACACAAAAGGGACATTAAAAAGCCAGATTGGACATAAAAACCATACTAAAGAAGACATAAACTTAAAAGATTGGGACACAACAACGACAAGAATGAACAGCTACACTGAATTTATGAAAGTAGAAAACCACGAGCCCACGTGAAAAAAGAGGACGCTAGCCCGTATCCCAGATAAAACACTTGCCCCTGTGAAAGAAGAGGACGCTAAACCCATGCAAAGGAGTGAACACTAGGTCTTGTGAAAGAATCTCCAACCCCTAAGAAAGGATGAACACAACCCAACGAAGAGGCGACAACACTAGCTCCTGTGAACCGAAGAGGTGCGCTAACCCCCTATAAAAGGAGAGAAGAAGAGAACACTAGCCTCTGTGAAAGAAGAGGATGCAAAAACCTTTAACAGAGAGATCACTATCCTTGTGAAAAAAGAGGACGTCTAATCCCTATGACAGGACACAACACTACCCCTGTGATAGAAGAGTACTCCAAGCCTGATGAAAGGGAGGAACACAGGCCCCTAAGTGAAAGAAAAGAACACTATTCTCTGTGAAAAAAGAGGACACCGAAACCATTTATGAAATTCACCCCCTTGTACAAACGTTCTGAAGGATATTAAATTCTAGGAAAGAATACTACATACGTATGAAAGTAGACGAAAGAGAAGGAAAGCTAAAACCAATGAAAGGTGAAACACAAAGCCATGCCCGAGACGACACTTAACCAGGAAGAAACAGGGACCGTAATTTTCTGTGGAGAAGAAAGGGGATCTTAAATGATGCAGGAAGAAGTGAACAGAAATACTAAACACGTAAGGTTAATATTGCTTCCCCCATTATGAAATCATAGCATGTGTAATTTATTTCATCACTGGGGAGCAAGAGCTACCCTCCTTCTCGCATTACTTCCATGTGGACGAAAGTTGCCGAGTCCTAATAAAGGAGGATCCGGCATGCAGACTCCTCAATGCCATGTCAGTCTTTCTGTGGAATGCAGAACTTACTCGAGACCAGGAGGAATCAGGGCGCACGAAAGGTAATAGTTTTCTGGAACAAGGTCAAAGACTGCCTAAGTCAGCCCTGCAGCAAAACCCCAAAGATCTGAAAACGATGCGTCCACGTTTCCAGTATCCTTGAAACATGAGGCCTGCGAACATCACTGAGGGGTCGTTTTATTACTTTCCTGAACCATCCACTCGGGTGCCTACTTTTTTTGTATTCTTGTTCATCATGAAGACTGTCCATATGAACCAATAACATTCCATGGCAATCATACGAAAGAGACATGTAAACTAGAAAGACACAGGCATTAAACCCTGGGTTGGAAAACACTAAAACCTAGAAAAGAAGTCACCAAGTCCTGGGAAAGAAAATACACCAAACCATGGAAAATGTGAAGACACGGAACACTGGGAAAGGGACTTAACCCGAAGAATAAAACACTTAACTACGGAACCCTGGCGAGGGAAGGAAACATCCAAACAAGAAGAAAAGGCGATGATCCATAGGGGGGGGGGGGCGTTGTTGGTGTGGGGTGGATTTGTGATTGTTGTGTTAGTGGTAAATGGTGGTGGAGGTGGTGGTAATGGTAGTGGGATGGTGGTAGTGGGGTCGTGTGGTGGTCGTGTTGATGGTGCTGTGGTGATTGTGCTGGGGGTGGTGTTGTGGTGGTGTGGTGGTCATGTTTATGGTGTTGTAGAGATTGGTAAGGGTGGTGGTGGTGTGTGGTGGGTGTGTGTTGGGTAGGGAGGTGGAGTGGTGTGGTAGTCGTCTTTATGGTGTGTGGTGTTGTACTAGTGGTGGTGGTGGGGGTGGGTGGAGGTGGTGTGGTGTGTGGTGTGGTGGTGGTGGGGTTGGAGTGTGCTTTTAGTGGTATGGTTGTGGGTGTGGTATTGGGGGGGTGTGGGGAGCGGTGGGTGTGGGTGGTGGGGTGTGGTGGTGGGAGAGTGGGGTGGGCCGGGCCCTTTGCCCGGGATAGGGGAGGGCAGGGAAGGTCAGAAAAGGGTTGGGGGGGTCAACTGGGCCCGGGCCACCTACCAGGGCCGATTGGGCCAAAGGCTGGCCTGGGCTAAAGTGGCCTAGGCCTGGGGCCCACCCTTGGGGAGGGTAGGGGTTTTCAGTATGGTCGGAAAGGGTCCGCAGTCTTTCCACCTAGCCGGAGCCAGTTTCACCGGGCTGGCTGGGAGTCTAGGAAGAGAACAAGGAGAAGACACTTCTTGTTTAAAATACCACCTTTCCCCAAAACATAACAATCGACCCCCAGGTGGCCCAGACCGATCCACGAACCCCAAATTTTCCTTTAAAACAAACCGCATGAAAAAATAAACATACCCGCCACTGGTCCCCGAAGCACCGCCCCCCTTTAACTGCACCAAAATGAAACCAAAAGAAGGCAGCCCGTCACTCTGTCCCGGAACCCACTTTGACTGAAAATCACCAAATAGGGAATCATCCAAAAGAATGGGAAAAGGTTTAAACCAGAGCAAATATGTACAATACATCTATAGTACGTTTTCTCAGCCAGGCTTCTTTGTACCCCCTGCCCCTTCCCTGCTCCCCACAATTCAAAATTAAACCAAAACCCCAAAACCAGACTAACAAACTAAAAACATGCAGGGCGTTGTTTAAAGAACCCCGGGGGAAGAGAGCCCGATTTTAGCACGAACGCGAAAACGGCCACGAAAAAGGGGGGAAATTTAGAAAATCCTCGGAGGAAAAACAGAGCGACTTTAAAACCTATACTGAAGCCAGTTCCACCCCCTCCAGGTAACCTGCGAAAAGTTTGCCAGACGGGTTCTCCGCAAAAAAAGGGGTACAAAACAGTACCAAGGGATCCAAAGACCTTCAAAATGCTGCCTTTCCAAACTTCTCCCGGTACCCTTTCTGTCCCAAAGCCGCAACAACGTCACAGAACCAGGGCACCCATGTGTCACACAAACCATGGCACCTGCCTAAAACTACAGCTCTGACACCCCCGGGGGTCCCCCCACCCTGATAGCCTCACTCCCAGACCCTGTCATGTCAACTGATCCACCCAAAAGGGACTCATGGAAAGGGCCCTTTCCGATCCTCAGACCTTTTTAAATCAAAACACCCCGCCAAAATTTCTTGTGTTTTTCCCCGACCCCGGGGCCCCAAAAGTTTCTCATCCCACAAGTTCAACAGCAGATCCTGCACATTTTCAGTCTTGCCAGGGACCCTAAATGATGCGCGGAAGGGGGCCTCCCCAACCCCCTACCTCCCCCACCCCCAAAGCTACAAAGCTACCCCAAAGTCCCCTTTCGCCCAACTCCCTCCTAACAACTCACCACCCAATGTGACAACCCCGGGGAGTCGAAGTTTTGAACCCTTTTGCTGTATCCCAATAGAGATGTAGTAAAAAGCACCTTTCATTTTGGGTTCCTGCTTACAGAAGACCCCCACCGATCCATGACAGACTGTGACGAAAACCGAATGTGCAGATCTGCGCAAAACGGGCAATGACAAAATGAAAACCACACTCTTCACGCATCAATGAAAGCGACCACTGCCAGAGAACCTCTTCAAGACTTCCAAGACCTCGGTACAAGCACCAATGCAAAGTGCTGGCAAAAGAACACCCTAGGTTTTGAACGTTGGATAGCATATTTCAGTTCGACCTCAACACACACGGCCAAACAGGCCTTAGTGTAAAATACCACAGTCCCCACTCTTGTGAATTTCAGTTTCATCTCTTCAAAGGACGTAAAGGAATGCAGCAGAAAACCCAAAGCCACTCCCCAGTGAAAAAAACCCCCGTACCGAAACGGCCCCGGGGGGGATTTCAACCACCCCAACACCAGGGTTAAAAAAGGTCCGGGCTCCGCTAGCTATTCGGATCCCCGGATGGTGTGGTTGCGTTGTGTGTTGTGTTCTGGTGTGGTGTGGTGTGGGTGGTGTAAAGTAGTTTTGGTGGTGGGGTGGGGTGGGGTTTTATGAGGATGTGGTGTGTTGGGGGTTTGGGGAAATTTGCTGTGGGGGTTTTGTGCTGTGGAGTGGTGGTTTGGTGGGTGCACGTTTGTGCATTGTTTTGGGGTGGGTTTTTTTATTGTTGGGATGTTTTTGGGGGTGTGTGGTGTGTGCGTGGTTTTGGGTGTAGTGGAAGTGTGGAGGATGGTGTTGTGGGGTGAAAGGTGGGTGTGGGTGTGGTTTGGGGGGCTTTTTGATGGGCGGGGTGTAATTGGGGTGGGGGGTTTTTGGGGGGGGGGAAACGAAGAGGGGAGAATCCTTAAAATGAAAAAAAAAACAAACACGGGGAAAAAAGGCACTAAGTACTGCGGACGTTGTGGGCATTAAAGCCTGGGAAAGAAGACATAGACCTGGGAAAGGACAAAAACACTAATTCCTGGTAAAAGAAAAACGTACTAAAACCCAGGAAAAAAGACACGTGATCTTAGGACAGAAAAACCCTGGGAAAGAAGGTGGGCACTAAATCAATCCTAGGAAAGAAGAAACATAATACTCCGAGAAAGACGACCCAAAAATCCTGGAAAAGAAGATGCAGGGAAATAATCACTGAAGACTAGAAAGTTAGGAAAGATACAACCCAATTAAAAAAAAGACGAGCATCAGCTGTGGAAAATATGGGCACTAGTTCCTGAAAAAAAGAACATAAACATCTGTGAATCAAGAAAACACTAAACCCTGAATAAAAAGATCACTTCTGAGATCGGGGAAGATTCTAGTACCGCAGAAAAGGAAATTTCAAACTTGTGAGTGTCGAAAATATACCCCCTGTAAAAGACAGTAGAACGTTTTTTAAGGAAAGGCGATACAAACTCTGGGAAAGAAAAATGAAAATTTTGGGGTAGAAGACGACACAACTCTATACAAGGAAAATACTAAACTCTATGACAGTACAGATAGCTAGAGAGAAAGGGACAGCTACACTGAAGAAGTGTAAAGACGAGAGAGAAAAACGAAGGAAAAAATCAAAACAGTACTCCCCATTTGTGGTTGGCCGCATCCACTGAGTTCGTTAACATGGGCCCGGTCTCCGTTGTCCGTTGATGAAGCAGATCCTTCCCCTGTTCATGTAGCAGTGTCTTGCCCCTGTCAATACTAATCGTATCTTCAGTTAAGACTTATTCCCCTCTGCAAACAAATCTGATTCATTTTAAGTCATCAATACCAACTTCGTTTAAGAAACATTTTTAGTTTGTGCTTTTTCCAACCGACTAATTTTTTTGTTTACGCCATGTATTTTGGGGAACCGAGTAAAAGCTGCTGTTGTCTTCAATGTGGTGTGTGTGTGTGTGGTGTGTGTGTGTGTGTAAGGTAAGGCAATGTTGCTAATAGCCCTGCCGACCGCAAAAGGCCACATCAGGGCTGTCACCACGTTAAAATCAACTCACAAGTCATCTTAAAAAAATTATTAAAAAACCTTTCACCACACTTTTAAAAAAACAACTTCTACAAACGCACCAGAAACGTCTTTTAAAAATCTTCTTCCGTAAAATCAAAATTGTCCGTGCGAGTGTGTGCGAGTCCCGCGCGCCGCGCGCGTGTGGGGGGGTGGGTGTGTGTGGTGTGTGGTGTGGGGTGTGTGTGTGTGTGTGTGTGTGTGTTGTGTGTGTGGGTGTGCACGCTCGTGCTTTATGCGCATGCACGGCGTGAAGGCATGAAATGTGTGACTGCGGTATGTTTTGGATGCATATTTGTGAAATACCTGTGCATGTTAAAGCCAATGGGCGTTAAAGTGTATATACTGTGCACAAAACGAAACGCATATTTTATTTCAGTCATTTCATGCGTCATTTAGCATTCAAAATATTACAACCATAGAAAAAAATAAGACATCAATCTACTGTATGTCTATTTATTATTCTACTATTCCACACTGGACAGAGTTCCCTGCTATACGGGGAAATGTTTCTGTCAAAATGTTCAATATTTTCAGCGAAAAAAATATGCGTTTCTTTTTGTGCACAGTATATATTTAAAATGTGCGCCACGAACGTCTATATTCATCATTCGAAACTGATTTTTGAAAAAAAAAGTGTACGTTCATACTAGTGTCGGGTTATACACGTACACACTTACAAACGAATGCACACACGAACATTACCACAGATACAATCCATGCATGCAGCTCAATCTAAATACACATTTTCATTTAACAACACTCTCACATACTGAATAAATGCCCTGATCATTGAAATTTACAACAGCAATGACTCGGAAAAAAAAAATGCGCTGCTTCAAATTTCTTTTCATCATATAATAGCAGATTTGGGGGTAAAGATGCCGTGTTGTTATTCTTACAGCTCCGCCAAAAAAACCTGACAGAACTAATGAAGACTGACAGCACTGTTAAATGACACACCCTTCCAGCCACCCTTCTAGGAAAACAACCCTCTACATAAATACTAAAAGAAGCCTCAAAACAAGATCACACATAAGCTTACTAGCAGGAGAAAACAGGTGTGCAGTTCAAGCTCCTTTTAGGTGATGAAAACAGACCTTATCAAACTACTGATTCTACAATTAACAGAGATGCCAGAGTGGAATCATACCGGGTCTTCGTACACATATTCCACATGTTCACAAAGTGATTTTTTTTTCTTTTTGTCATTGCTCCGCTTATTTCTCAATGTTCAGTCATGAAACGTACAGAGTTTTCTACCAATTTGTGAATGTCTGTACATGTTAAAGCCAATACGTGGACATGCATGATGGTTTTAAGGGGCTTGGTATGAGAACGGGGAAAATCAGTGTTCCATATATTTTTGGGTCCACCAGTAAGTAAACAAATCAGCAAGCAAAAGAAAGCACAAGCAAGTAAAAACAAAAAAGAAACAAAAGAATACTCCATTTCTTAAATCCCTCTAGGGGGAGATCGCTACTATGTCCATCCACTGACAGTTCCCATGACCTGACCAACTCTTAAAACTTTGGCACACGCCAGAGGCGAAGATGTTAAGGGAAACCCAAAATTTTATAGAGAAAAGGGCCATCACAGTTGAACATCGAAATGCGAACAATGTTTTCAACATCCGTAAAAATTCCTATAAAAATATTTTGTATTATTTGCGGAAATTCGAATACCTTGCTTTAAAACATGGACAGTTAAAACGATATTTTGTCGAGAAATGTCTCTACCCCCACAATCAAAAGAACATTAGTGAAAGCGGATGTAGGGTGAATTGTAAACAATATTTCTAAATACGAAATTTAGACAAAAAATCTGACTGCTTTACTGCAGGATGCACACCCCGAAACAAAAAAGGAAAAACGAATCAATGCCATGATGGTTATAAATAACCCCTTATACACCCTTTTGATAACTTCATAGTCGAAACAGTAGACTGAAGTTCTAAGTGCCTACTTAATGGGGAAAAAAATGAACATGTAACAGTTTCTGCTACTATTATGACATTCGAATTAACTACTTTAACAAGTAGTGGCACACCTCCTCTCTGGTCCTGCGGATCCTGGTTTGGGCGTCTGGACCGCTTATTGTTTGGTCCTGCCACAAAAACTCAGTTGAAAAAACTTTGGAAGAAAATCTAACCCACACAATCAAGAAAGAAGACATTAACACCTAGATTAACTAATTCCAGAAAAAGGGTGCATTAAACCCTAAGAAAGGAGAAGTCGACGTACGACGACGTAATTCGAAGAAAGAAAATACGTTACACTCTGTGACGAATACTTCCAATCATATAATCACAAAGGCACTGAATCGTGCGAAGAGGATGCAAAAGCCCAAGAAAGTATGGGAACCCTATTAGAGAAACACGTAGAAAATCTGTAAAAGGTAATACAAACCCTAGAACTAAGAACAATACAGAGGACAAAAGGACACTTTAATTCGATAGAAAGAGACAAAACAAGCATCACAAAAAGAAAACTAGGCCCTTTGTAAAGAGGACACAAACTCATGCAAGAAAGCATTCTACCTGTGAAAGGACAACAGACCATAGAAAAGAAGAGACAAAAACATCAATAAAAGACAACAGTCCATATAAAAGAACACAACACAAAGGGAAATAAAAGCAAGATTGGACATAAAATCCATACGAAAAGAAGAGCATAAACTACAGAAGGGGACACTAACACCAAAATGAACACTATACGAATCTATGACAGGAGAAAACACGAGCCCATGTGAAAAAAAGGACGCTAGCCCTTTTGAAAGGAGATAACACTAGCCCACGGAAAGAAGAGGAAAGCTAACCGCTATGAAAGAGTGAACACTAGCTCCTGTGAAAGAAGTCTCCAACCCCTATGAAAGGAATGAACACTAGCCCAAAGAAGAGAGAGAACACTAATTGCTGTGACAGAAGAGGGCTCAAACCCCTGTAAAAGGGGGAGAAGAAGAGAACACCAGCCTCTGCGAAAGAAGAGGAAGCAAAAACCTTTAAAAGGAGAGACCACTACCCCTGTGAAAAAAGAGACGCTAATCCCTATGACAGGACACAACACTAGCCCCTGTGATAGAAAGGACTCTAACCCCTATGAAAGGAGAGAACACAAGCCCCTATGAAAGAAAACAACACCCAGCTCTGTCAAAGAAGAGGACCCTAACCTTTATGAAATTCTAAACCCACTGTGAAAAACGTTATGAAAGGATATTAAATTCTATGAAAGAATACAAAATATTGTATAAAGAAAACGAAAGAGAAAAGGGAAAATTAAACCCAATGAAAGGAGAACACTAAGCTATACGAGACGACACTTAACCAAGGATAGAAACAGGACCAATTCGTGAAAAAAAGGGGATCTTAAATGAGGCAGGAAGAAGTGAACAGTAAGTACTAAACACGTAAGGTTAATCTTTTCTCCCCCATGAAGAAATAAATACATGTGTTTTATTTCATCACGGGGGAGCAAGAGCTACCCTCCTTCTCCAATTTCTTCATGTGGAAGAAAGTGCCGAGTCCTAATAAAAGGGTCCGCATGCAGACTCCTCAATGCCATGTCAGTCTTTCTGTGGGAAAGCAGACTACCAGACAAGGGGGAATCAGGTGCCACAAATGAAAATAGTTCTGGAACAGGGTCAAAGACTTCCTAAGCAGCTCTGCAGCAAAACCCCAAAGATCTGAAAACAGCACCCACGTTTCAGATCTTTTAAACAGAGCCAGCGACCCTCACTGGAGGGGGCATTTGAACTTTCCTGAACCATCCACTCGGGTGCCTACTGTTGTGTATCCTTTTTAACAGAAGACTGCCATAGGAAACAAGAACATCCATGCAATAAAACGAAAGAAGACTGTAAAATAGGAAAGAAAACAGGCAAATTTAAACCCTGGGAAGGAAAACACTAAAACCTAGAAAAGAAGTTACCAATCCTGGGAAAGAAAAATCACCAAACCCTGGAAAATGTAAGACACGGAACACTGGAAAGAGACATTAAACCCTAGAAAGAAAGAACACTTTACACATGGAAAACCCTGGCGATGAAGGAAACACCCAAACAAGGGAAGAGAAGGCGATTGATTCCTAGGGGTTGGGGTCGTTTTTGGGGTGGTGGGGATTTGATTGTTTGTTAGTGGTAAAAGGTGGGGGAGGATGTGGTGGAATGGTATGGGATGGTGGAGTGGTGGTGGGGTGGTGGTCACGTTGATGGTGGTGTGGGATTGTGCTGGGGGGTTTTGTGTGGTGTGGTGGTCATGTTGATGTGTTGTGGAGTTGGGTTAGTGTGGGGTGGGGTGGTGTGGGTATGGGGTGGAGTGGGGTGAGCGTTTCTTATAATTTTTTTTTGGG
>CM031598.1:25447958-25462322 GCA_018398815.1 Conus ventricosus | reverse complement strand
GATGAAGACCCAAGAGTCGAAATGCATTGTGTTTTGTCCTGTAGAGAACTATAAAATATTCATTCTGGCTCACCCGGTCTAAACCAGTTTCGACCGGGCGACTCCAGAATGAATATTTTATAGTTCTCTGACAAGTAAGACTTCAACAATGAATTAAAAATGATAATCCATCACACATTCTCTTTCAATAACCAAAAAATAACGATTATCTACAAACAGGATTATCCGTTTTCAATACTAATTTACTAAACTTTTCAGATTTTAATTTTTGTTTAATCCTATGTTTTTCTTGATCATTTTCAATAAAAAATGCAAAAACTCTTCGCATCTGGCTCACCCGGTCTCAACCAGTTTCGACCGGGCGACTCCAGAATGAATATTTTATAGTTCTCTGACAAGTAAGACTTCAACAATGAATTAAAAATGATAATCCATCACACATTCTCTTTCAATAACCAAAAAATAACGATTATCTACAAACAGGATTATCCGTTTTCAATACTAATTTACTAAACTTTTCAGATTTTAATTTTTGTTTAATCCTATGTTTTTCTTGATCATTTTCAATAAAAAAAAATGCTCTCTGACAAGTAAGACTTCAACAATGAATTAAAAATGATAATCCATCACACATTCTCTTTCAATAACCAAAAAATAACGATTATCTACAAACAGGATTATCCGTTTTCAATACTAATTTACTAAACTTTTCAGATTTTAATTTTTGTTTAATCCTATGTTTTTCTTGATCATTTTCAATAAAAAATGCAAAACTCTTCGCATCTGGCCGCATTATTGATCACCTCTGGATCTCACTTGAGACCCTATGGCGCCCTAGGGCCCCAAGCCAGACCCAGAGGGTCACATTATAACACGGCCAGATGTGAAGGGTTTTGAGAATATGCCTCCAACAGTAGTATACTTTTATACTTGGTTGCCTGCTCGCTATGTTTCTAATTTGGGGCAGTCCCCTAACCCCCTTTTAGTGACTCTTCCATATTTTGGTTTACGGGCGTTCATAGCCACGCCAGTGACCAGACAACACAACACATTGTGGTTTGCGGGCGTTTATAGCCTCGCCAGTGACCTAGACAACACATTGTGGTTTGCGGGCGTTTATAGCTTTAGTGACTCTTCCATATTTTGGTTTACGGGCGTTCATAGCCACGCCAGTGACCAGACAACACAACACATTGTGGTTTGCGGGCGTTTATAGCCTCGCCAGTGACCTAGACAACACATTGTGGTTTGCGGGCGTTTATAGCCGCGCCAGTGACCCAGACAAACGAAACACGAAATGGGAAGAGATCACTTGAGGGCCGGGGAAAGGGCCAAATTTAGACTTTTGCAATACCATGACAAACAAGAATATAAAACTACCGCAGGCATATTCTCAACGTTATTTATTTTAAGATTTATATATATACTCGGCACACAGAAAGCTTTACAATTTTATGGTGTGCCTTACTGCGGCCAGCGTAAAGTTGCCTAGGTAAAGTTGTTTTTTTATTTTGTAAAGCAAAATTAAATGCTAAATAACAAAGTGCAGCTTACTTAACTTTTTAGTCACTACTATTTAATAAATTTATTTGTAAATACTTTATTAGATTGAATTATAAAAATGCTGCTCTAATGTGAAAATATTACTGGAGGGCAGGGCGGTTTCTCACTGAGGCATTTGTCCAATGAAAAAGAGGATTGCTTCGGCAGGACTAGACCTACATATTATTTAGATTACTGCACGCGCCGCTGCCGCTGCTAATGGTAATTTGACACGGGCTGATTTTGCCGTTAGCTAATGAGGATCAGTCAGAGTTATACGTTCTGTGCAGCCCAAAATAAGGGGTGCCTAAGCCATGATTAAATCCAACTTTCGTCTAAAGCTGTCTTAACATAATATTGAATGCCGTTACAAATCCTTTCAAAAGCCTTCATGTCTAGTCTGTTGCAGAATGGATAAACGTTTTGTCATTGGCAATGGCGCTTGCAGTTCAGTCAAATACGTCTGAAGGTGTAATAAAAAAGAAAACTGTACACTGACTCACCAAAGGATCAGATGATTAAATGATCAGCATACATACTCCACACCCAGTTGAGCACAAAACCCAGCAAAGTTTAAATCTGGTTCGGAGAAAACCTGCATCGGATGACTAAACCACACTTTCGCGAGTAGTCTTTTTTAACAGGGGTTTTAAGATGATCTTTTAATGGATACTCAACCTTTTTTATGAACAGCGACAGCCAGGTCACAAGAATGTCGAGGTGTCTTTGTTTTATAGGGGGAGAGGGGTGGGGGCGGCCCAACAAATATTTGTGCATCATATATTCTAAACGCACTCATTTTTTATGTCGTTAAAATGTTTCTAACAATAACAACTCAAGACCGTCCTTCGTTTTAGAACATGCTAATGATAACTATGTGGAACCAAATGGTCGCAGCTTCATGAAATATCTTACAAAGTCGTAAGTTTAATATAAGCGAAACCAAGAGAAGAATAAGGTTAAAAAAATATGACGGAATGAAACTTAGTTACCATTAACATACCTGATGGATATTATGGGGTTGGCTCACTAAAAGAAGCCATGAGTAACTTCGACATTACTCTCAAACTGACCAATGCAAATCTAAAAACAATATTAACATTCAAACCTGAAAAGCAAATTACTGTTGATAAAGAGCTAGCTAAAATGTTAAGGCGTTGGAGCTAACACTCGGACACCCAAGATTGATTGTTTACACCAACAAAACTACTTATGAGGGGGGAAAGTTCGCGCGATCTTGCATACATTCATTACTCTATGTTCATTTAGATGAAGCTAAGCACTATGAAAACTGACAGAAGAAGGGCCCTCAACTGTTTTAAAGAGCTCGTCCAGCAGGAAAGCGCCATATTGCGAGTATGAAAGTAGACAAGTCCTAATTTACAGTTTAAAAGATAGTTTGGGGGAGGGTCGGATCATTTAAGATAAAGATCAACAGACAAAACTGGAAAGTCGTGAAATGGTGATAACCTGCAAAATTGTTTTGGGCAATAAAATAATAAACTGTACAATAAAATGTGCGGGGGCCAACAGCTGGGAGTTACATTAGCACCGGTGAGGTGGATAACTTTAGAATTAAAAGACCATTGCAGACGTTTGTTAGACTTTGAACAAATGGTGGAGATTAGGCGCTTGGTATGGTTTTGAGTACACTAAATGGTGATTATTAACGTAAAGGAGGGTTGGCGACAAGCAAAAAGTTTCTAAACTAAACCCCTCGCAATCTAGAAGCAAATAATGTGGCCAGTATGAAATAAAATTAGTTCGAAAACCTTGACCTCAAATGGCATTAGAACCATATATTTAGAATGGGAAATAAAATTTGAATTCATAAGCCCATTACATTTTTTTTAGCCGTCAAAAAAGTTTTCAGAAAACATCAACTCTGGGCCCTTTACACGTAAAGTCTTATGCCGGACGACAATAGCCGAAAGAGATGGAAAAATAAAGCCGTATGGAAAAAACAGTACATCCTCCACAGAAAAGAAAAGGTTTTGAAAGATGCTTCTACAAAATTACATTCATTCCGCAAATGAAAGTAGGAGACACGTTCACATTGTACTTGTAATTTCTGTCGTAAAGATTAAGGAGGGAGGGGGTTGGTGTCGTAGTGACGTCCTTCTAAAAGGAATTTCTAATTTAGCTGGAAACAAAAACTTAGACGTTGAAAAAGCTCTTAAAGTTACTGTCGCATTCTTCACAATGGTGAGGATATTAAGGTCATAACAACAACAATTGCAATATTGTAGTCTAAATACAAACAATCTTACAGAACTAAGGATTAATCTTACGCAGTTAGGCCGCATAGGATTTTATTATACTGAACAAGTTTTGACAGAAGCATGATAAAAAATAATAACTGGATTAGATTAAATTCTATTATAAAACGATGGAGCAGTTAAACTTTATGACAAACACCCCTCCTTGTTCATTGATGTGACAGACTGGTTGTGGAAAAATAATATTTGCCCTCGACCTATTACAAACAGTTTTATCGATATAAATTTTGATCATATTGTAGTTTCTGTCCAACGCTTGAAATGTGGAACAAAGCATATTATGAGAGAAGGTTTATATGGACAGATGATGACATATAGTGAGTTGATCCTAGCAATAAGCTAATGAGTGTTTTAGAATACTTTTATAAATTTTTTAAAGGAACGCAGACACTATTTATTATAATACTGTTCGGCAGAAAGAGACATAGTTAAAAAAAGAAACGCGTGGTCGAAACTAGCTTCAGTGGAATCATGCTGGGATAAGTGGGAGGGGTGGCAGAAATATAACTTCGTTTTTAAAAGACTTTAGAGAACAGTAAAGACTGTAGTTTTATTTCACATGATTCGACAGAGACCATTAGATGAATTAATGCCGTAAAATGTCGAATGTTATTGAAATGATCAGGAAAAACACAGGAGTAAGCAAAAACTAAAATCTAAAAAGTTAAGTAAATGAGTATTAACAACGGACCAATCCTACACAGTATTTGGTTGTAGGGGACGTTATTTTTTTTGGTTAATTAAAGTCTTACTCTCAGATAACTATAAAAATATCATTCTGGAGTCGCCCCGGTCCGAAACTGGTTGAGACCGGTGTGCCAGAATAGAATATTTTATAGTTCGCTCCTGTCACTTTGTTTGGTCTATGTCCCTGACTGGAAGTAACCCCTCTTTTTCTAAATTTTTGCTTCATTTTCCGCCCTTCAGTCACGCCGTTTGAACCTATTATTTATCTTTCTGTCAAGAGCTTGTCTGCTCTTGCGGAGTAAATTGGATGTACCAATTCTTCACTTGCTTTAGCTTATTTTGCGAGTTGTCTCCTATAGTTTCTTTTTTGCAGAATAATCTGGTGTCGGGGGCAGAGCGGATAGGGACATGCGAGCATGTCGAATTGTCTCTCTCTCTCCGACTGTAACAAAGACCATAAGGAGATCCGCCCCTCTACAACTGACGTCACAACAAAGTCTGATCAGCCTCTACAGAAGGGTGCCGTATCAAATGGTTAGAGCATTTGCCGAGCGAAGCGACGGCTGTGAGTTCGAACCCCACATGTGTCCCGGATTTTTTCGAGAAGTCTCGAAACCCTCTCTGTGGGCAGCAGTAAAGGGTACCGATCCTTTAGAGAAGGTTAAGACGGCGAAAGACCAAGACAGCTCTCGCTTTCAACCATGCATTGCCATAGACACGGTGAATCTCTGACTGTACACTGCCCCTATGGTCAACGTCTATGACAACTTTAGACTTTAATTTGGCGCAGTGCGGTGGTTAGTGTCGGGAGTCGCAGGCTGGAGGTCCGTAGGTTCGAGTCCCCCGTCAGAGGCGTAGCCCCCCCTCCCCCCCCCCTCCCCTACACACACACACACACACCACACACACACACACACACACACACAACACACACACGCCCTGGACGGATTAGTGTAAAGTAGCGTGTTTTTGTTTTCAGATCTTCAAACAGAAAGACACGTCCAGAGTCCCGTTTCATTCACTTAATGGATAACTGTACTGAACCTAGCAAGACACTTGATCTCAAAAGGGAAATCCTGTGATCTGAAATAGAGACATTTGACCCAAACATTTTAGAAATTTGTTCTTTTTTTGCTTGTTTAGGATGCAGGTTTCTTATAACAACATTTCAGGGTAACCAAGTCTGGCAAAACATTGTAAACAGCACGGTCAGTTAGCAGTCAAGTATTTATTCCCGTTTGCTCTCTCCAGCTCCTTTTTTTGATAGATCAAACCAAATAGAATATGCTAAATGCGTACATTACAGCTTGAGCAAACAAATGTTTATTTACTTAATTAGGGACGCAGCTCCACACTGTGTGAATGCTAGCGGTCGGTCTGCTCCACGGTGCTCCACTTGTCCACATGTTAAAAACTCGTAGCCTGACAAATTAAAATCCTTCGTTACAAAAAGGGTAGGGAGGGGCTAAACTCATTCACCGTTTTTTCTTTATATAGGTTAGATTTATTGTTCACATCCCTCCCCCCTCCACAAAAAGTGACAAGGTCATATGACTGTGCTCACAATACGGACGGAGGGAAGAAAACCTTTTATGTTTGAAACAGGAAACCGTTGAGAGAGTATAGGAGAGGAGGGTTTCCTTTCCTATCCCTCTTCCATACAAGTGTGTGTGTGTGTGGGGGGGGGGGGGGGGGGGGGGGTTAAAAAATCAAGGTCGGCATTGAGCAGTAAAACTTTGAGGATGCTTTGAAATGGCAGGGAACATACGCCATTACCTTTTCATTTCACTAAAATACGCTTCAATATTTGACGGAAAACTTTAACGTAAAAAAGGGTGTTAAAGTAAATTTAACAGGTGTCCAGGCGGGTGGAGAGAGATCGACCGAGAGAGAGAGAGAGGGGGGGGGGGGGAGGGGGAAGGAGAGACAGACAGCAGACAGAGACAGACGAACAAAATGAACGGATGGGCGGGACGGTCAGACAGACACAGAGGCAAAAATGAAAATATAAGAAAATTGTATAAAACGCATTGGACACAGAAATTTACAGACACCAAGCAGTGAAGAGAAGAGAGAGAGAGAGAGAGAGAGAGAAGAGAGAGAGAGAGAGAGAGAGAGAGAGAGGAGAGAGAGAGGATGGCTGCGAAACGAAAAGCAAAAAGAAACTGAGGGAGATCAGTATGGAGGGGTGTGCATGCAAATCCTGCCTTTATGAGCTTATCGAACACCATTTAAAATAGGAGATATGAGGTGTGGAAGGCAGAGAGAAAGAGACAGAGAGGAGAGGCGGGGGGGGGGGAGGAGGAGGGAGGGAAGGGGAGAGGGAGAGAGGGAGAGAGGGAGAGAAGGAAAAGGGCGGCAGAGAGGGAGAGACAGACAGAGAGACGGGTAGAGTCAAGAGAAGGGGGGGGGGGAGGAGGGATGGAGAGGGGGGGGGAGAGGATGGGCAGTGGTGTGGGAGAGAGAGAGGGGGGAATGAGAGGGAGAGAGAGAGAGGGAGGAAGGGAGACAGAGATACAGGGGGAGAGAGAGAGAGAGAGAGAGAGAGAGAGAGAGAGAGAGAGAGAGAGCAGGAGAGCAGGGGGGATGAGGGGAGGGGGAGGAAAGAGAGAGAGAGAGAGAGGGAGGAAGAAGGGAGGCTGAGACGGAGAGACAGACAGAGAGACGGGTAGAGACAGAGAGAAGGAAGAGGGGGGCAGAGAGGGAGAGACAGACAGAGAGAGCGGGTAGAGTCAGAGAGAAGGAGGGGAAAAGGAGGGATGGAGAGGGAGGGGGGAGAGAGGGATGGGCAGGGGTGGGGGAGGAGAGGGGGGGAATGAGAGGGAGAGAGAGAGGGGAGACAGAGATACAGAGATACAGAGAGAGAGAGAGAGAGAGAGGGGGGGGGGTGAGGAGGGATGGATGATGAAATGCTTCTTGCTGGTAGCCAAGCAAGGAAGCCACTATCAGGGAGGAAGGGGGAGAACAGAGAGAGAGGAGAGAGAGAGAGAGAGAGTTTTCCTGACAACTTAACCATAACACTGCAAGAATTTAAATTAATTTCATCTCGGTAAAAAAAAAGAATAAAGGCTGCTAGTTGCAAGCCATACAGATAGTGGAGAAGGGGAGAGGCAGGGAGAGAATAAATCTGGTCAGACTTAGCTTTCCCTCAAATTCAGCAAACAAGACCATTTCATTAGCTACCCTAAACGAACCGACAGGTCATTTTTTAAAGAATCAATCCCCCCCCCCCCCCCATTCCCCTGTCCATCCACACACATCCTGGTGATTTAGGAAGCTGTCCTTCTACCCTACCCCTGCATTCTTCTGCCCCCCCCCCCCCCCCCCCCCCCCCCCCCCCCAGCCCCCCCCCCCCCCCCCGCCACTCAATCAACAAAATTTATGTGCTTGTGACACCCCCCCCCCCCCCCCCCCCCCCCCCCCCCCCCCCATACCCAAACCCCATCCAACGTTCAACTAAAGAAAATTCGAAAACATATTCCGCATATTTTGTTGTTGACATTTCTGCAATCGAACTGTCCTTGATATTTGACGGGAAGAAAGGTTGGTACGGGAGTAGGTTTCAAAGGTATTCTTCCCACAAAAAAATCATTCCTTACTTTTTGATTTAAACGACAAAAAAATGAGGACTTTGAGATCAGTCTAACTGACACTTTACACACATTCAAAACTTCGGAGTGCTCTGATAGCTTCCCTTCAATGTTAACATGGAATTGGGGCATGACAACGAAATTAGTGTCCATTTCAGGACCTTCATTTTCATGATGTGTTTATCAGTCACAGGCTGCCAAACCAACTAAAGGCAGACAAACTTTTTCTCTCTCGCTCTGTCCCCACTCACACTTACCGACTTGGACCAGCCCTTTGTCGTGTTATCTAACCTCAGTAGAACACAATGGCTTAATAGTATTCGAGAGACGATTCTTCTGAACGTTGTTTATCCTCCATTACTCCGACCAAGTCTCCCGTATTTCCTGCAGTCGACATCCGGCGCTACAATCATTCTAAATAATGATTGGTCAATAATATTACAATGCATCTCATTATTCTACACCGTTCATGCTAAATGCGCGTGAACTCCGATTACCAGGTCAATGCCCTAACGCCACACCCTCACGTGCACGTGTTTCACATGGTGTGGAAAGTTGTCAAAAGTGAGCAGTGCTAGTTCACTGACTCGGCTTGCGTGTGTGTGTGTGTGTTGTGTTTGTGTGTGAGGGTTAACATCTCTCTTCCTCCTTTCCCTCCCTCCCTCCCTCTCTCTCTCTCTCTCTCTCTCTTACATCCTCCAAACATACACATGCGCGCGCGCATGCGTTACGTGCATGTATATGCGTTGTGTGTTGGTGAGAATTGGACGAGACACACACACACACACAGACAGACAGACAGATAGACCGACAGACAGACAAAAAGAAGACGAAGAAGAAGAAAAGGAAAAGACGATGAAAGAGGAGGAAGAAGAGATCTTGGAAGGAGGTGAAGGTGGAAGGGGGGAGGGAATGGACGGGAAAGAAGCAAAGAAAGGAAGGGGAAGGCAGTTGAGTTCAGTCAGCGTTGTTCATCTACCTCCATATCCCACTGCCCCGCAATTCGTCTCTGTGCACATCTTGTGACATTGTCCTCATTATGCATCTCAGATGCCTCGTTCCGTTTCCTTTCTCTGTTTCTATTTCAATTTCATTCCTTTTCCTTTTCTATTGCCACTTACTTTTTCCCTCTGTTTTCCTTTTGTTTTCCGTTTCGTTTCCCTGCTTACTTCCTTCCTCACCTTCCTTCTCCTCCTCCTTCTATCCCTTTTTCTTCTTCTCTTTTATGTTTTGCTTGTTTTTCTTTCATGTTTCTATTTCGTTTTCTTTTCGCTCTTTCCTTTCCCTTGATTTCTTCCCTTTTCCTGTCGATCTTTTTTTTACAGTTTTTTTTTTTTTTTTTTTTTGGGGGGGGGGGGGGGGGGGGGGGGGGGGGGGGGTTGTTCTTGTTTCATGTAATTGATTAGTTTTTCCTCTATTATTTTTGTATTCATTTCTGTCTCATGTGCTTTTTTACTTTTTGTTACACGATCACTCCTTCCCCGTTCATTTTATCCACCCTGATCTTTTCTCGCTTTCTCTCATTTTTCTTTTGATTTTTTCTCTCAATTTGTCTCTGCCTTGAAAGTGCATGATGAGCATATTGTGCGAAAGGGTATATGTTTAACAGCCTTTAATTGTAGTTCTCTTTTACAATAACTGTCTTGTTGACCGTTGACATTTGATATTCTAATGTTTTTTTTTCTAATAATATCATACGATAGCAGTAATTACTGTTTTCTGTAGGGAACATCATTATTTTCTTGCTCATACTCACAAACGAATGGAAATACGATTTCTGAACCTGGTGACGAACCATGTGACAATTCTACTCATTCTGGTGCCCGATCACCTTTTGGACGTCATTACTAACTCAGAAAATGAGATAATCGCTCTCATAAACCAACATTTCCTCTGCTAATGTATGTGATGTTTACATCATCTTTGATTGTTTGCTAGTTTGTCTGGTGGTTAAGATTGCGCCAAAATCTGTCAAACGAAAACAAAACTTAGTGGCAAGAAAGAATTTGTCCCAAGGATGAACGCATTGCATTTTAGTTATCCATTGAGCGTGATTATTACAAAGCAAAACAAAACGTTGATAATACACTGAAAATGCAAAGTGTATGGAATTTTAGCAAAAGAACCCCTTAATGTAAGCGAAACTAAAAGGTTCTACAACGACTTTTGTTGCTGTTCCTGCTTCAAAAATTTTAACTCTTTTTTTTTAGGGATAGTTCACGTGGAATGTTGAACTGTATTTTCTAAATTAAATATTTTGAAGATCTGTATTTTCCAGGGAATATTTTTGCCGACAAAAAATATGCTTGAATCGATTTGAACACAAACGGTTTAGGGGACAATGTAGATCTACAAAACAAAAAACAACTGCAAAAAACAAAAAGAAAAAAGAAAAAAAAAGAAGAAACAAAAAGAAAAGAAAAGCAAACCAACTAACAGACAAACGAAAACCCCAACAACAACAACAACAACAACAACAACAAAGCATTTGACCAGTTGGTAAATCCACCTCAAAGGTTGGAAAAATGCAAAACAAACACACACACAAACACACGCGCGCACACACACACACACACATCTCTGCACTTCAGAGAGAGAAGAAGGAGAGAGGAGAGAGAGAGAGAGAGAGAGAGAGAGAGAGAGAGGAGAGAGAGAGAGAGATAGAGAGAGAGAGAGAGAGAGAGAGAGAGATGCACATTTTAGACATAAAGCCCGATTTCATGCCCTGTCAGAGCTGTCCTTATTTCCGATCTCTTCAACTCTCTAATCCTGTCATCCCCGTCACTGGCAGCACAGCAAGCCACAGAGTCTGGAACCAGGGAACATCTTGCAGCCTACCTCTGTACAATTTGGACAGGTTAAAGCCCCTCCGCGCTGGTAGACTTGCTGTACATTCTGATCCTTGCCCACTCAATGACTTAAACGCGTGTCCGGCAAAGTCTCCGGGTATGAGAGGTTGTGTGTTGTGGTTTCAGTCGATTAGAAACGGTGTGATCCTGTGAACAAATGATCAGTGGTATGACAGACACTACGTCACCTGTCTGTAAACTCAAACACTAACTGGGTTTGGACACAGGGTGGTCTTTGGGGACTGATCTGAATAAAGCCAGGCAATATTCAGTCCTCTGAGGGTCAGATACAACGTCTGAAGTTTGACTCTCTAGCAAGCCAAGGATCTCTCGTAGAAGTGAAAGATATGCCTGACACTGCCAAAGTCTGGCAAGTCCCAGTTGTTGTTGTTGTTGTCGTACCCTGGCTGAAAGACTCTGTCAGGGAAGGCTTTACTGAGAAAACATTATTTACTAATGCAGTTGTTTTGTTACAGGCAGAATTTGGAGATAGGGATTTCTTATGTTGTTGTTTGCGTGTTTATATTATTTGGGTGCTGAGTTAAGTTTGCATATTGTTCATGCAGTGTTTCTTAGTTTTTTGCTTGTGCATTGTGAGTTGTGCTGAGTGCAAGTCGATGTATATTTCACATGTATTGGTCAGTTGGGTGTGTCAATTCCCCTGTAGATAAGATGTATCTTCGGTTTGACTTATTGCCTTTTGGCAAGCAGTAATATCTATATTCGGGTTTCATGCCTTTAGCTATTAGGAGTCCGTGTATCCTTGTCTAGGCTAGGCTGTTTCAGCCTCCATCTGGAAGTGATGGTGAGGTGGCCGAGTGTGTGGTGCTGTATTGTTCCTGACATGCGGAGCAGTGTT
This sequence comes from Conus ventricosus, assembly GCA_018398815.1. NCBI lineage: Eukaryota > Metazoa > Mollusca > Gastropoda > Neogastropoda > Conidae > Conus > Conus ventricosus. Next base: position 25,450,516 of record CM031598.1, on the reverse strand, counting down.
CGTCCCTATGTCATCGTCTGGCATCAGTGTTTGATGCTGTCTGTGGTGGGTTGGTAGCAAGCGAGTTTTTCTTGTGTGAACTGTAGTTTCTGGTACTGTTTTGATGGATGATTTCTGAGTTTGTGTATCCTGCTGTTTGTTTGCTTTTTTCTTTAAAAAAAGAAAAAAAGGAATCAATCATTTTATTTGGAGGAAGAATATTGTGAGGTCAACGTAAACCAACACTTATTATGACGCCAAAGTAAAAACAATTAGGTAGACATTACGTAAATGAAAAAAAAAAACGGGGGAGGAGAGAGAAAGAGGAAACGGACGGGCCTTGTGTCCAGCCTGGAATGGTATTTGTTTTTGGTTTGTTATTTATTTATTCGTTGCAGTTTTCATCGGGTGATTTCGAGTCAGTGTTGCGTCGTGGCTGCCGTATCAGCAGGAATTCAGCTCGGCTGTATTCTTTTGTGGTTCTATGTGGATTACGGGGCTTTAGGAATCTGCGGTTCTTCTTCTGACCGTTCGACGTGATTAGTGTGCTTGTTGTGTGGAAACCCTGTTTCTTCTTCTTCATTGCTTGTCTCTATGCTTCAGTGGTGTTCTTTTGGGGTTCGACATTGTTTAATGTGCCGTGTGATTCTATCCTTCGGTGGTGTTCTTTTGGGGTTCGACATTGTTTAATGTGCCGTGTGATTCTGTCCTTCAGCTGTGCTTGTGGGCGGCTCGGTTCACCATGTGGGTTCCCGGTTGGTGATATATATGCTGTAACGTAGGCTCGATGCAGCCAAGTATATGGACCGTTTCTTTGATTGATAAGATTGTGTCAATTGTGATGATTTATTGAGTTTATTGCCTTGGTCATTTGTAATGTTGTGGTGTGTAGTCTCCTCGTCGGGTGCATGAGTGTGTGGTTGTGAGTATGAAAACTTTTATGCGTGTGGAGTGAAAGAAAATAAACCCTGTATAAACGTATTACCTTCGTATTGATGCTGCCATTGTGTGTCGGGAAGACAGTTTAGCTAGGTCTGTCATTTCTGTCTATCCCTCTATAGTGGTTCAGGTCTTAGCGAGCCTGACAGACTCCAAGGATGATCCAAACAGCCGAAGTACTTGAACACTATGGTACAAATGCATCAGCTGGGGATGAGAACATTACGTGCGTGACCGTTTTTGATTACCCCGCCACATGGGCAGCCACACTCCAACTTTGGGTGATTTTGGAGACTGATAATGTTATGCTAGGAGCTTGCCACAACTGAAGACAATCCCCGCATAACTATGCAGAGCATAACAACATTTTGATGTAGCTTTGGATGGACGTATCATTGTGGAGAGCCATTGCATTAACAGCTGGTGAACAACAGCACCGCCAAATTCAGAATCACGAAAGAAACGAGCCTCGAGCTGTTTGTAAACCTCAGCAGAATAGACATAAAAGCAAACAAATAAACATCGTAGACAAATACTGGGGAGCCTCCCCTTCCCCACCTCTCTCTCTCTCTCTCTCTCTCTCTCTCTCTCTCCTCTTCTCCTCTCTCTCTCTCTCTCTCTCTCTCTCTCTCTCCTCTCTCTCTCTGAGAGTCACAGAGACAAACAGACAGACAAATGGACACAGACCCTAAACAAAACCACACAAAAAGATGGTAGTACGCGAAAGTGTGCATCACAAGAAAGCAAAAAAAAAAGACAATGGCTTTCTTGCCTTGTCGGAAGTATTTCCTCTTTGCTCTGATCGGAAGAGGCTTATAGATAACAGCATGGACTGGAGTCTGCCACTTGGCTAATTTTGCTGATGGCAGACCGACAGTGGACAAGGAAGATACTGCCTACTTCCATGCTGCCTATTCTTTCTTCGCGCTGCTACAAGCGCAGTGATGATGCCAGACTGCGGAAATTGCTGGGGGAGATTAATAATACCAGCGACCACAGAATGGGTGCCAATCTGTAGAAGGTAATCTCTCTCTCCCTCTCTCCCCCCCCCCTCCCTCCCTCCCTCCTCCCTCCTCTCTCTCTCTCTCTCTCTCTCTCTCTCTCTCTCTCTCTGCTTTCGTAATGAAAGACTAGTCTGGAGAGATAGAGATAGATAGAGAGAGAGGGAGGGGGGAGACGCTTTCCTAACTAGAAAGACTAGTCTGGAGAGAGAGAGAGAGAGAGAGAGAGAGAAGAGAGAGAGAGAGAGGAGAGAGAGAGAGAAGAGAGAGAGAGTAGAGAGAGAGAGAGAGAGAGAGACTTTCTTAAAGAAAGACAAGTCTGTGGGCAGAAGACAGAGAAGAAGAAAGAGAGATTATTATTATTATTGTTGTTATTATTATCATCATTGTTATTATCATTGTTATTACTATTATTATTATTATTATCATCACTATCATCATTGCTATTATTATTATGAATCCATATATAGCGCCATTCCTCGGCTAGAGACCAAGCTCTAAAACGCTTTACAATTCACACTCGTTTACACAACGGGCTGCCTACCTGGGTAGTGCCAACTGACGAGCTGCCAGATGGCGCTTCATTCAGTCGTTTTCCCGTGTCATCCAGTCAGTATCGTTCAATAGCGATCACTCATT
>CM031598.1:25432958-25442958 GCA_018398815.1 Conus ventricosus | reverse complement strand
TGTGGCCCGGCATAGTGATTGCCTTGACCATGTGCACACGGACACCAGGGGAGTTCGTCACGTAGAGAATAGCATTTCACGTGCACATCGCGCACACAACATGCTGCAGTGTGTTTCTTTCTTTCTTCTTCTTCTTTTTCTTTCTTTCCTTTCTTTTTTAATTCTTTCTTCCCTTTTTTTTCTTCCCTTTTTTTTCTTCCCTTTTTTTTCTTCCCTTTTTTTTCTTTCCTTTTTTTCCCTTTCTTTCTTTCTTTCTTTCTTTCTTTCTTTCTTTCTTACTTTCTTTCTTTCTTTCTTTTTTACTTTCTTTCTTTCTTTCTTTCTTTTTTAATTCTTTCTTCCCTTTTTTCTTTCCTTTTTTTCCTTTCTTTCTTTCTTTCTTTCTTTCTTTCTTTCTTTCTTTTCTTCTTCTTCTTCTTCTTCTTTCTTCTTCTTCTTCTTCTTCTTCTTCTACTACTACTACTACAACTACTACTACTACTACTACTGCTGCTGCTGCTGCCGCTGGTGCTACTACTACTGCTACTACTACTGCTACTACTATTATTATTAGTAGTACTACTATCACTACTGCTGGTGCTACTACTAATACTGCTACTATTAATATTGCTGTTGCTGCTGCTGCTGCTATTACATTTACTACAACATCATCACCACAACCACCACTACCATGACAACTGCTTCTACTGCTGTGACTGCTGTTGCTGCTGCTCTAGTCATCATCATCATCATCATCATCATCATCATCATCATCATCATCATCATCATCATCATCATCATCATCTTGTTGTTGTTGTTATTGCTGTTGTTGTTGTTGTTGTTCTTCTTCTTCTTCTTCTTCTTCTTCTTCTTCTTCTTCTTCTTCTTCTTCTTATTTGTTGTAATCATTGTTGCTGTCATCGTCATGATCATTGTCATGCTCATCATCATGATCATGATCATGATCATGATCATGATCATGATCATCATCATCATCATCATCATCATCACTACTTTAATGAGGAAGAGGATAGTTAAGACGACGCCTTTGAGATCCATACGGCTGTAGTCTTCGCTCCCGTTCGTGATATATCCCGACGCCAACCAGGCCAGGGACATGCAGATACCTGTAGTGGTGGACAGAATATTTGAGTCAAACCTCATAGGGACGCATCCCCCGAATGGATGAAACTCATCTGTATAGTTCCAGTCTTTTGATATGAGACTCAAATCCAGGAGCCGACCGGGGCCGAACAATTACCAAAGTAAATTCCGCCTCCGCCGCGACATTAACCACTACGCCAGGGTGGTTCTTTGCGTGCTCCAGCTTTGGTTTGTGATTTTGGTGTCAGCCAACAGTTTGCCGATTTCATGTCACCAGGATGGCAATAATGTTATAGCTGCAAGATCGTGTGGACAGAATGTATACACGATGACGTTGTTGTCGAAGTTCCATATGTGGTAATCTGTTACGAATAATGTTGACTGTTGTTTGATGATGATATCAGGCAAGTCATTTTCACACATTGTTTAAACGAGTAAGCTTCTTTCCAACATCACACTTCATAATCATTATGTACAACAAAATATATTAAACATTTGAACCCTTACGAAGACCTGGATATTTCCATGTGCCACTGTATTTGTTTTGACAATATTTCAGTTTTCTTTCGAATAACACGACAAAGGTTTTGAAGATCGAGAAATGGTTCGGGAACTAATCTGTAAGCAGGTTTCAAGCAATATTCCAAAGACATTTTGGTACTCTTTCCTGCAAAACGCAGGCAAAAGAGGATAAAAAAAAGATACGGCCATTGGATCTGAGAGACAAGAGAGTCTGTCTGTGCATGATTACGTGCGTGCGTATGTGCGTGTGCGCGTGTTTTGAGGAAGTATTTTCATGGCTTCTCAATGAGGTTCTCCTTAAAAGAATACACAACAGACTGGGTCAATCTGGAAGTTGACATAGCAATGGGCTGTGCAACTTGTCCAATACTGTTTGTGTTGGTCATCATGAAAGCAGCTATTAACTGCACAAGTTCAACAAATCTCAGGAACAGATACCAAATGTCACCTCTAACAGCTTTTATAGATGACACCACTGTCCTGTCCACCAAGGAAGATAAAACACACAAATAATGTAACAGTTTGACATGCTAGTTGCTTCATCACGGATGGTTTTAAGCAAAAGAAATCACGAAGTCCCACCCTGTGGAAAGGAAAAGTAGCTGAACTGTTACGTTCACCGACGCTAACCAACCATTCCAACAGTGACAGAAGAACCAGTCAAGATCCTTGAAATATGGTATGATGACTCCTCAAAAGGCACAAAGAGGGGAAAAGAAACCAAGTACACGGCAGACACATGTCTATTGATAATATGCCGGCGTGGCCTCCAAGGTAAATAAGGACCCGGTTGTATGCAGTTCCTGACGATCCCGAGGCTCTTCTGCTCTCTGCTAACATACAATGTCAGCACGAGCACGATGGAATCAATGGAGGTCAAAATCATCAAACACGCGGGGCGTTCCATTGCTGCTGAGCAAAGTGAAAGCCCCCTGCAATCCATCCCAGGGAAGTACAAAGTGGGTAAAGCATGACTGCTAACCATGCTTGAGGACTCTGGAGACACGGCTAACAAATGAATCCAGCTCAAGCTCAAGACTGGCAGAAATGGAAAGTTCAGGAGGCAATAAACATGGCGCCAACCAGGGGCTGGGATCAAGAGAAATAGGGTGGTGGTCAAAGACAAAGAGAAAGCAGAGAGGCATGTTAAAAGAGAAGCGGAAGAAAGAAGAGGAAGCCAACAGTATCCAGAAGGCAGTCCACAAAGACCAGCAGGGGTAGGGGGATGGGGGGGGGGGGGGGGGGGCTACGTGAAATAAAAAATGCACTCGAACAAAGTCTGAGCTGGAATGAAATATGGCACACGGCACCTGTCGGAATCAGCGTCATTCTCAGATCTCTAAATGACGTCTTATCCTCAAATTTAATATACTTAAATGGGGGAAATCAGGTCACTCCACACGTCTGTCGCGGTACACAAACAGTGGAGCATGTCCAGAGTTCAAGAAAAGCGGCGCTAACCCAGGGAAGGTGCGCATGGGGCCACGGCCAAGTGCTTCAAGAGACTGCACAGTGATTAGCACTGCTAGAGAAAACACTACGCTCTCAGATACCCCAGCATCGACTTTCTACGCGGCAGGAGGCCACAAAGGATGGTCTGAAACAGTGTGACATCCAGAGCATGGAATCGGGGTTTATCTGACGGACTGGATGACTGGGAGTGCACAGCAGACCTGCCAGAATGGTCAAACCAGCTAGAGATCATCAGGAAGAGTGACATGAAGCGCCATATGAAAGAAGAATGGAGTAAGATCACATCAACAAGATTAATACGTACGTCAGTCTAGGCAGCAGCTTAAGGGATTTGGCATCCAACCAGAGTCCTCGCCATAGAAGTTGGAGCAGAGGGTTTGTAGGCTCATCAGTCCATGATGTCATTAATTAACTAAGCAGGTCGGGATCTGTGGTAAGAAGAGGACCAGAACCCTACAAACAATGGCAGAGGCAGCTGAAAAGACTTCCATCTAGATCTGGTCGAGGGGGAACAAAAGCGAACTTCAAAAGGCTTAAGTTTCTCAACTTCAAACAGGTGTCTGATAACGATGCATGTAAGAAGCCCATCTGAAAAAAGGCGACGCCTTGAGTCCCTATCCATCCAAAATTGTTCCTCCGAATCCCAGCAGCGCCAGGGAAAAATTCAGACAGAGAAAGCACATTCAGGAATCATGAGTTATGCGGCTCAGCCTACCTTTGTCAGTAAGGAGTACGAGGCCCAAACACTTTCCGGGGGTTGGGGGTGGGGGTGGGGGTGGGTATTTTGTGAAGTCGTGTTGTCAAGCTCTCCCTGGAGTTTCTTCCTATTTCCTTGCTGACGGTGTTTATCAAGTTCACTGTTCTTTAGTAGTCAGACCTCCGTGGTTCTTCATGGACACCCAAGTGGAAGGGGGGGGGGGGGGGGGAGGGACTTCAGAGACTCTGCTGAGACTTTCAGAACAACACATTAAAATAGTAGAGTGAAAATGACCCTAGGATTTGAAGACGCAAGCGGAGGTACATCAGCCATCCACTATCCTACAGTAAGGAGAATAACTTATCTGCAACCAGTGTAGTTCCGATGGGAAAGTAGACTTTGTCAGTGTTGACCCAATCACCCAGCTACCAAGACATGAACAGGCAACTGTTTTCCCACTGAGGATATGCCCTTGCACACTGATTAGCCCCCTTTGTCGACTCCACATCTCACACACAGACGAAATCACCGTGGGTGGGAACCCTAACCCACTGAACACAGAGTTCAACACTGTCCACCCCACAACCTGCTCTGACGTCAAACCTGACCAGAGGGAGCAGAGGTCAGGAACAGGTTGTCTTGGTCACTCTAGACTGGTCAAGAGGCGGTCTTCACCGCTGCTAAGTTTTTATCTGCACTGACTGTGTGGTGTTCCGGGGCCTCCTACCTGACTGCTGACACCATGAACTGTCTGCTTCCACTGCACTGACTGTGTGGTGTTCCGGGGCCTCCTACCTGACTGCTGACACCATGAACTGTCTGCTTCCACTGCACTGACTGTGTGTGTTCCGGGGCCTCCTACCTGACTGCTGACACCATGAACTGTCTGCTTCCACTGCACTGACTGTGTGGTGTTCCGGGGCCTCCTACCTGACTGCTGACACCATGAACTGTCTGCTTCCACTGCACTGACTGTGTGGTGTTCCGGGGCCTCCTACCTGACTGCTGACACCATGAACTGTCTGCTTCCACTGCACTGACTGTGTGGTGTTCCGGGGCCTCCTACCTGACTATTGGAGGGTGTCTCCCCCTTGGAGACTATAAGCTTGCTGAAGGTTCATTTGAGAAGCATTTATTTTATCTTTCCCCACTCAAGCACATACTGTTAGTTAGGCAGAATAATCTACCACTGCAGATATGAATGCTTATCTCCCCCTATTCTTCAATCTAAGAAAAGAGCAAGCTTTGTTTAAAATTTCCCAATATTTCTTGCAGTCATTGCAACACCAGCTGCTCTTAAGTTGCTGGAACGGTGCTCGGTACTTTCCTTGGAATTTATTAGTTTGTTGTATTTTAGTCCCTTGCGGATTCATTCCAAGAACTGGCCCTCAGCACTTGTGCCTTAAGGGATATTTTTTTTTTAAATATTTTCTACTTTTCACAAGAAAATGTAGCTTTTTTTGCTCTTTCATGTTTTCTTTTGCTTCTTGGGGGGCACCTTTGGTGGTTTTTGAAAATTCGGCAGACATACTGCGGTATTGCACACCAGCCTTTTTGGGATTGCATTCTTCTTAAAACTGAAAAGGCAGAGGAGTCAAATTACCACTTTCCCGGTCATGAGGAAAAACCCCAGTTTCGAAATATCGGTATATGACCAGGAGTTTATGTTAGTGAGTTTCCCTCCCTATTGGAGGGTGTTTTCCCCCTTGGGGGACTATAAGCTTGCTGAAGGTTCATTTTGAGAACATTTATTTTATCTTTCCCCTCAAGCACTACTGTTAGTTAGGCAGAATCATCTACCACTGCAGATATGAATGCTTATCTCCCCCTATTTCTTCAATCTAAGAATAAGAGCAAGCTTTGTTTATAATTCAATATTTCTTGCAGTCATTGAAAACACCAACTGCTCTGTAAGTTGCTGGAACGGTGCTCGGTCTTTGTCCTTGGAATTTATTAGTTTGTTGTATTTTAGTCCTTGCGGATTCATTCCAAGAACTGGCCCTCAGAAATTGTGTCTTAAGAGGATATTTTTTTTTATATTTTCTATTTGTTCACAAGAAAATGTAGCTTGTTTTTGCTTTTTTCATGATTTTCTTTTGCTTCTTGGGTGGACTTTGGTTGGTTTTTGAAAATTCGGCAGACATACTGGGTATTGCACACCAGCTTTTCTGGGATTGCATTCTTCTTAAAACTGAAAAGGCAGAGGAGCCCAAATTCCCACTTTCCGCGGTCACTGAGGAAAAACCCCAGTTTCGAAATATCGGTATATGACCAGGAGTTATATGTTAGGGGAGTTTCCCTCCCTATTGGAGGGTGTCCCCCCCTTGGAGACTATAAGCTTGCTGAAGGTTCATTTTGAGAAGCATTTATTTTATCTTCCCACTCAAGCACATACTGTTAGTTAGGCAGAATCATCTACCACTGCAGTTATAAAATGCTTATCTCCCCCTATTTCTTCAATCTAAGACATAAGAGCAAGCTTTGTTTATAATTCAATATTTTTGCAGTCATTGCAACACCAAGCTGCTCTGTAAGTTGCTGGAACGGTGCTCGGTACTTTCCTTGGAATTTATTAGTTTGTTGTTTTTAGTCCCCTTGCGGATTCTTTTCCAAGAACTGGCCCTCAGCACTTGTGCCTTAAGGGGATATCTTTTTTTTATATTTTCTACTTTTCACAAGAAAAATGTAGCTTTTTTTGCTTTTTCATGATTTTCTTTTGCTTCTGGGTGGCACCTTTGGTTTGTTTTTTGAAAACTCGGCAGACATACTGCGGTATTGCACACCAGCCTTTTCTGGGATTGCATTCTTCTTAAAACTGAAAAGGCAGAGGAGTCAAATTACCACTTTCCGCGGTCACTGAGGAAAAACCACCGAGTTTCGAAATATCGGTATATGACCAGGAGTTATATGTTAGTGAGTTTCCCTCCCTATTGGAGGTGTCTCCCCCTTGGAGACTATAAGCTTGCTGAAGGTTCATTTTGAGAAGCATTTATTTTATCTTTCCCCACTCAAGCACATACTGTTAGTTAGGCAGAATCATCTACCACTGCAGATATGAATGCTTATCTCCCCCTATTTCTTCAATCTAAGACATAAGAGCAAGCTTTGTTTATAATTCAATATTTCTTGCAGTCATTGCAACACCAAGCTGCTCTGTAAGTTGCTGGAACGGTGCTCGGTACTTATCCTTGGAATTTATTAGTTTGTTGTATTTTAGTCCCTTGCGGATTCATTCCAAGAACTGGCCCTCAGCACTTGTGTCTTAAGAGGATATCTTTTTTTATATTTTCTACTTTTCACAAGAAAATGTAGCTTGTTTTGCTCTTTCATGATTTTCTTTTTGCTTTCTTGGGTGGCGACCTTTGGTTGGTTTTTTGAAAACTCGGCAGACATACTGCGGTATTGCACACCAGCCTTTTCTGGGATTGCATTCTTCTTAAAACTGAAAAGGCAGAGGAGTCAAATTACCACTTTCCGCGGTCACTGAGGAAAAAACCACCAAGTTTCGAAATATCGGTAATGACCAGAGTTATATGTTAGTGAGTTTCCCTCCCTATTGGAGGGTGTCTCCCCCTTGGAGACTATTAAGCTTGCTGAAGGTTCATTGTGAGAAGCATTTATTTTATCTTTCCCCACTCAAGCAATACTGTTATTAGGCAGAATCATCTACCACTGCAGATATGAATGCTTATCTCCCCTATTTCTTCAATCTAAGACATAAGAGCAAGCTTGTTTATAATACAATATTTTTTTCAGTCATTGCAACACCAAGCTGCTCTGTAAGTTGGTGGAACGGTGCTCGGTACTTATCCTTGGATATTTTTTTTGTTTATTATATATAAAAATATATATATTATATTATTATATATTTTTATGTTATGTATCCCTCTCTTTCTTTCTCTCCCCATTGAAAGTAACATCTCTCTCTCTGTCCCTCTCTCTCTCTCTCTCTCTCTCTCTTCTCTGCTTTTGTCTGAAAGTAATCATCTCCTCTCTCCTCTCTCTCGTGTCCAAACATTTCAAACTGTTATACTCACGAGAAATTAGTTTGTCATCTTTTTGTCTTCATGATGGATGGCGAAAAATATGGATTGCCTTGAGAGCTCTGCCCGGCTTGGAGTTGAGCAAAACAAAATAAATCATAAATAGAATGGACCAGCGAGAGAGGAGAGAGAGAGAGAGAGAGAGAGTAGAGAGAGGAGAGAGAGAGAGACAGACAGACAGACAGACTGGCCACAGACGACAGACAGAAATCATCTGTATTTGTTATTATCCACTACTTATTGTTATCCATATGATTTAATATCATCTATATGATTTAAAAAGAAGTAATACCAGAACAAATTCTGTAGGTAGAGAGAGAGAGAGAGAGAGAAAGAAGAGAGAGATCATATTTACTTGCTATATCTAACTGGTCTAAATATATTCCATCCGATTTGGAAAGATACTGACACATACTACGGATGTCTTCGCCAAAAAGCGAATGTCTATATCAATTAGCAGTTCCAACAAACTGTATCCAAGATCTTGAAATGGGTTTACACATGGAGTATAAGCATAGGCTTCAGTCATTTACCATGGAATTCTATAATCCGGTGGGGTTTTTTTTGCGAGGATGTTACGTCTAGGGGATTATGTTTCCACTCCCTTCCGTTAGTTTGTACGAATTGTATTTCATATTCACTAAACAGCTGTGTACTTATTTCGTTATTTCGTTTGCATTTACAAAGCTACGAATTCCTTTTCGCTTTTGTCTGCCTTCCTTCTTCCTCTTCCTTCTTCCTTCCTTTCTTTTATTTTTTTTTTCTGTCTGTCTGTCTGCCTGTCCTTCCTTCTTTGTCCCATTCCCTTTTCCTTTGCTGCAACAAGGAGAATGAATGTGTCAGTACAGCCAACATCAGCATATTAATCAACCCAGACGCCCTGCATCAAACACTAAAATACTAACGTTCACATGAGAGTGTCCATCGGTAAAACATCATACAGATTTGCTGGATGAATGAGAGTTGATAAAGCAAAACGAAAGTGGAAAAAGTTGGAAGATATGGGAGGATGTGAAAACGGTGTGGAAAAAAATGGAGGTCGGAAGACCAAAAAAAAAAAAAAAAAGAAAGATGTTTGTATGTGTTTGTGTGTATATCTACAGGCAAGATTACGCAGCAGCTATTGAGCCGTTTAAATTCATGAAACAGAGATGAAAAATTCCAGAAACAATCCCACCTTTATGCAATATATGGCGTTATTGTTTGTGTTGGGAGAGGAACTTGAACGAAGGAAAAGAACATAACAACAGTGTATCAACAGGAGACACCTCTGTTCTGACCTTTATACAGCTCTCAAAGATAACGTTTGAGCTTGCATGCCTCGACATCTCTGCATTTCTTCACAGAAAGAAGCAGAATCAGACAAGGTCGTTGTTGTTTTCTCGTTTTTCTTAATGTTCTTTCGCTTCTTCTGTCTCTTTGTCTGATGTTATTCAGGTATGTATGGGTCTAACCATGCGGTTTGCTGCATTCTGTCAAGTTTCCTGTGAGTTGTTGGAGCTTTAACTGCATTTACGGCTGGAGGAAGTGTATGAGGAGTAACTTAGGTTTGATATACTGTTCCAGTGCAACATGTATTCCTGATCACGGTTGACATTTTCTGAAATGCTAGTGTGTGGCTGATGAACACGAAATTTGAGCGACATACTTTTCAAACGTGTAATTTTTTGCCTGGACTGGTTTTGGTCCCGGGTAGCACCCCCCCCCCCCCCCCCTCCCTTCACCCCTGCATACCCCCCCCCCCCCCCCCCCCCCACCTCCACTCGGTGTGAACTGATACAAGGAAATAATCGAGAACAAAATGTCATGAAAATCATAGTGTAGTAGCGTCCCTTTGTTGAGTTCTCGCGCCCTCTCTGGAATTCATCCATACGGATAATATTAATGTTATTAAGTGATAATTATTATAAATTATTATTAACTAATGATGAACTGTTAATCAGTATTGACGATAAATTGTTTTTGTGTCAGCAGGCGCTGATGAACTGTTAATCAGTATTGACGATAAATTGTTTTTGTGTCAGAAGGCGCGCACCCTCGCCTCTGTGTGTGTGTGTGTGTGTGTGTGTGTGCGTGCGTGCGTGCGTGCGTGCGTGCGTGCGTGCGTGCGTGCGTGCGTGTGTGTGTGTGTGTGTGTGGTGTGTGTGTGTGTGTGTGTGTGTGTGTGTGTGTGTGGTGCGCG
>CM031598.1:25422958-25425458 GCA_018398815.1 Conus ventricosus | reverse complement strand
CCTTATACGCTCAAGACTAACTTATGCTCAGGAAGTATTCTTTAATGCTCCTCAATACCTGTTAAATAAACTTCAGAGTACTGATTGCAAAGCTTATAAAATTGCCCTTGGGGTTCCCACACATACATCTAACTTAGGGACGTATAATGAAGTAGGAATCTTACCTCTTGCAGAACTTCGGAAAGCTTCTACTTCAAAATTTATCTTAAAGAGCTTTTCACAAAACAATTTTAGCTCAGAAGAAGTATGTTTAAAATCAGAGGAGGATTTCGGAAAACGTGCCCAAAATATACTATCAACTAGGTCTATTTACTCGTTTTCCGCCGATCTTCTAAAGGATACTAAAATAGATAAAAACAACATTGCCCAAAAGCCCACATATTCACCTATTCCAAAATGGGAACAAAGTAAAGCCTCCTTTGATATAGATTATACAGGTGTGTGTGTGTGTGTGTGTGTGTGTGTGTGTGTGTGTGTGAGTGTGTGTGTGTGTGTGTGTGTGTGTGTGTGTGTTTGTGTGTGTGTGTGTGTGTGTGTGTGTGTGTGTGTGTGTGTGTGTGTGTGTGTGTGTGTGTGTGTTGTGTGTGTGTGTGTGGAATAACACACAAAGTGTCAATGGTATATGCAAAGTATAGGGCACGACTGGCTTATGGTAGGCTCAGCAAACCTCCAGGTAAGATGTGGTGAAAAGAAATCAAAACAGAAAAAAAGACAACAACAAAAAAAGACAAACTATTCAACCGATAGATACTTATAAAATGGTTTTCAGTAGAATGATTACGTTGTTTTTCTTTTCCTCAAGAAGTTTCCCCTCGGATAGACTAGAGACGTGTAGTTTACTGTTTTCGGGTGTGTGTGTTTTTTTTTTTTTAATACTGTTTTTGTCATTGAGAGGGGCACAGATGCAGTTTGTGTTTTGTGTAAGTCGACGTGAAGTCACGGAGACTGCAAAGATTCTGTGGCTTGATGAGACTAAAACCAGAAGAGAAAACTGTTATGCATCTGTGAGATGCCAGGGAATTTTGTTTTGCAAATGTAGAAATGTGTGTGGCACTGTTTGAAACCTACTAAGAAAAGACATTAAAATAAATTGCTTTAGTCCGTTAAGACCTGGTTAATGCTCTGAATTGAAACATGCACGTGTGATTATGTGAAACCATAGTAAACAGAATTTGTACGTAAATAATGTAAAATTCTGATTTGTCCTTAAAAGGGAGAACCATCTTCTGTTTGTCTGACAGTGAGTGTGTCTAGTCTTTGTTGCGTGAGCGAGAGTGTGACGTCTTTATTTTCGGCCGATATTACATAACCCCCAAAGATGACATTTTGCGAGAAGTGGAGGAGAGGGGGTGGGTGGGTGCAGACACCCTGGGGTGGTGATGAGGTCCCGAGGGACTGGGATGGTCCTTTACATGGCAGAAATGCCATTTGGGGCCAGCCAGAGGTAGGGTCGTGATAATGTGTGTTCCACACACCCTTTCCCCTACCCCCACCTCTCTTTCTTTCTCCTTCTCCCTGCTCAACCCACCTTACAAATCAGAGCCCGAATTGGACCAGTCGCCGTGGCGAAGGGGTTAGCGTCGCGGACTCCCGGCTTGGAGGTGCTGGGTTCGATTCCCATCAGAGTCATGTGGGATTTATTTCTGCCCCAACCGACTTCTGCCCAGAGTAGAGTTTGCTACGTGCTCAGTTGGGAAGACTGGGACCACACAGTCGAGTTTCATCCACTTAATGGATGCGTTTCTGAGAGTGCTGCTCAAATTTCCTGACCAACACTGCAGGTGTCTGTACCTCTCGGGCCTGGTTGACGCCGGGATATATTATGAAAGTAATCGAAGAGTACAGCCCTGTCATGCAGTCTCAGACCGCAATGAAAATCCGCACCATCATCTTCATCATCCTCGTTATCGGCGATTAGCAAAACAGAGTCAGAATTTAATTCCATCAACTCTGGACACACCTACCTCGCCCTCCGTTCATAGTGACAATCACCCACCCCTCCCCTAACTCCCATCCCATGTCCTTCCCCGTCCTTCTGCTACGTCTCTCTCTCTCTCTCTCTCTCTCTCTCTCTCTCTCTCACTCTCCTCTCTCTCTCTCTCTCTCTCTCTCTCGCTCTCTCTCTCACTCTCTCTCTCTCTCTCTCTCGCTCTCTCTCTCTCTCACTCTCTCTCTCTCTCACTCTCTCTCTCTCTCTCACTCTCTCTCTCCTCTCTCTCTCTCTCTCTCTCTCTCTCTCTCTCTCTCTCTCTCTCTCTCTCTCTCTCTCCTAACCACACCTCACTCCACCCCTCCCCCTCTCCATCTTCCTCTTCATTCTCTACCTTGTCTCCTGGCGTCACAGCACAGAGGCGGGCAATCGATGGTGCCTAGGCCCATCCCCATCACGCAGAGGTCAGCCTACCACCTACAACCACAATCGATTTTTTTTGGGGGTGGGGGGGGGGGGGGGGGGGGGGGCGGCGGGGGGGGGGGGGGGGGGGGGTTGTTATTCAGCAGC
>CM031598.1:25415458-25417958 GCA_018398815.1 Conus ventricosus | reverse complement strand
ATTCAATACATTATCTACCTTAAAAGTAGGAATATTGCAAACACTTCCACCAGCATCAAATAACATCATGTGGTGTTTTTCTGCTGATAAACTAAGGCCGTTTTCAAACATGAATATTGCCATATTATCTAGGTCACGCTGATATGTTTATTTTAATGAAATTGACAGATCTGACTGAAGTTTTCTTCTTTAAAGTTACGTTCATCCACATGCAAATATCGTCAGGGTATTGCACCAAGGAGCAGTTTTTAGATAAATGCTTTGGGAGATCGCATATCAGAATATTAAAAAGTAGCGGAGCGATTACCGATCCCTGAGGAATGCCCATTTGTAAATATCTCTTGCTGGAATTAACATTTTGTATCTTTGCTTCTATACTTCCATTGGTCAGAAATGCTTTGATATAGTTATATAGACTCAAGACTCAAATGTTTTATTCATATAGGCCATAGCCCCTTAGAATGGGGGTATACACTGTAATTCATGTCGAAAATTGACATGGGTATTCTTTACGTTATATAACACTTCGCTTCTTGAATGCTTTATATAAATAAATAGCTAACTGTTTAACAGTGTTTTCATTCGATGACGACATTAACAGGGTTAACTTGAAAAGGCAAGGATTATTGAAATACTTTTGTGGGAAGAATTGTTCTCTAAGATCTTTTAATACTGGACAAACCAATACAAAATGAACTTCATCCTCTTTCGCAATTTGACATAATGGACAGATCAGATTTCTGGTAGACGACTGTCTATAACGGAAATAATGAGTAAATAGATCAGAAACACCAAATCTAACTTAGTCATAATTCGTTTTATATGTTTGTCTATTTTCATTGACATGCAGACAGGTAAACATCGTAAATGGTAATATGTTCTGTATAATTCAAATCTGTCACTGTTCTGTACATGAGAATTCCAGTTTTGCCAACTGCAATCAACCAGTCTTTCTCGGAATACCTTGATAAAAACATCCACATCACCGACACCTTGGTTCATCCATACAAATCCGAAACCATATTCACACAATTTCATTCTCACATTAGTCACCCAGTTCTTTTTCCCTCTGTCATCTAAGTGTAACATCATTCGATATGCTTTGTATGGTAATCTGTAATCCTGCATCTGAATAATTCTAAGCCAGTATCGAACACATCTAATGGCGGAATTCAAAAATATTGGAAATCTAGCTGTTTCACCCATATACCAAATCATTGGGTGTTTGCAATGATACTCCAAGGAATATTTTCAGAGCAAAAAGATGGATCTTCTCACAATGTACGATAGCAGCAGCATCAAGGCCCCATACTTCAGCTCCATACTGCACCATAGGTTGAACTTGGGCATCAAATAACTTCAAAAACAAAGTAAGGGAGTCATTATTTAGCAACGACAATTTCTTTAGTATGCACAGTAACACAGTTTTGGCTCTACTTGCTAAATCCTTGCAAGCAAAGACAAAGCTCAAGCGCGTTGAGAAATATATACCTAAGTATTTATATACATTTACAACAGGCATTATAGAACCATTATATGTCCATCTCTCTCTCGCTGCAAGATATCCACCCTTTCTAAAAACAATTATATTGTTTTTTGCCATATTAACTTTTAATTCTAATGAAGCAGCAACTCTTTGTAAAGTATTTAACTGGGTTGATATAGTTATATACATGACCAGAAAGGCCAATGGTTTTCAGTTTATATAAAAGTCTCTCATGCCAAACATGATCATACGCTTTTCTGACATCAAAGAAAGTGGCGAGGACATTTTTTCTTCGTGCAAATTGTTGTTTTACATGAGTCGTCTTTACCAGATGGTCTGTTGTTGATCTGCCTTTTCTAAAGCCTGCTTGTATAGCCGGAATTATACCACGTTTCTCACAGTGATATACAAGCCTACGTAAAACAATTCTTTCCATTTAACTTACACGTGTGAGAGGTGAGGGCAATCGGACGGTAACTATTTATGTTGGATCTAGGTTTGCCCTGCTTTAAGATCGGCACGACTACAGATTCTTTCCAAACAGAAGGGATACTTCCATCTTGCCAGCATTTTGTTATGATGTTATGAAGAAACGATACAAAATTATCTGGCAGGTGTTTTAACATCTCATTCGAAAAAGCATCCAGACCAACTGATGTTTTTTTTTTGTTGGTAATAATATTATTGCATTTTTTAATTCCTGTAGAGTGATATCCGCGTTTAGATAATGGTCATTTTGTTCTTCTGGATCACAGTACATATCGTTATTCTTTGAGTTTTCCCTCATAGTTTTGCATTTATCAGAAAGGCTATTTGTGGAACTATTCTTTGCAAACAGATCTGCGAACGCCTCGGCTTTTTGTGCAGCAGTTGGAAATTGCTCATTTTCTAAAGTAACTGGATAAAATTGGAAGATTCACTCCCTGTTTCATTTCATGGACCTTTGTCCAAACTTTTTTAACGTCGTGATGATTAGAGACTTCGGTGAGACAAAAGGACGACCAGTGGTCCGTT
>CM031598.1:25402958-25410458 GCA_018398815.1 Conus ventricosus | reverse complement strand
TCTGAAGATTGAAAGATCATTTTTAAAGACTGACAGCGCTTTGGCATTCCAAAAAGCATGTGGATAATACCATTTTTTAATGCGAACGTTGCAAGTGTGAATGATAAGCCAGGTAAAGATATTTTCATAATTTTGCTATCAATATTGTTTAGACCATACGAATTGTGAACATTTCCATACACTTCGTGAACGCTTCAGGGTTTGGTATTATGCATCTTAACCCACAATATTCTCTCAATAATGACAAATCGTTGTTTTCTGTACAGTCCGCCTTGATTTTTTCCCTGCTACTGTTCAAATGTAATTAAAGGGCTTTCAGCAAATAAAATGTGTTCCAGACTGAACGACAGCTGTTTTCCGAAGACAATTCATTCATGGCTTTCTAGATGGATTTGTGTCTTTTTGTTAATAATAAGTTAAAAAATATTTCTCTCGGGCATATCTTTTCATAACTGTTACTTTATTGCACTGTTTCTTGAAACTTGCACATTTTTCTGTTGACTGTAGAGACGTGTCACGAGTTTTACAAGCTTCATGAATTCCTGAGGTATGTTATTAACGCCAACACATTTGAATTTACACGGCCCGTGTTTGTTGAGGGGAGAAAGAGAGGGGGGACGGGGAGAGAGCGACAGAGAGGAAGAAAAAGAAGAAGGAGAGAGGAGAGAGAGAGAGAGAGAGAGAGAGAGAGAGAAGAGAGAGGAGAGGGGAGAGAGAGAGGAGAGGAGAGAGAGAGAGAGAGAGAAGAGAGAGAGGAGAGGGAGAGAAGAGAGGAGAAAGAGAGAGGGAGGGAGAGAGAGAGAGAGAGAGAGGGAGAAAGAGAGAGGGAGGGAGAGAGAGAGAGGCGGAGGGAAAGAAGAAAGAGAGAGGGAAAGAGAAAGGAGAGCCAGAGAGAGAGAGAGAGAGAGAGAGAGAGAGAGAGGGGAGAGAGAAGAAGAGAGGGAGAGAGAGAGATAGAGAGAGAGAGAGAGAGAGAGAGAGGAGGAGAGAGAGAGGGAGGAAAGAGGAGAGAGGGAGAGAGAGAGAGAGAGAGGGAGAAGAGAGAGGGAGGGAGAGAGAGAGCGGAGGGAAGAAAGAAAGAGAGAGGGGAAAGAGGAACGAGAGCAGAGGAGAAGAGAGAGGGAGGGAGAGGAGAGAGGAGAGAGAGAGAGAGGAGGGGGAGAGGGAGAGAGAGAGAAAATGGAGAGACAGGAGGGGGGAGGAGAGAGGGAAAGAGGAGAGAGGCGCGCGCGGCGGAGAGAGAGAGAGAGAGAGAGAGAGAGAGAGAGTAGAGAGAGAGAGGAGGGAGAGAGAGAGAGAGGGAGAGAGAGAGAGAGAGAGAGAGACGAGAAATGTGAGAGAGAGAGGGGGGAGGGAGAGAGTGAGAAGAGAGAGAGCGCGTGCGCGCGCGCCGCGCGCGCGCGAGAAGAGAGAGCAGATGAGAGAGAGAGAGAGAGAGAACGAAAGAGAGAGAAGAGAGAGCAGACAGACAGACAGACAAGGCAAAGACAGACAGACAGACAGATGCAGTCCAAGGCGACGGCAGCATCACGAGAGTGACAATCAACAGTGGAAGCTGACAGTTCAAGTTAGCATTCAGGTTGGGGGCAGAGGAAAGCCAAACAATCAGTGGAACGAAAGTTAAGTGCTTGTAGGAGGCCGCCCTTTGTTCAGCATCGAGTGACAAAAAGGAAGTTGGGGGGGGGGGGGGGGGGGGGCGTCGCAGTTATAACTGTGTGGACTGGAGTGGGGGAGAAAGGAGAAGGCTGAGGATGTCGGGAGGAGGAGGGGGGGAGGGAGGGAGGAGAGAGAAGAGAGATGGAGAAATTAGTGTTACTTCTCCCTCCTGTCCTTCTGTTGTTCCCTCCCTTGTTCCAGCTCCCTCTCCTCAACCATCCTCTCACCCTCCACATCTGCACCTCTCTCCCAGCTCTCTCTCTCTCGCTTCAGCTCTTCATCTCTCTCTCTCTCTTCATCTCTCTCTCTCTCCTCTCTCCTCCTCTCTCTCGAGGTCAGTGTACTCCGGACCAAACGGTAGTCAGTGAAAAGTTAGGAGCGATCGCACCGGATATGGCAGAACAAATCTTGACCGCCATTCACCAACAGAGCCAAGAAAACAAACAGCAGACAGCCGACATCAAATGATCTGTGTGCGATCAAAAATGAGACACCAGGTGAAAGACAAGTGCGAGCAGATCAGCCAGCGATGTGGACGGCCTAGAAAGGGAAAACAGTCGACTGGCAGCTGCTGTGGAAGAAATGTCAGGTGACATGACCGTACTGTTCTCTGACTGTGCGCAGGGAAAGGAGGAGACAAGGACACTGTCCACAAACACTGGAGACACTGACAGAGCAGATCACGTCGATGAATGCTGAAATGACAGATTGGAAGATTTCTCCAGACGTGACAATCTTCGGATTTTCGGCAATTCCGCCACAGCAGTGACCATGAAGATTATGACACATGTGCCCGTGTTGTCACAGACAACTCTGAACAGTGTGCCAGGACACAAGAAATGGTGCGATCAGGACATTGTCAGAGCTCATCGTGTCGGTCAAGCAAGAGGCGACCAACCAGGCCGATGGTCGTGAAGTTCAGTCAGTGGAGGGACAAGATGACGGTCCTCACTGACAGAGACTATCGGGCCAGACTGCAGGGTAAAGGAGTCCGAGTGGCCAACGACCTGACCCGAAGACAGGCTGCCATCGTCAGCGAGGCAAAGAAGGAGGGCAAGCCGCCTACTTTGTCAAAGGAAAGCTGACGGTCGGACACAAGAGACCCGATTCCAGGAGCTACGCCGCAGTGACAGCGTCCACCTCTGCATCTTCCTACACGGCAGTGGACGGCGAGCTGGCGAGGGACTGTGTCCGATCAGCTGATCCAGAAACACGTCAGCGAGGCCGGGGCAGTGAAGCGACAGGCGGGGATTCCCCTACTTACACGGCGCTTGACGGGGGGCGAAGGTCACGGTGCGACACGCCGTGGCGGCCTTTCCCAACGCTGGCAGTGACACGGGTGCGAGGCGTGGCAGCGTGGAACGAGATGCACGTGGGAACCGTGGTGGTTCTAACCGGAGGCGACAGCAAACGCCGATACGTGGCTACCTGAGTGCTCGTGGCAGTGACAGGTCGTTTGCGCTCTGCCAGTGACGCCAAAATAGGACAGGCCTGACCGTCCATCGCCTCAGTTGTCGTTCCTGAACTACAATGTAGAAAATTTATATAGCAAATTCAATGTCATTGATTTTGTTAATTATGTACGAACCTTTGATTATGTGTGTCTGACTGAAACTTTTGTTGATTGTAAATTTGATTTCAGCGGTGTTTTCACGATTATGTTAAGTTTAGCGCCCCAGCAAGAAAGCTATCAAACCAAGACAGAAACTCAGGCGGAGTTCTCGTGCTTGTAAAGAATTGTTACAGTCAGTATATAAAGAGAAGTTATTAAAATAAAAGATGATAATATTGTTGCTATAAGGGTTGACAAAATGTTGTTTAACGTAGATAAAGATATTTTGCTTGTGGCATGTTTATGTTGCGCCTGAGGGAAGTCCAGTTTATAGTAGTAATGAAATAAAAGATGGCATAGTCATTCGGGAAGAAAATCTTAGGCAAAGCATTGAGACAGCTGAAGTGTATGTCATTGTAGCTGGTGACTTGAATGCTAGAACAGGGAATGAACAACCTGAAGGCCAAGACATAACATTTTATACATTTAACATGGAACGTGATGAGGAAGATGAGACTGTTAGGCGCTGTTCAAAAGATTCGGTTGTCAATAAGTTTGGAGCTTCTCTGATTGAATTTTGTTATATGTATGATCTGCTGATGGTGAATGGGAGCCTGCAGAGGAGATGTTAATGGCGAGTTTACGTATGTGTCATCGGCATGGGTGTAGTGTGATTGATTATTTCATTGTTTCATCAGAAACTGTTAAAAAATGTGACATGTGTGTGTGGGAGATAGTTTGCATTCCTGGCATTTTCCGGTTGAGTTGACATGGAAGACGAGAAGAATGTAAAGGGAGAGAACGTGTTGCCAGAAGATGAGGAAGAAAGAATTGTGTGGTGTGATGAAAACGTGAAGATTTACAAAGATGAAATTGATTCATGCGAGTTTATAGAATGCTTGAAGAGAGCGAAAGATATTTTGAAGGATGATTTAATGGATGTGTCGATGTTTTTGTAAATGCATTATATGCAGCGGCAGCATGTATGATTCGGGTAAGTGGGAAAGTGAAAAGACAGACAAATATGTGGTTTGATAAAGAATGTGCTCAAAAGAAAAGAACTGTTAATGGCTTCTAAGGAGCTGGCGAAGGTCAAAAACAAACTTAGTAGAACGTAAGGAGCTATATGCCAACGAGAGAAAGATATATAACAAATTGAGAAAGGAGAAAAAGAGAAGTATGACGAGATTAGGCTTCAAAATTAAGAGTCGATTAATGACCAAAGTTATTTTGGTCAACCATCAGATCTGTAAATAGAAAAAGTGTAATTTATAATGAAATTAATTCTCAACAGTGGTATGATCATTTCTATAGAGTCTTCAATGAGGTGGGAGATACATATCAACAAGAAAATGTTATGACAGAAGAAGAAAACGATAATGTAGAAGAACCTCTGTTCAATGACCAATTTCGAAAAGTGAAGTTATGAATGGAATCAAACATTTAAAAAACTGGAAAAAAAAGTGCTGGTATCGATAAATTATAAGTGAAATGTTCAAACTGGCAAATGCTGCTGTAATTGACTTTTTAGTGGATCTCTTTAACGTCCTCTTTGAGAAAGGAACATTTCCAGTAGCCTGGTCAAAATCTATTATAGTACCAATATACAAAAAGGGGGACCGAAACAATCCGGATAACTATAGAGGAGTAGCACTGACAAGTGTAATAGGAAACATTTATACGCATATCTTAAACAAAAGGCTTACTAACTGGGCAGATAAAGAGGGAAAGATAATGAAGAGCAGGCAGGATTCAGAGAGGGCTACAGCACCATTGACCATATATTCACCTTATATGCATTAGTCCAAAAGTATTTGAATAAAAATTCTAAGTTGTATGTTGCATTCGTTGACTTCAAGAAGGCCTTTGATTCGGTGAACAGAAATATATTGTGGAATGTGTTGAGAAACAGTGGCGTGAAAGGTAAATTGTACAGAGCCATTAGAGGTATATATGATACTGTTCTGGTGTGTGTGCGTGACAAGCATGTTTTCACGGATTTCTTCAGTTGCCCAAGAGGCGTTAAGCAAGGTTTGTTTACTTAGTCCAAGGTTGTTTTCGTTTTTTATAAATGAATTAGCTATTGAATTATCAAAAAGAGGAAAGCATGGAATACAAATGCTCCCAGGAGCTCTTGAAATGTTTTTGATGCTGTTTCCCTGACGATGTTATTCTTCTCTCAGATTCTGTTGTTGGCTTACAAAATCAGTTGAATAATTATAACAGGAAGCTGATAGATTTACTTTGAGCGTGAATTTGGATAAAACGAATGTAATGGTTTTTCGCAAGGGAGGACATCTTTCTATTCACGAAAAATGGTGGTATGGCAATATGGAAGTAAAGGTTACAAATTCCTATAAGTATCTTGGAGTAATTTTTACCACTAAGCTCAGTTTAAATACAGTTTGGACAGAGGCATGTAGAAAAGGGAAGAAGGGAGTCACTGAAATTCTCAGAGCTATGAATAAATTAAGTTCCACTGATTCTTCACTTTTCTGGAAGTTATTTGACACACATATCGAGCCTATCCTGACATATGCAGCAGAAATCTGGGGTGCAGCAGAGAATAAGCAGATAGAACAGTGCACACTTTTGCTATTAAACGTTTCTTGAATATACCCCTTAGCTCCTCTACATACTTGCATACGGCGAGACTGGCAGATATCCACTAAAGCTCCGAACAACTATTAAGAGTGTGAAATATTGGCTAAAGATTATAAAGCTTCCAATAGAAAGATTATGTAGGCAGGCGTATGAAATGCTGTTGCAGCAACATGAAGACGGAAGCAAAATTGGGTAGACAATATAAGAAAGGTTCTTACTGAGAACGGTTTCGGTATAGTTTGGATGAGTCAGGGAGTTGGAAGTGACGTTGCCTTTATCTCAGAATTTAAGGATCGTTTAATCAATTCATATAAGAAAACTGGCATTCCATGTAGAGAGAAAACACAAAATATAATTGGTATTCCTCATTTAAAAGTATTTTTCCAAACTGAAAAATATATCTCAGTCATTAAAATTAGATGGCATCGAAGTCTTTTTGCCAGACTAAGAATGAGAACTCTTGGATTAAAGGCTAACAGAAGATGGTTTATTGACGATCAGGAAATGGATATTTTGTGCTTAATGTGTTGTAAGGGAGTTGAAGACGAACGGCATTTTGTCTTTCATTGCCCTGCATATGAGTCAATTCGAAATAAGTATAGTTGTTTTTCTTTTCCTGTTTTCCAGAAGACATGATTTAGGAGCTATTCTTATATCCGGAGACGAAGAAATGATAACATCGCTTTCAGAAGAAAAAGAAACACCCGAAGGTGCTGGGGAGGACCAGAGAAGCACTGTCTTCGCCTGCCTTTAGAGCAGTCCTGTACCACCCTTGGAGGCCTGCGCTGTGTTGACGATGGGTCCAGGCACGCACAGGACACTCCATTAAGATATCAAGGGACATAACTGCTCCTGAACAGAGGTAAATTAGACTACAGGATGCAGCTCATAACAGCCTTAAAGTAGCATCCCCCATGGGTGTACCAGCCCGTATTTCATGACTGCAGAGCCCACCGGCGAAAAAAACACCACCCTCCAGCTGCCGAGCACACCCCACAGACCCAACCACCCTGCCCACGGACAGACGAAGACAGTGCCACTCCAGACACAGCCAAGCTTTCGCCATACGGTCTTATGTGCCCTCAAGAGAGAATCCAAAGTTGTAGTCTTTCCCACTGTCAACAGGACTTTCCCTGTGGTCAGTGGGTCTTTCCTCACGTCACTGGACCTTTCTCCAGGGTCAGCCTAGTTAAGGCAAAGAAGAAAAAGAAACACCCGAAGGTGCTGGGGAGGACCCAGAGAAGCACTGTCTTCGCCTGCCTTTAGAGCAGTTCCTGTACCACCCTTGGAGGCCTGCGCTGTGTTGACGATGGGTCCAGGCACGCACAGGACACTCCATTAAGATATCAAGGGACATAACTGCTCCTGAACAGAGGTAAATTAGACTACAGGATGCAGCTCATAACAGCCTTAAAGTAGCATCCCCATGGGTGTACCAGCCCGTATTTCATGACTGCAGAGCCCACCGGCGAAAAACACACCCTCCAGCTGCCGAGCACACCCCACAGACCCAACCACCCCTGCCCACGGACAGACGAAGACAGTGCCACTCCAGACACAGCCAAGCTTTCGCCATACGGTCTTATGTGCCCTCAAGAGAGAATCCAAAGTTGTAGTTTTCTTTTCCTGTTTCCAGAAGACATGATTTAGGAGCTATTCTTATATCCGGAGACGAAGAAATGATAACA
>CM031598.1:25375458-25395458 GCA_018398815.1 Conus ventricosus | reverse complement strand
TCTCTCCTCTCTCTCTCTCTCTCTCTCTCTCCTGTTTATTTTTCACTTTTCACTTCTCTCTCTCTGTGTCTCTCTCTCTCTCCTCCCCTCCCTCCCTCTCTCTCTCTTTCTTTCTCTCTTCTCTCTCTCTCTCTTTCATTCTTTTTCACTTCTCTCTCTCTCTCTCTCTCTTTTTTTTTTTCTCCCCCCCCCCCCCCCCCCCCCCCCCCCCCCCCCCCCCCCCAATCTCCTCCTCTTTTACCTGTCTGATCACCACGCGACACTGCAAAACGAGCGGGGAAATCAATGATGTCTATCTCTCTGTGGCACAGGTCAGGCGTGGCATAGCAGTGTCGATTGTTCGTTCAGCCCTGCGGCATTCGGTCAGGGCAAAGCAACAGGCGGCGTGAAGAGACCAGCCGTTTCCTTATCTCTGGTGTCAGGGTTAAAATGACACTCCCTACCCCACCCCACCGACCATCTTTTATTTTCCCTTTTCCTTTTCGTTCAGAAGAATGTGGGAATGCGTGTCCGCGTGTGGGTGTGGAGTGGGGGAAGAGGCTGTTTTCGAGAGAGAGAGAGAGATGGACAAACATCTGGCTGTTAGAGCTTGATGTAAAAGAGGTAGGGTAGATGTGTGTTCTGGTCAGTCTTCATGTGGAAGTTCTAGATTTTCTACCTCTCTGCCACACAAGTTCAAAAGTCTTAATATCGTCTCTCTCTCTCTCTCTTCTCTGTCTCTCTCTCTCTCTCTCTCTCTCTCTCTCTGTCTCTCTCTCTCTCTCTCTCTCTCTCTCCCTTTCTCTCTCTGTCTTTCACTTCCTTCTCTCTCTCTCTCTCTCTCTCTCTCTCTTCTCTCCTCTCTCTCTCTCTCTCTCTCTCTCTCTCTCTCCCTTTCTCTCTCTGTCTTTCACTTCTTCTCTCTCCTCCCTCCTCTCTCTCTCTCTCTCTCTCTCTCCTATCTCTTCTCTCCGCCTTCTCTCTCTCTCTCTCTCTCCTCTCTCTCTCTCTCTCTCTCTCTCTCTCTCTCTCTCTCTCTCTTTTGGTCTATGAATTAAGTAGGACAGATTTTTAACAAAAGTTTTGGTGTGTTTTTGGAAGGTATGTTTAAAAGAGTCGTATGAATGATTTATTTCCTAAGGACTTGTTAGTTGACTTTGACGGGTAATGGCCCTGACATGGCCCTTTGCGGTCGGCTGAGCTGTAAGCAACATTACCATTACCATTACCATCCACCTCCTCGTCCTCCTGTTCGATCACCTTGCGACACTGCAAAACGAGCGGGAAATCAATGATGTCTATCTCTCTGTGACTGACATAGCAGTGTCGATTGTTCAGCCCCTCTGGCAATCGGTCAGGCAAAACAACAGACAACGTGAAGAGATCAGCCATTTCCTTATCTTGGTTCTGGGGATTAAGGTGATGACCCCCCCCCCCCCCCCCCACACACACACACACCACCACCACCACCACCCTACTCCCACCCGATCTTCTTTTATTTTTCCCTACAATTTTTTTTTGCGTTTAAAAGGATGTGTGTGTGTGTGTGTGTGTGTGTGTGTGTGTGTGTGTGTGTGTGTGTGTGTGTGTGTAGGGGAGGGGGGATGGTGTGGTAGTAAATGTAGTAGTAGTAGTAGTAGTAGTAGTAGTAGTAGTAGTAGTAGTAGTGGTGGTGGTAGTGGTGGAGGTGGCTGTGGCGGTTGTAGTAGTAGTAGCAGCTGTACTTTTATTTTACATCTTTTCACAAAATCATGACATATAAGCTGAAAGTGTTTGTGTGTGTGTGTGTGTGAGGGGGGGGAGGGGGGGGGGGGCTAGAGGAGGCTGTTTTCGAGAGTGTTAACAAACATCTAGCTGGCAGACCTAGATGACAAGAGGTAGAGTAGATGGCATAGTCTGGTCAGTCTTCATGTGGAAGTTCATTTTCTACATCTCGGTTGAGGTGATCCAGACGTCTGCTCTCCTCTGTCTATCTGTCTGTTGGTCTGTCTGTCTGTCTGTCTGTCTCTCTCTCTCTCTCTCTCTCTCTCTCTCTCCTTTTCACCTGTTCTTCTCTGTCACTCTGTCTGTCTGTGTGTCTTTGTCTGACTCTCTCTATCTCGCTCCTCCCTTCGCTCTCTCTCTCTCTCTCTCTCTCTCTCTCTCTCTCTCTCTCTCTCTCTCTCTCTCTCTCTTTGTTATATTCACTTCACTGTCTGTTTTCATACATGCCAATCTTGTACGTTGTAGTACATTTACATATGTTCCCCCAGCCCACCTCACTCATTATTGTTATTCTCATTTTTATTTTTATTAAAAATTTTTTTTATTTTTATTTTTTTTGTTCTGTTTTGTCTATTATTATTCAAATTTTTTTGTTTTGTTTTCATTTCTATTCTATTTTCATTTGATGTTCCTCTATGATTACTTGATTACATGACCGCTTTGCTTGCTTTTTTGCTTTCTTTCATTAATTAATTTCACTGCATGTTGTAGTCCCTACTCAGGGCGAGGACTGGATGTAAAAAAGCACGTCAGTGCTTATCTATTATCCTCATAAATAAAGAATTTTGTCTTGTCTTCTCTCTCTCTCTCTCTCTCTCTCTCTCTCTCTCTCTCTCTCTCTCTCTCTCTCTCAAAAGAACCTCTTAAATCTTAAGACAATGATTCCAGAAGCAATTCAGATGCACAAGACGGCTAATAGTGGCAACTATTCACCTCCGAGACTCTTCCACCTTCTTTTAGTTTGCTTCTTTTTTCTTTTCTTTTTTTTACCCGCCTCTCACTGTCTACCATCACCACTATTTCTATTCTTCTCCTTCAGCTCCTTATCCTGTCTCCTGGTTACACACCAACTAGCAGGCAATCGATGACAGCGAGTCTGTCTCATTGATGGAGGTCAGACGATCCATGGCTGTATCAATTTTTCAGCGCCGTGGCAGAATTGGTCTGGCGAAGCACCAAGCGGTGTGAAGAGATCACCTATCAGATTCCTTACCTGACCAGAGTTGGCTTGAAGTGAAGCCAATATCTTGTTTTTGCCGCTTTAGCGTAGTGATGAATACAGAGAGTGTGAGAATCAGTGGATACTGTTCTCTCCTTTTTTTCTGTTTAAGAATGTTTTAACACATCCACTGAGAGACTTGGATGACAAGAGGGTATTTTTTCCAGAACTTGCCCTCATTCTATGTTTCTATTGAAATGACTTTGATGTTTGTTTCTTTTCTTTGTTACTGTCTCTGTCTCTGTCTCTCTCTCTCTCTCTCTCGACTCTCTCTCTCTCTCTCTCTCTCTCTCTCTCTATATATATATATATATATATATATATATATATGTATATATATATATATATAGAGAGAGAGATATCTCTCTCTCTCTCTTTCTTTCTTTCTTTCTATCTCTTTCCCCTCAAGTGACTCCCATGCATTGTGTTCACCGCTTTAACATTAAGAAGAGAGTGGGCAGAGAGAGTTGAGATCGTAGGTGGTTGTTTTTCAGGCATGTAAGAAAAGATCCAAGCGGCAGACTGCACTGAAAAGAGAAAGGGGCAGATGCATTTCCAGGATGTATATCTGTCCAGAACTTTCCCGTTTCTATGTTCCTATTGAGATGTCCCAAATCTCTCTCTCCCTCTCTCTCTCTCTCTCTCTCTCTCTCTCTCTCTCTCTCTCTCTCTCTCTCTCTCTCTCTCTCTCTCTCTCTCTCTCGTCGCGCATGAGCAAGCTGTGGTTCAAGGTTTTCTTTCTTTTGTTTTTTTTTTGCTTTTTGCTTTTAGTTCTTTTTGTTTGTTCAGTTGTTTTTGTCTTTTTGATGTCTACGTGTTTCTTTGTTTCCTATAAACTTCTTCATGATGATTCCAATAAGAATGTCATTGAACAAGACAGTTAATGCTCGTAACTGTGTTCTCTCTCTCTCTCTCTCTCTCTCTCTCTCTCTCTCTCTCTCTCTCTCTCTCTCTCTCTCTCTCTGCCTGTTCCACTCTCCCTTGATTGTTCTTCCTATCCACCCCATTCTTCTCCTCTCCCCCGTCTTCTTGCACACGTCAAAGAGCGTGAAGTCGATGATGTCTGGGTCTGTCCACATCTGACAGAGGCCAGTGTTGATTTTTTAGTCACACGCAAATAAAGATTTCTTTTTTACGTCAGACGAAGCAACACTCACTCTGAAAAATTGGTCATTGTCTGGTCTGTCTGGAATTAGGCATCAAAATATCACTCCCTCACCCTTCATTTTTGTTCCCTCTCCTTCCTTCTTAAATGATTAAATCATCTGAATCTGAATCTGATTCTCTCGTCACACGTCAGCACAACACATACTACGATTTGATTTCCATCCACTGTTTTTTATTCTTTGTTTTTACTGTTTCATTTGTGTGCTTGTCATTGTGTTTTGTGATTTTTTTTTCTGTTGTTGTTATAACATCTTGGACTTAAAAGATGATGTCAAGACGACATGGCCAGACGAGATGATCATGGTCCCTATTGTTTCGCCCTCGAACCTCTCACTACCTCTCACACACTACTTGTATTTTTAACCCTCCCTTCTCCATCCCATTCCTCCTCCTCCTCCTCCTCCCCCCCCTCCGTCTATTGCTCACAAGAAAAGAGAGTGAAATCGCGATGTTTTCGTCTGTCCACGTCTGGCGGGAGGTCGGGACGTTGCACGCTAGTATGGATTTCTCTCCCGCGCGGCCAACGTCCAGACGAAGCAACAGGCGTCTGAGTACATCAGCCTTTCCCCTTTTGTCTCTCCTCCGCTCGGGTTCAAGTGACCCCACCCCCACCCCCTCTCCTGTACCACCCTCTTCTCCTTCAACCCTTCATTCACCCACTCTCTTCTCTCCTCTTCAAGTTTTAACTGGCCTCTTCTGGTATGGAGAGGATGTCGTGGGTTTTAATGGGGGGGAGGGCAGGAGGGCGGGGCGGGGGGGGGGGGGGGGGGTTTTTAAATTTGGGGAAAAGTGAAAACCAACAGTAGGAGGAAAACACTAGGGAGAGCTTGACAGCAGAAGGTCTGCAAAGAAAAGACACCCTCCTCAGAAGGTGTTTCGGCCCTGAACTCCTTACACTTGAGGGGATCAGGCTGCATCCAGGTCATGGCCCCGGATGCCTTCTGCTACCAACTGGTTTTTTGTTTGTTTGTTTGTTTGTTTTTTTCCCTTTCTAGTATGGAGAAGGATGTGTGGGTTTTAATGGGAGTTTTGCGGAAAACTAAAATCTAACACCTGTAAGACCTATATAAAAAAAGGAGGAAAAGATGGTAATGATGTTTTTTTAATCAGTCTTCACGTGAAAGTTTCCTTTTATCACGAATTTATCTCTTTACCTATCTTTGTGTGTGTGTGTGTGTGTGTGTGTGTGTGTTTTGGGGTGTGTGTGTGTGTGTGTTGTGGGGTGTGTGTATGTGCGTGCGTGCGTGCGTGCGTGTGTGTGTGTTTTGTGTGTGTGTGTGTGTGTGTGTGTGTGTGTGTGTGTGTGTGTGTGTGTGTTTTGTGTGTATCTTTCTCTGTCTGTCTGTCGGGTCTATCTGTTCGTTGTGTGTTGGTGTGTGTGTGTGTGTGTGTGTGTGTGTTGTGTGTGTGTGTTGAGTGTGTGTGTGTGTGTGTGTGTGTGTGTGGGGTGTGTGTCGTCTGTCTGTCTGTCTGTCGCCTCTATCTCTCTCATCACATATACGAGCAACTGACAAACTAATTTTTGATTCGCATTTGATTTCATTCAGTTTTGTTGACAATGCACTTTTTGTCTGTTTAGTTTTTTTGTCATTGTCGTTTTGTCATTTGTATTTCTTTTTTTTTTCACAGATCGTGTCCTAGACTTTTAGAAGATGAGTCCAAGAACAACATGGACACAAGCCGGGTTAATGCTTGCAAGCATTTCTCCATGACGCTCTTCTGCTCTCTCTTGCACTTTTCTAATTTACGTTTCTCCCACCCTCACCCACTTTTCCCTCTCCTCCTGCATCTCCTTGCACGGAAAAAAGAGTGTGAAATCGATGATTTTTTACGTCTTTTCCGTATTGACGGGGGTCAGACGTTTGCAAGCCGGTATTGATTTCTTAGCCTGTGGCGAACAGAGCTTCTCGGGGGATGAAGCAACAGGCGATTTGAAAACACGGGCCATTTCCTGTCTGTCCGGTTTTTGTGATTAAGTGGAGCCCACCCCTCCTCCTTCCTGTACTCCTTCCTCCTCCATCTTCCCTCCGACCACCCCCTGAACTTCCCTTCCCCGGCCTGTTCCTTAATAATGGTTTAGCAGTGTAAACTTGGTGCCATTACTTGGCGACATTTATCAAAATTGGATGATTTTGGAATATTCTGTTGTTTGTAGTTTGCTTGCCACCTTTTGGTAAAAAAAAAAAAAAGGCTATCACCATGTGGTTAAGATTCTTTGTTAACAATCTGACCACCATTCTTCGCGTACAATTTGATTTTCGCCAGTATGCAATTTTATCTGTTACGATGATAACTGAATGGTAACTTTGATCCCAAAACAGTATGCCTGTACTAGGTGGAAAAATGCTAAGTTGGTTTATGGAATACTGGTGATTGTTGGAATGCTTTGTAGTGTATGGCTTTAAGTCATCACATGTGTTTCTTGGGCTGGTGTATTCCAAGTTATTTTTAATTTAATTCATAAGAAACATTGAAGATCATTTGACTGAAAATTATTGTTTAGCTTTGTTATACAGTCCCTACCCTTTTTTAAACTCCACCCCATCTCTAAACAAAGTGGAGATTGATGATTATAGTAGAAACTTATGCTAGGATAATCCTTTGTTAGCTGAGTTCTCACACCTCTTCTGAAAAGGGAGAGGGCAGATGTGTGAATTCAACAACCAGACTTTCAGCTACTTAACTACTGACCAGGCTCTCTTTATTGCAGACCTGGGACCATGGCTACACTGTATACGGCCATTGCTACATACCATGGCTACGCTACATCCTGTGGCTACGCTACATACCATGGACAAGAAGGTTGTGAAGAACACCACAGCCCAGCACTACAGCAACAGGGCTACATAGCAGGATGTGTCACAGCCTCAAGAGAGAGATCAACTATCCTCTCCAATATCAGTTAAGGTGTTATTCCAAGTGGACTTCAATTCAACTCAACTCATTCATACTTTCCCTTCACGTAATTTATGAAACAGTGAGACCAAAACTCTGCCTATTAGGACAGGCATGTCTATTGTAAACTAACTTTAAATGCTTTCCCTTGTGTAAGCTAGTAAAGTTGACGTGGAAGCTGCACTTGTGTCAGTTTTTGTTGTTCACTCAGTGTTGAATGTTTGAACTTCTCTCTAATTCTGTTCTCAGAGCCACAAGTACTTTTAAGAGTACAAGCCTAAGGAAAATTATACCAAGCACGATGAGTATTTTAAAAAGTCCCGGGAACCAATATAATTTTCTTTTGATGACTAGTTTCCAACCGTTGATTCCTCCACCACTAGTAAGAGAGAGGGTGGAGGTGAAATTTTAATATAATTCTCATAGAGAAAATATTCCAAGTCCTTCCCCTAGAAAATGAAAGTAGGTTTTTAAGAGTTTCTGGGGAAGACTGGAAAACACAACACGTAAAGGGGAATCAACAAGAAGGAGAAATTCAAAAAAAAAATCACTCGAAGAATAGCATCTTCAGGATCTCCTCCAGTGTTCCGGAACCCATTCAGCTGGCCAAAATCAGCACACTAAGAGTAGAAAAAATACTGTTGTATAAGAAATATCCCAATGTCCTCCAATGGTTCCACACTGTGATAGAATCAGAATGGAGGAACTTGAAGATCAGTGACAAATCGATAGCAGCTGATGGGAGTGTCCCGTATCCCTTCCGAAAAGGTGAGGAGAAACTCTTCAGCTAGGCTAACTTAGTACCTCAAAGAAAAAGAGCCTTTGGCACTGTTGGTCCATACAGTTTGGGGATCCAGAGTGTATCTGGCTTTATAGAACGTACAACTATGATTTGAGAGGAAATATAGTAGGCAGGGGGTAAGAGAAAAAAGACCCCAACGTGGGGTATCTCAATTGACAAAGTGTATGTATCAGTTCACAAACTGGCTATCGAGAGGTATTATGTCCCAAAGAACATCCCAGAAATGTTGAAGAAGAATGTCCATGGTTTTTCGTGAGGTTCTTCAGATTCGAATGCACAAAAGATTGTATCAGTCTAGATATTGGGATATAAGTGGGCGTGTAATTTTTCAGTATTGTTTTCGTTGAGAGCAGAGGTTATTTTGAAGGCAGCCATGAGCCATTACATGTTAAGCACACATCTGGAATCGATACCAAATGCCTCTTCTAAAAGCTTTCATGGATGGCAAAGCAGTTCTTTTCACACATAAAAAGATGAAGCACACAAACTATCAGAGCACTTAGACTAAATAGTTGCTCCATTTAAGATAACTTCAAACCAAAAAGTCACGAAGCCTCTCCCTGCAGAGTGTAGGAAAGGTAACTATCCCAACAGTGACGGAAGAATTAGTCAACAATCTTGGAAAAGGGTGTGGTAACACCTTGGAAGATAAAGGAAGGATGAGAGACAACAAAGCAAATGGCAAAAGACATGCACATAATAGATCAGTGTGGCTTTCCCAGCAAATGGAAGTTCTACTGCCTACTGCTCATGCTTATACTGCAGATTCTTCAGGTTCTACTAATATACAACATGAACACTAGCAGGGTATGATTGATGGTGGCCTAACTCAGCCGAAATATGAGGACATGGCTTAATTTTCCACCAGCTTTTATTGACGCTGCACTCTACTGGCTCCAAGCAAAGCTGGAGCTACCTATGAAGCCCTCAATCCATCCTTGAGGTGGACAAAGTGGGGAAAATCGAGGTTGCTAACCATGCTTGAAAAGTCGAGAGACATTGCTGTAAGATCAATCCAGCCAAGTTACCAACTGGCAGAAAATGGAAAGTTAAGGAGACAGCGTAGGTGGCAAAGGAAGACCTCAAGATCTGGAAAATGATATGACACGTGCAAACCAACAGACAGGGACTGGGATCAACAGAAATGAAGTGATGGTCCAACTGAAAAGGGAAAGCAATTCTTTTGAGAGAGAGAGAGAGAGAGAGAGAGAGAGAGAGAGAGAGAGAGAGAGAGAGAGAGAGAGGAGAGAGAGAGAGAGAGAGAGTAATACAGGAGTTGGAAAAAGGACAGGATGCCAACAAAATCCAGAAAGAAGTCGAGTCAAGCCAACAATAATATGGACCATGTTAGAAAACGCATTCCTAAGAAACTATAGTGAGAATGAAATATGTCATAAGGTTCTTTTTAGGATCAGCTTCATCCTCAGATTTTTTAATGACTTCCTACCCTTAAATGCAAGCCTAATTAAAAAGTAAAAAAAGGAGTAAAAGTGAAAGAGTATCTTTTTCGAGAAAAAAAAAGAAGTAGAGTACTGTAAGTTCATGCAAAGCACTTTAAACCAAGGAATATGACATACAAGCACAAGTCTCCTAAAGACCTTGAGTGCTTCGTGATTTTGTCTGTATGCGTTTATCTAGCAAACAAACTGACAACTCAAGAGTACGAAATTTAAAATGATTGAGGTAGGCCAGAAATTATACGATTAAATTAATAACTTCAAACTTGCCTCTCTGCACTTTCAAACAACGTCCCAGGGCGAACAACTCCTTGATTCGTGGCAGAGTACAAGGGCTTAGGATTGCAGGCAATGAGGCCAAGGCTAGCAGTTTTTCTCCGAAGAAGTGGACAAATTGGTTGCATGAATGGTACAGACATCGGCATATAGACCCTTCCATATAACTCTGAACCCCTCGAAGTTGTCCATTGGCCTTTAGGAAGAGAACAACACATGAAAATCATCGACTATTGTGTTCTTAATAACAAGCGTCAAATGCCAAGATAGCGAAACTTTTCGTATGCATATTGATGTGCCTTAGAACTAAATTAACGTAAGTTGGAGTTTCTTATATATTTCATTTAAATTATGGTAGCGCTTAGGCGTAAACTCGTTGGATCTAAATGTGAGGTTGGAATTGTTCTTTCCGTGACTTCAAACAACGATGAAAACTGCACGCCTTCAGATGAATATAGTCGAGATAAAGGACGTTTTTTTAACGGTTTTCAGAAAGTGTTTCTTGGAATCGTTCGCTCAGTAACCAAAAATGACCTCTTGTAATTTTGTGAACATGCTAACCGGTATTGGAGAACTAAAAGTGGAAGAAATTGTAGGTCTACAGGGTATTGTATTTATGAATAATGTGTAGTCTCTCTGTTCAGCCCATCAAGTCGTACAAACCTACATTATACATTGTAGAGCTAAGTGGGTGAACATGCTATATTCCTCTTCGTTTCTTCACATTACGCTGACATGGGCTTGACAGAATTGTACCAACCTATCACATCAGTGTGTGTGTGTGTGTGCGTGTGTGTGTGTGTGTGTGTGTGTGTGTGTGTGTGTGTGTGTGTGTGTGTGTGTGTGTGTGTGTGTGTGTGTGTGTGTATGTGTGTGTGTGTGTGTGTGTGTGTGTGTGTGTGTGTGTGTGTGTGTGTGTGTGTGTGTGTGTGTGTGTCAGAGAGAGAGAGAGAGAGAGAGAGAGAGAGAGGAGAGAGAGAGGAGAGAGAGAGAGAGAGAGAGAGAATAAAAACCCGATCCATTCTCATTTGTGTGTGTTTGAACAATCCATTCCTGCTTTAGATGTGCTCGTCAGCTGGACACTGCTGTAGATTGATGCCATTCTTCCCATACATTAGCGAAGGCACAATGCTTTCCTGTTCAGTAGTAGCAGATCAGTGTTGGAATGCTTTCACGTTGATTCAGTCGCTATTACTGCAAGGAAAGTAATTCGTGTACTCGCGTGACGTCACAGGCTCGGACTTTGGTTCATCAATTTCTGTAACATTGACGACATTGCAGGGATGAAGGTAGTAGTTGAGCATGTACTATTTTAATTTTATGCAGCTTTTACAGAAAGAGAAAATGTCTATACTATGTTATTGTTGTAGACGACGGTTCAAAGCCAATATGCTGTCGTAATGAAATCATAAACTGAATTCAGAAGACAACTGGCTCAAACTTTTAAACTGATAGAAAAACATTCAGGAAACAAAGTTTAAGTGGTTTCAGAATAGATTAATACACAAAATCCTACCAATACTTGTCGTGTTTGATGTGCATGGGTGTCATTTCTGATAAAAGATGTAGATTTTGCCAGCATGTAAAGGGCAGAATAGAGCATATGTTCTAGAAATGTATGTATGTCAATGCTTTTGGGGAACATCTCGAACAAACAATGGAGATAAATGTATTTATGAAGCATGTTTTCTTAAATGAAAAAAATAGCATTTTTCTGGACACGACACAGATTTTAGACCTGATTCAGTGTTAGCCTTTATCTGGCTGCTGACTAAATTCTACCTTTACAAATGAAAAATTGAAAATGAAATTCATCATGTGAATTTGTTCATAAAGTTATTGAGAAATAGTTGTCAAATAGAAAACCACATCGCTTTTGTAAACTTAAAAACAATCAACTGCTTCACAGACTGGCATAATTATACACATTTATTTGAAAAGAAAGGAATTTGAAAATTATGATATATTCATCATTTAAAGAGTAATTATCAACAAGCCTCCAAGACCAGTGAACGCGCAAAATCATTATTTGTGAGTACGGATTAAAAACAACAACCAAAAAAAACTGTTACTGCCAGATAGCTTAAAGTAACATCAGTATTAGCACGCAAGCCAGCTAGGCCTCCCGTGCACCCCCCCCCCCCCCCAACCCCAGGGGTTATCATGACAGGTGTTAAAATGTTTCTTGGCGTGTCACGAACACGAATCTAAAATATTTCCATCAAAAAGTTGGGATGCACAGGAGTTACAGCCCTTGGCGTAAGGGTACCCTCAAACACACTCACTTACGAGATTCAAATGCAACTTGAAATAGCTCCTGTTAATGAACAAGAAATCAGCTTTTGCTTATACTAGTTTTATTACTTACTTATCAGTGTGCCTGGTGGTAACTTGATCAGTCTTTTTCACTCATTGTTTGGGTACAGTAGTGGGTGACTTTCATGTACCGATATTTTCACTGCATCGGCGGCATGTCAACTGTTGTCCACAAAACCAAAGGGCCAAAATCAACTGTTATGATGAATCATATTATACTACAATGCCTCTTGGTGGTTTATAACTGTACCTGGAACCACATGAGTAATGCATAAAGTCACAGTTTCACATTTACCTCCCCTACCTCCAAAATTCAAGATTTCGCCAAAGACACCAAACGACCATTTTGACAGCCTTTCAAACCCCCAAATTGTTTGGCTTCGATGGGAGTTTATGTTCGTAATTGTCCAGAATGGTTTTGTTGCTTACAAGTGTAATATTGCTGGTATTCTCGTGTAACAAATGTAGTGTTAACAGTCTTTCAACAAATAGGTATAGCTCAACACAACATACAGTATTCAAGGTGTCAGGCAAGCACATTTCTTTGTCATTTTCAAAGCATAATTTGTCTGTATTCTCTCTTCATCAGCAGTCAATGAAGCATCAGGAATTTCACTTTCAAGCTGCATCAGAATCTTCAGAACTGGAGTCCAGTGAATTGTCCAGGCCGTTTTGTAAGATGCACTTTCCATCTTCTTCATCTTCATCATCGCGTCACTGACACCATTCAGGTAATCAATGACAGCCTGAGGTAGAGTCAGCTCCTCTTCCTCCTCTGTCCACAGAGGCTCCAGCACCCCATTGTTCATTTTCCATCCATGGCCTTCTGTGGGACTGGGAATGTCTGGCACAGGCTGGTCTCTGTATTTCCGGATGGCAACCTGGTGAACTTGTTGGGTCAAGCTGCGCCGACATGGTGGCAAAGTAGCCAGGTCTACATCCTGACTGGCAGTGATGATCTCCTCGCCACGTTTCTCTTTCAGCAGTGTGGTGTCATCAACATTGCTGAAGTCATCAACTTTGCTGAAGCGTGCCCTTCCATAGATGCAGCAAGTGAAGGACTCCAGCTTGTCAACCATCTCTTCCTTCACTTCCCAGGTATCCCCAAGCTGTGCAAGGGCCTGCACGAATGCTGGCTTCTGCTGAAGAACTTTCACTACCTTCGCTTTGCCTTTGCCTTTAAAGGCACTAGGTGGGTCACAGCCAGTGACAGCATGCAGCGACAGAACAGCGGAGCAGAATAGCTGAGCGAGTCCTCTGGCAAGGTCACTTATGTCTATCAGTCGCTTCTTGTTGCCTTTACCTGTATCAAAGAGGAGTGCCACACCATCCAGCTGAGAGGCAAAGTTCAGCAGGATGAAAAACACATCTGTGTCAGGACTCTTCACGGGAATGTAGTTGAATCCTTGCTCTTGTCCATACAGAATGACACGTGAGTCTGTCTCCTCTTGGGTAGATGACAAGGAAAGTAGCTCCTCTTTGTCAGTCGTTTCACCATCAGTTGATGTCAGCTTGAATGCTTTCCCTTCACAGACGAGGACTGTGTTCCTTCCCTGGTGCTTTTCATCAAGAGTCATTGCTCCAAACAGTCATAGCAGTTGAGTGAACTGAACTTTATTCTCATCGTTGACCAGGAAGGCTTTCCAGTCTGCGGTCGCTTTGTGCTATCTCCTTTCAGGATGATCTTGTCACCACACTCTCTTCTGTTTCGTTCCATCGACTCACTGAAGAGTCCTGGTACATATCTGTGCTGAACACAAAGTCAACAGATGGTGACATCATGTCGTACAGCTTCTGGCAGATATCGCGAAATTTGGGGGGACTTGCTGCATAGCATGGTATGTTGCATTGACATCGATGATCATTAAAGTTTCATGAACAGACGGCAAGTGTGCATCCTCAGCCTCTTTTGTCAGGTAGTGAATTGCAGTGCTCTTGTCAGTCTTTGCCATATAACCATCTGCTGTCCCCAGGCTGTAAGAAACAGGGGTCAGCTGGTAGGTCTTGAGCTCTTCCAGATCCATGTTCAGATCATCAGTCTGAGACTTGACCAGGAGCTGGAAGGCAACATTTCCTTGGTGCCTGTACTCAGTCACTGTGTTCTTAGTTGACTTCAGTGTAACTTTCCTCGACATGTCTGCCATAGTTTTCAGTTTGAGCTGCTTGATTGGCTGAAAGAAATGTTCTTTGACTTCTAGTCTCTCAGGGATGAAATTTTCTTTCTGACTTCTGCCTGCTGTCTCTGCACATAGGACAACCTTTCAGTATCACTAGGACTGTGGCACCCGATGACAGCATGATCAGCTTCTCCTTTTCATGTGCCTCAAAGGGTTAGTGAAGTTTTCTACTGCTGCAACTGCTATTGCCACGCTCTTGTCACTGTTGGACGAAGGTCACGGTGCAGGGTGTCCAGATCATTGTCTCTTGACATTTCTGCTATGTCAAATGTCACTTGCATGTATTGTGTTCTCTCGTGAGTTGTTCTCACCCACTTTTGGTAGGCTGGACAGTTTGATGCAATCCCTGTGAGACCGGCACCAGCTGCAGCTGCCCCACCCCTGCTCTTGGCATTGCGCAGCAAGATCTCTTCCATCGTCTTGTCCACAGCACATCGATTCCCAGGGATGAACGATCTTGCCACACTGAATGCCCATGCTTCAGCAGTTCTGTAGCACTTGGGTGTGAGACTTCAATGTTGTCAATGAAGAGCCCAAAGAATGTGAGATGCCTCGCATAGTTCTGACCTCCAAAGCTGACGAGCAGATCTGGCATCACCAGTAGGCATTGGGCATACAGCTCAAAGTCAACTATCTTCACAGCATACAAGAGAGACAGCACAAGCCAGATATGATCCATGTACGTCAGTCAGAACTGGGGGGGGGGGGGGGGAGGGGGTGTTCCATGTTTCCCTCGTCTCACCTCTTCTCTGTACTGTTCATAGTCTGTGAAGAAGTCGTCCACACTGTTGTCTTCAAGCAGCTGCCTGACAGAGTCATGCACTGAGGATACTGTTGTTGCAGCAAGCAGGCTTGTGGTTTCTTCAGACAGGACAGGAAAGTCACTGTCAGTTACTGCCATGCTCAGGTACTTTGCCAACATCACACGTTCCAGGCATTTAAGCATTGTCTCATGGCAGAGCAAAGCACGATCGTAATGTTTCCCTGTCTCGATGCCTTTCAAGGAACCTGAGCTGATGATCTCTGCTGATGATCTCCACTAATTTCTTGCCTATCATTTTGAGATATGCAGAAATGAGGTGAAAGGTGCCTATGTGCCAATGAGAATGATGTGTTTCTCGTACCTCTGAGGCTGGCTCCAGACAAGGGGATAGGCCTTCATGCATGCACCCAGATCAAAGGTGGTAATCACGTATTCTTGTTCCACTTCCTGTGTTGCACACTCTGCCTGCCTAAGGCGCTCTAGGATGATTTGGTACTCAGTGACGGGATTGAAGATAACTGGGTAATAGTCTATTGTTGTTTTCTTTTCAGGCTTTTCTCCAGTCAATGAAATATACCCAGCCCAACCAGGGATCTCTTGTTCGGCGAAACTGCTGCGCAGACGTTCACACACAGTATCATACATTTATACACTCATGCTTATTCACTTTCAGCACAGCTTGAAGCACGATTCACTTTGTCAAGGTGGAGGGAAGGGAATGGAGAAGGGGAGCAGGAAGTGGAGGGGGGGGGGGGGATCTTACAAAACGGCCTGGAACAATTCACTGGACTCCAGTTTTGAAGATTCTGATGAAGATTGAAAGTGAAATTCCTGATGCTTCATTGACTGCTGATGAAGAGAGAATACAGACAAATTATGCCTTTGAAAATGACAAGAAATGTGCTTGCCTGACACCTTGAATACTGTATGTTGTGTTGAGCTATACCTATTTGTTGAAAGACGGTTAATGCTACGTTTTGTTACACGAGAATACCAGCAATATTACACTTGTAAGCAACAAAACCATTCTGGACAATTAAGAACATAAACTCCCATCAAAGCCAAACAATTTAGGGGGTTGAAAGGCTGTCAAAATGGTCGTTTGGTGTCTGGCTAAATCTTGAATTTTGGGGGTAGGGGAGGTAAATGTGAAACTGTGACTTTATGCATTACTCATGCGGTTCCAGGTACAGTCAGAAACCACCCAGAGACATTGTAGTATAATATGATTCATCAGATCAATTGATTTTGGCCTTCTGGTTTGTGGACAACAGTTGACATGCCGCCGATGCAGTGAAAATACGGTACATGAAAGTCACCCACTACTGTACCCAAACAATGAATGAGAAAAGACTGATCAAGTTACCACCAGGCACACTTAGAAATAAGTAATAAAACTAGTATTAGAAAAGCTGATTTCTTGTTTATTTTACAGGCGCTGTTTCAAGTTACATTTGAATTGCGCAAGTGAGTGTGTTAGAGGGTACCCTTACGCCAAGGGCTGTAACTCCCGTGCATCCCAACTTTTTGATGGAAACATTTTAGATTCGTGTTCAGGACACTCCACAAAACGTTTTGCTGTCTCGTTCGTCATGTCTTTAGATGGATTCCCCCGTTTCCTCGACAAAGGTGGCAGTACGTCGCAGGTCCTCCAGTCTCCGTGGAGCTTCCGGGCCACTGGTATTGGGTCGGGCCAGGTTTTCTCTCGAAGCGCTTGGTGGAGCGGACAGGACTGCAGCAAATGTTCTGTTGTCCGGCTGCCTGTTCTGCAGGGGCACTGCTCTGTGTTGCCGATGCTGAGTTTAGAGAATAGATGGTGTTTCAGGCGGTTGTGGCCTGTCCTGAGCCTGAAGATGACTACCTGCCCTCGTCGAGACGAAACGAACGTTTTGACACCAGTCATGATAACCCCTATGAAGGGGGGGGGGGGGGGGGGGGGTGCACGGGAGGCCTAGCTGGCTTGTGGCCTATCTTATCATCCATATTTTCTTCAGTAATGATTTCGACCTAACTAGAACAGATGCAGGAACTCTTACATACTGTGAATCTATCCGATAGTTAATGGAATATTTACAAATCGATTAGGAAACTCGTTTATCCGAGCCCTTACTTTAATCTTCTGCTTGTTCGAAAGATTTTGCTTCCATGTTTATCTTCTGAGTGGACGTGATTCTCTGGATCTCGCCAAGTTGAAGAAGGCATTATTGTTCACAGTCGTTTCGATCGTTTCAGGAACCTCTCCCGCATGCGGCAGTTTTTGCTCACTGCTCACCTCAGAAATAATGGTCATTGGTTCAGATGAATTTCCTACTTCTTCTCTTTCAGTATACTTCTTCAGCATATTTTGTGGAATACCTACGTTTTCCCTTGTATTTTATTTATATTCTCCAAAGGAATGGTTGTTTTCCCACTAAATCAATATGTTTATATCTGTGTATACCCTGTTTAGATCTGTAAGCAGGAGCATTAGCATTTTGTTTTCATTGTGTTTTTCCAGACTTTAGTCTTGCAGTCGTAGTGTTTCCCACAGCGCTGTTTTTTTTCCTGAAGTTAATCTCACTCGAGTAGACGTGTTATTTTCAGGCTCTATTTCAACTCAAAGACAACTTCTGGCCGTTCTGCAGCTGTAATCATTTCACTTTGTTCATCTACTGCTTTATCAGAATGTGCATGGGTAATCTCATGACTCTTCAGTGGACATAGAATACTGACTGAAAACAGCTGGTTCTGATTTGTCGTCGAGTTACTTCCACACAAACGAAAGATGAAAGTTCACACTGTTGACACAATAAATTATACAATGTTTGTGATTATGAACATTAATCTTAATTTCTCGTGGAAAACTATCCAATCTTAGACTAGTTGGAACTATATGTATAGAATTATAAATTTTGTACGTATTGTACCAGCTGCTTCATTGAATTAGTGTGGGTTTTCCATTTTCCATCTATAGTCTGTCCATATAAGGCGAGAGGTTTGCACCGCCAAATTCTTTTCCAAATCCCTGAATAACCGATGAACACCTAATTCGTAGCTTACAGCCACATTCATGCCTTCTATGATACCCAGTAAATTGTCTCTGTCATGTCTAGAGCCAGCATGCATGCAATTTTACTCGGCAATCCATTCAAAACTTTAGGGCTTAGTAAATAGATTGAGCTATTGAGCTTCTATCTATCTATCTATCTATCTATCTATACTATCTATCTATCTATCTATCTATCTATCTATCTATCTATCTATATATCTAAAGTGCTCAACCTCAACAGTATTTCATTATAATTACACTCAGTGCAAATGCTGCGAAGCTGACATAATAATTGATATGCAAGTGTAAGCCAGATTCAAAAGATCATAGGTTAGGTTATTCTCAGCCGAAAGGAAACCAAAAAAAAAATGAAGATGAGGTAATGACTTTATGCGAGTTATATAGACTCGACCTATATGAAGCAACTTAAGTATGGTGGCTATGTACGGGTTATCCAGATGATAGCCAGGTTCGCCCGATGAGGCATTGGGGTGAAGGCTTTCAAAGGGTCACCGGCTACTACCTGGACTTCTCCAGTCAGACATATTGAAGTGATGACTTTCTGAGGAATATCTGACTAGAAACCAAGCTTGCCTGATTAGACATTCGGGTGATGGCTTTCACGGGCTATCCATTTAGGAGTCAGACTCACCTGAATTCAGGCTACGTTCATATCTATTACTCAGTTCCATTGAAGCAAATTGTTCCTCAGTCTTAATGAGAAACATCTGTCATACACAGCGCAGTGATGTAGCCAAGTTGTTGAAATCCTGTGGTCCGGGGGATCCTATATGAAGCTCCTGAGCACCACAAGCAAGACTACACACAGACGGCCTCCTAG
The DNA here is from genome assembly GCA_018398815.1 of Conus ventricosus. Taxonomy (NCBI): domain Eukaryota; kingdom Metazoa; phylum Mollusca; class Gastropoda; order Neogastropoda; family Conidae; genus Conus; species Conus ventricosus. The sequence continues at coordinate 25,376,774 of CM031598.1, read as the reverse complement.
GCTTTCTCTTTTTTAGGCTTACTCTTTTTCTGTCCAATCTTCTGAGTCACCTCAGTGGCAGTGCACCTGCGCCGCTCCTTCCAACATCCCATCCACAGCCACAGCCCGGCCGGCCCGGCTTGCTGCAGTACCGGCATCGGCAATCCACAGGGAGCAATCAATGTCAATCCGTCAAGAGGCAACCCACCGGAGGAGACACTGCACTGCTGCCAAGTCACTTCGGTGGTGTTCAGTGGCGCCTGTTCTGATCCAACAGACGCAGGACACCACCTACTTAGCCCCATATTTCGACAATAATTGCTTAGTCGCGGAGCCGGCGTGAGTTGTTTTATGAGTTACCAGGCTCTGGAAAGTAGATGTGTATGGCTCAGATATAAATAACCCCTTATGGGACCTTGAGCGCTTTATCACTAGTCTAATCCGCACGTTGATATAAAAGTTCAATGTAATGTACTTCTAGTCTCAGGACTGTTTCAAATACATGTACATCAAATTCACTTCATCGATTCGATTTCTTTGAAACACAAGCACGATCGACGTAAATCAAATGGCAGACATCGCCTTGCAAAAGATTTAAGCTAAATCGCATCCCCTGAGAAGTCAGTCCAGTTTCACAAGGTTCACTAATCCTTCTGTAACCACGCGAGTGCATGTCTGAATTAATGTAGTACTTCACATATGATCCTCACAATTATGCACAGAAATTTCTACTTTGGTCATTACCGCAGTGGCAACCTGAATGGCGACCTGAACTTGAGGTCTGAAGACAGGAGTCGCTGTGTGGGCTGTAATAGAACTAATGACTTTTGCTGTCGGTGTTGGAACAAAAAATCCGACCATCTTTAAAGACGCTTCAATTGGTGCTGAAGACAGACTGAGGTGAATGTCAAGAACTGGCTCTGATCTTTGGTTGCCTATATCCAGACAGACAAAGAATGGAATCCTCACATTGATATCACAACAGTTTAGCATACTTAACATTTGTTGGAAATATCACCATAAGGATTATTTTCTGAAATAGCTAATCTAAATCTATTCATTACAAACGGGAGACGTCTGTCCATATGCAAAAAAATGTACCTGAACTAAATGTAGAAAGCTGTCGATTCTGTATGAGTAGCTAATTTTAATCTAGTTATAACAAATTGGAGACGTCTGTTCATATTTTGCACAAGGCGTCTGAACTAAAGGTATAGAACTTTAAATTATGTATGTCGTGACGCTGCTGTTTCAATGAATCTGAATGGGTTCCCAGTTTTGCCACCTGCAATTAGGCAATCATTGGCAAAAATGGTTTCTACATTCATAACTTTTTA
>CM031598.1:25315458-25370458 GCA_018398815.1 Conus ventricosus | reverse complement strand
TTACAGGATCGAACAGCTTTTCTGACTCGACGAAATTCCTTCTTTCCTACCCACGCATTGATCTATACAAAACAAGCCTAGCTTACTCTGGACCATGTGTCTGGAACTCACTTCCACCGAATCTACAAAACATGAATACTTATAACTTTTCAAGGAACATTTGCATAAACATTTTATGTCTCAGTAATTTAATTATACGATTACAATGATTAGCGTCCATTCGCAAAGTCTTCTGTGTACCATACTTTGAATAAATCGTCTAAACATAAAACCTACTCCGTTAAAATCGCTCATCCCCACTCCCACTCTGTCTACCATCCCTTTTCTCCTCCCCCTACCTACCATTCTCTCTTCCCCACCCTCCTCTGACCTCTCTCTCTCTGTAGTGTTGTTTGTTTCTTTGTAAGTTTCCTTCTGTTTTACCATCCCCGATCTCATTAGTACTTTTATGAATAGCTTGCTTATCATTGTAGAATTAGATTACCATGTTGCTATGTTGAATCGTCAGTATGGATGATATGTGTTGAAATAATGTATGCATGACAAGGACAGAGTAGGCTTTGGCCTAAATTCTTCATCCTTGTGTATTAAAGATCAATCAATCAATCCATCAATCAATCTCTCTCTCTCTCTCTCTCTCTCTCTCTCTCTCTCTCTCTTCTCTCTCTCTCCTCTCTCTCTTCTCTCTCTCTCTCTGCACCCCCATCCCACCCATTTTTCCTTCTCTTTTGTCAAAGAGTCCTTATCATAATCGATTTTGGATACCTTTTCCCGTAACAATCAATGATAGACTGTTCATCAAGTGGCACAATCACAAAATATGTGTACATATCATATGCCATCAATAGATAATCTGGCGTGAAGTGTTTTAAAATTGAACTTAATTAATTCTGGGTTTTTGATACTGTCAATTTGCTTGATAGATGTTTCAGTTAGCTTCCGAAGGTTAGCAGAGGGATTTATATTTCTGTTAAAAAGAAAGCAGTACAAATACAATGTATCAGACAACATAATGAAATCAAAGGAGGATGTGATCACTTTGAAGGTTTAAATCAGCACTTAAAATCACAATTCCTCAAGTTGATCGTGCATCCGGTGTGGTGAAACAATACCGCAGCATATGAAAGTTTTTTTTGTTTTTTTTTTCAAAAATGAAATGAATGAATGAATATTTAGTTTAATGTCTGTTCACAAGAATAGTGATTTTAGACACCATGCAAAAGTTACCCTCCCCCTTCAAAAATAAGAACAAGTGAAATAAAACTTCAAAGTAATCTTCCAATAGGTGTGGATAGAATAACTTTTGCAATCAAATTAATGTCAATTTCTTCATCATTCAGAATGTCCCTTATGTTGTCATACTTCAGAAAAACTCCATATTATTCAATCGGTATCTAGCAAGCAAAATTGGGCATTCTAATAGTAAGTGCTGAATTGTTAGTTTTAAGATTGCAAATACAATCAACTTTTGCGTACTTAGCTTTCCACGAGTTTAGTCGTATTTGTACAGTAAACTAGTTATAGGTCTACTATATGTCAAGACTTTAGATCTAGAAGCAGATGGACTAGTACAAGTGGATTTTTCCAACAAGTAGTACATTTCATCTGTTGATAATGCTAATTTCTCATTTGAAACTGTGTCAGGGTTGTTGAAAGCTCCTCGTTTAGCAGCTCTATCAGCAACTTCATTCCAAAAGAGCCCAGTATGAGATGGCACCCAGCAAAAGTCAATACCAATACCTTTCATAGCAATACGATGAATTAAATACTTAATTTCAGACAATATAAAGACAATATCGTTACGACCGTTGCAGCTATTTTGCTTGAGCGTTTGTAAAACTGATTTTGAATCAACACATAGTAAGATGTTGTAAGTGGAATAAGGTAGATCACAAATGAATTCTAAAGCTTGCATTATTGCGTATAATTCAGACGTAAATATTGAAACACCTTTGCCTAAATAATATGACTTTTCTATTCTGAGCGAAGGAATAACAAAACCTGCACCACTGTCAGACGTTTCTAATACGGAGCCATCAGTGAAAATTGTTACATGATTTGAATATTTTGAATCGAAATGAAGGCGAACTAACTAATAACTAATAAATTCTCTTCTTCATTTTTGTTGTAACTGCTGTATTCTATATCAAACTTAGCCTTTCTTTGTTCCCATGGTGGCATCATTGGTATAATAGGCATGACTGAAATATTGTGAATATCTATTTTGCTTTTACTCATAACGTCTTCAGTAAAATTCTTGATAGGCTGAAGAAGTGTTATGTTTTTTGCTCTCTTTGGGAATTCTGTTTCTGCATCTACTTTGCATGTTTCTGCATGTACTTTGCTAGGCGTTGTACTTGATCAGACACTCTCTTTTCAAAATCAGATTTCTTCTATCTGCCGTGCTTGCTACTTGGAGCTTCGGCGAATCAGTTCTGTGCGCCACCTTCTGTCTGAAGAAGCCACCAAGACTCTGGTTTCTGCTTTCATTCTTTCAAGACTTGACTACTGTAATTCTCTTCTTGCTGGCTGTCCACAGAATCTTCTTGCAAAATTGCAGAAAGTCCAAAATAATGCTGCTCGCCTTGTCTCGAAATCTCCGAAAACCTCTCATGTTTCTCCCTTGCTTAAATCTTTGCACTGGCTTCCTGTTGAAAAACGCATCAAGTACAAACTTTCTTTGCTCTGTTACAAGGCATTGGATGGCCTCGCTCCATCTTACCTCTCTAAACTTCTGTCGACCTATACTCCTTCCAGACAGCTTCGCTCTTCTTCTGACACTCGCATTCTGCAGATCCCTTGTTTTCGGGCCAGAACACTTGGTGAACGTTCTTTTTCTTTTCAGGCTCCTTCCTGCTGGAACAATCTCCCTTCTGCACTCCGAAACTCAAACAGTCTTTCTTCTTTCAAGTCCTCCCTCAAAACAACTCTCTTCAAAACATAATTTTTCTGCTCCTTCGCTGGTGTGTGTGTGTGTGCGTGTGTGTGTGTGTTTGTGTGTGTGTGTGTGTGTGTGTGTGTGTGTGTGTGTGTGTGTGTGTGTGTGTGTGTGTGTGTGTGTGTGTGTGTGTGTGTGTGTGTTTGTGTGTGTGTGTGTGTGTGTGTGTGTGTGAGTGTGTGTGTGTGTGTGTGTGTGTGTGTGTGTGTGTGTGAGGGCTTATTGCTGTAAGCGCTTAGGGCTTTTGTTTAAGATTAAGCGCACTAAATGTTCCTTATTATTATTATTATTATTATTATTATTATTATTATTATCTAAGAATATTTCTTCTGTGTATTATTAACGACAGACAGACTTCTGATTATATATTTTGAAACAGCTAATTTTCGATGTTCTGTTAATGACAACATGTTGCTCTCTTTTATGTTCTACGAGTGTTAGAGTACATAGGGACACCAAGAGCTAGCTTGATAGCCCTACTATCTATGCTTTGTAACTTATTTAAAAGAGTATTTGAAGCACTGAAATACACCTCTTGCCCATAAGAGAGTACTGATCGAACTAAAGAAATTGCAAGGTGTAGTAATGTTTGGGTATTTTGGCTCCATGTCTGTTTATTTATGATTTAAAAAAAAACAAATCTTTTTCTTGCTTTATAAATCAATATTCAACATGAACTTTCCAATTTAATTTTGATGTTAAATGTACACCTAAAAACTTAACAGAATGCTTATAAACAAGAGGGTTTCCATCCAATACTAACTGAGGAAGAGTGTTAGGATTTTCACCATTATTAAAAAGCATAAGATAAGTCTTTCATAAGACAACTTCAATCCATTTTCTTTCATATATTGATTTAGATTATTGAGTTCTCTTTGGTATATGTTCTGAACGTAATGAACAGTTTTTTTGTTAGTATGTTTTCTCAAAGATGTGTTGATCCAAATAGCTATATCGTCTGCGTATTGCACATTTGTTGTTTTTGATAGACAGTTTGGTAGATCATGAATTAATACATTAAACAATAATGGAGCTAGTACAGAGCCTTGTGGAATGCCAATATCAATTCTTTTCGTGAAGAGTAGACATTTCCCAGTCTGACTTGTATTGACCTATCTGATAATAAATTACTAATATATAATGTAATGATAAGTTATACCTGTTATTCCATTTTTTTCAATTTATATAAATGTCGTGCATGCCAAACACTATCATAAGCTTTTCGTACATCGAAGAATGTGGCAAGTGTACTTATTCTTTTGGAGAATTGCTTCTTTATTTGAGTTGTAAGTTTAACTAAGTTGTCTGTTGTGCAACGTCCTCTTCTAAACCCAGCTTGACATGTAGGAATGATATTTTGTTTTTCACAGTGATAAAATAATCTTTTCTGTATAATTTTTTCTAATAATTTACTGGCATGGGAAGTTAAAGCTATTGGTCGATAACTACTTATATCTGATCTCGGTTTACCTAGTTTTGGAATAGGAATTGCAATTGACTGCTTCCAGATTTTAGGAAGAACTTCATTTAACCAACATTTTTGGTAAAACGAAAATAACAATTCTTTCCAATTAAATGGTAAATGAATCAGAAGCTGATAAGAAATGCCATCCAAACCAACAGAAGAGTTATTTGAAGAAAATGATCCAGTGCTTCAACAAATTCATCAAACTGAATTGGTGCATTAAGATAGTGTGTATTGTCAGGATTTAGGTCAACATAGGAATCTCTACTTTCCTCTTTATTTCGGTAATGAACACTATCAGCATCCAGATTTGTGGATAAGCTGTTGCTAGTAAATGTGTCAAGAAACAGTTCAGCTTTTTCTTTAGACGTTAGAAATTGCTTATTCTCTATCTTTATGGGAAAGATTGGTAGCGTGAATCCGTTTTTCATTTCTTTCACCTTTGCCCAGACTTTATGTAGATCTTTTGATTCATGTACTTCAGTATTGCAAAAGTTAGTCCAGTAGTTTTTCTTGGCTCGGGCCACAGCTTTATTGCTGTGAATTTTTGCTCTTTTCATATCTTGAAAAAGTTCTTCTATATTGTTATCTATATCATTAGAAGAATAACTGACCTGATCTTTCTTCTTGGCCATTTCCTTTTGTTTTGCTATAACAGCTTTTAACCACAGTTTAAAAGATTCTTTTTTATGTGCCACAGCCTCTTCACATTCTTTTGTCCACCATATGTTTCACTATGTTTTGGGTTTGATGATCCTTTTAAAACTGGAATAGACTCAGTAGCAGCATTTAAAATGGCTTCTGTTAGGTTAGAATAAAAAGTGTCAATACAATCGTTTTCAAAGGATCCTATGTCATGTGTCATTAAGATATTTGGAAAGACAACCAGTTAGCAAATTTATATTGAAACTTTGGTATTTTGTCTCTACACTCATTCTCGGTATATCTACCAACTTTTTCTTCCAAAACTATTTCAATTGGAATGTGACCACTTCCTAAGCTATCCTCGCACACTGACCATGTACAATTCATTGCTAATTCTGGTGAAATGTGTGATAAATCGACCGAAGTTGCTCTGTGATTGGATACATCTGGTATTCTAGTGACAGAACCATCGTTTAATAAGTATAGGTTTGCATCAGATATGTTTTCAATCAGATGGTTACTTGTAACTTTGTGCAACCATTCTCCCCAGAACGGGGCATGTGCGTTAAAATCTCCCAAAATAATCCATTTTTGATTTTTTGTATCTAGTTGTTTGATCCAATCCGTGTTGTCGTTTACTGGACCATTTGGAAGATAGACAGACATAACGTTAACATTTAGCTTGTTATTGACTTTGATCATTGCTCCTGTCTTGTATACAGCCTCTATTTCATTTGATATGTAAGTGGAGGATAGTTTGGAGTAATTCATGTCACGTCTTAAGTATAGCGCACTTTGTACTTTCGTTGATGTTTTGCAATCCTGAAGTAATGGAGGATAAAAAATAGTTTTGTATCTTTGACAACTTATTGCTTTGCACATTTAATGACTGAAGTGCCAATACGCAATATGAGTGATTTTGTAAGTGACTTTCTAAATACACCAAATTGGTGTTTAATGATCTACAGTTCCATTCTAAAATCGAAAATTTAGACATGTCTTGTAATAGGATCAAATCAATACCTAAACTAACAATATCAACAAAAAACAAACGAAACTAATTTACTCTGAGCAGAAGAGGAGGAAAAAAATAAGAAAAAAATGGTCCAAATGAAGTTATCAGTCGACAAATTGATTGTGTTCTCAGTAAGAATGTGTCCTGAAACACCATTGGGAACCATTGCAGATACATTATACATGGTTGATAGAATGTTCCACATTTAAGCATAACTCTTTAGGTGAAATAGTTAGTGAAAGATGCTACCCCCATCTCTGCAGTACATCATACATGTTCCACCGTGGACCGGGAATGCCAAAGAACCGATGATGACCATGGGGAGGACCTGGTGCCTGAAGTGGATGCCATCTGCCTGACGAAAGCTGAATTCTACAGGTTTCTTCGGCTTCGTCAAGAAGAGATGTCGCAGGTGTCTCCCCAAACTGGCCGCCAGGATGCTGGAACCTTCAAAAGATGGATGAATGGCATCTTGAAGATGATAAGTGTTCAGTTGGTCATGCGAAACAAAAGTCACTTGCTTGTCTTCAAACAGTTCTTTCACTACTAGAGCGTTGAAAATCTGTCTTTTCATGTTGAGTTCTTCGTTCCTGATTGGCGCAAGTTTACTGATGACGAGCTTAGTGGTCTTGAAAGATTTGCTTATGTTTTTGACAGAGTTGACGAATCTCTTGCTCACCTTTTCAGCTTCATCCTGTTTGAGATTGTTTATTCCACAGTGAATCACTGCTGCGTCTGGTGGTGATGTTGAAGATGCAGTATTCATCTCTCTCTCGATGTCATCTACTTTGTAAACTTTCTTGAATGTAGCACTGAAACCATAGGAAGCACCAAGTCTTCTGTGGTTAACACCAGACAAGACTGAATCTTGTAAGAACACTACGAGAGAACAGATAAATGTCTGTTCAACCCCACTTGCTTCACCACCGAGTTTTTGGCGAAAGTGGCCTAAAAGCCGCCTTTTCCTGTGGCGGAAGAGAGAGAGAGAGAGAATCACCGGCAGACAGACAGACAGACAGAGAAGAGAGAGACAGAGAGAGAGACAGACAGACAGACAGAGAGGCGGGCAGACAGACACACACACACACACACACACACACTCTTTCTCTCTCTCAATTAAATGACATAAAATCCGCACACTTCTTCTGACTAATTTCCACCTACAAACTTTGTACACGGGGCCGAAACCTGATCACTTAATTTACGGCTCGCGGCAGTTTGCACCTAGCCTGTGCTGTGTAAACGAAGCACACTCGGCCGGGTTGCAACACATTGCATCAGAAATTCGAGATTGCCACGTCGACGCACCGCATTGAGGCTGTCGCGTGACACGACTGGTTTGCCATTGTTGCTTGGACTATTGAACAAGAAGGCTGTGTTTCGACTGCGCTCTGTTGGCCACTGTGTTTTAATTGTGTTATTTTAAAATGGCTAAAACGTTACTGAAGAACAGGTTTGTTATTCGAGGCCATAAGTTTTACTTTAACTGCATGTTAGAGTATTTGTTCAAAGAATTAGGCGAAGCATGTTGTGAAACCGGAGAGATTGTTTTTATAGAAAACGAAAAAGTGAACTAACTGCTTTGGAAATGAACGACTATCTTAAAGGTTTGTTGGTTCAAGGAAATGAAACAAGATGTAGCTAGTTTTAATACGTGTTTGACTATTGATGAGATGGTTCTTTATCTAATAAATGGCGCTGCATTGTTGAAAGTGGCCGAAGCAAAACAAACCATCACGCGTTGATTGTTGGGAGCTGGCTTGAGACAGCTAAAGCCATGTTTAAAAAACATGGCGGAGTTAAACACGACTGATTCGTATGCTAAAAAACTTATAATTGAAACATTTTTGCTGTTACTCCCAAGTAAAAATGTTCCCAGTTTGTATCAGACTTGATTGATTGTTAACTACAGATTCAGTGTTTATGTGGCAAGCTGATCTGTGTATTAAGATGGGCATACTTTTCTACTTTTCTAATTCTAACCAGTTCATCTGCCTTCAAGTGTGCCCTTATGCAACTGAATGGCGATTTTCGAATGTTCTGGCAAACAAACTAGATAGGGTTAGGCAGACCTTAGTACATCTACCAGTATGGAGAGGAGTAGTGTGTGGCTAGCACTATCTTCATATAAATGCTTTAAATATACAATGCTGGATGTACTACTACTGGCGATTGAGCTGCCATAAAAGCTTGGCTACAGCAATTACTGCTGTAACTTTGCCAGCCAGCTGCAAGCTCGGTTGAGAAAAGAGGGGCACAGCAAACTAGGCCAAACAACCCTATGTGATCGCTTGCTGCTAATGACGTCAGCACTGCAAAGCTGGTGGCAAAAAAACCCCCTCTTTGGGTTCATTAATTTGCGGACAAACGGGTTGTGGAAAAACAATATTTATCCCGACCTGTTACAAACATTTTTACTTTTAAAATTTTGATAAATTTTGGGTTGGTTTTCTGAAAAAACATTTAAAATGGAAAAAAGCATATAAATATAAAAGGTTTTAAATAGGGACAGAAAAATGACATATTTTTAGTTAATCCAAGAAATTTAAACAAAATTGAGTGTTTAGAACATTTTAAAAACTGTTTAAAGGGAAAAGCAGACACTTTTTAAATTAAAGAGACTTTTTCGGAGAAAAAGACATATTTTAAAAAGAAAAACTTTTTAAAACAAAACTTGTTTTCAGGGGAAACATGCTGGGATAAGTGTGTGATTTTATGCAAAATATAACTCGTTTTAAAAAGATTTTAAAAGAACATTTTAAAAACTGTAGTTTTATTTCACATGAAAGAAAAAAGAAAAAACCTCATTTGAAAAAAAGTTAGCGGCAAAAATGATGTTTTTGAAAATGACCGGGAAAAAAACACAGGTTTAAAACAAAAATTTGAAATCTAAAATTTGGGAAATTTTTTAAAAACGGAAACCCGGAACAAAAGGGGTTTTGTTTGTAGAAAAACTTTTTTTTTTTGTTATTGACGTCTTACTTGCCAAGAACAGTAAAATCGCTTGCGTGGTGTGTGTCTCTGCCCGCCTCTCTGCCCTCTGTCTGTCACCTCTGCCCCTCCTCTCTGCCCTCTGCTGTCGCCGGGATTCTCCCCTCTCTCTCTTCCCCACGGGAAAAGGCGGCTTTTAGCCCCCTTTCCCCCAAAAAACTCGGTGGTAAGCAATTTGGGTTAAAACAGACATTTATCGGGGTTTTTCTCTACGAAGGGCCCAATTTTTTCTTTTTCTTTAGAGAATGACGTCAGGTAATCTTACTTTCTCTAGGTTTTCCCTCTTTTTTTTCTTGATTTTCCCTTTAATCCCCTTTGGGCGGATTTTGCACTTTTTCTGGGCTTTCGGGTGCTTTTCGGCATGTGGGGAGCCCAAGGGGAGGCGTTCTTGCTTTTTTCAAACATAAGATTTTATTTTTGGCTAAACTCTTTTCTGGATCCCAAAAATTCTCTTAAACCCCATTTTTGTTTTTTTCTTTAAAATTTCCCGGGTTTTGGTTTACGTTACCTGTATACTGTGGTACTTTGGGACTGCAGGTTCACATCAAAAACATCAGGTGCCTACCTAGTTTCCGTTCAGTATTGTCGGGCATTTGCATGGCAAGCTAAACACGGCTGGTTTCCAAAAAGAGGGGGGGGAAATATTTGACCCCTTGCCCCGGGTTTTTTCCAATTTAAAGGGGATTTACTCCAACGCGTATTTTCCAGGCCAAAATGCAACACCCTTTCCCTTTTTAAAGAAAGATAAGAATCTCAAACAAAACTGATATAACCAAAAAGAAAAGAGCCCCAACATAAACAAAAAGGGCTCAATTTCCGAAAATTAATATGGGTTTTCGTCACTTTTTCCCTTTAAAGACATAGTCTCTGGCTGGTTTCTTTTACCACCCGCCTTTTTTTCGCGTCCTCATTGCCCTTTGGGGGATCTCCCCGGGGATATGACCCTTTTGGGAGGGGGTTTTCCAAGGACCCTCTGCTTGGGAACTTCTCCGAAAAGTCGGGGGGTGGCCAGGTTTTTGATCCAATTTTTTGTAAAGGGGCCTGGGGTCCCGGGGTTTCCCCTTCTTTTGGGGGGTTGTTCTGGGCGGAGGGGGGCCCAGGAACATTTTTAAAAAGGGAAACCTATTTCCGGAGGGGTTCCCCTCGTTGTTTCGACGTCATGGGTTTTCGCCTTTGTTATTGACGAGGGTTCCTTCACCAAATCCTTCTTCCCTAGTGTTTGAGGTTTCATGAGGGGACAGTTTCTCCCTCTTAAAGGGTGGCGGGGGGGGGGGGGGGCGCCGGGCCCAAGACGCGCTTTTGGGATTGGATTTTCCTTAACTTCCTAAAGTCCTTTTTTCCAGAGGGATTTTTGGGGTGAGAAGATGACCACCCATGGGTAAAAAATTTGTTCTGGGTCTTCGGTTGAAAAACTTCTGGGGGGGCCCCGGTTTGAATTCCCCCGGGTGTGTTTCTGTATTCAAAAGGGCCAGGAATTGATCTCCATCTTTGTTCTCTTCAAGATTGACTTGGCTTTTTTTTAAAACCGCTGGATTCTCCCTTCCCGTTGCTTCTGCTTTTGGTACGGGAAGGGGTTTGCCCATGTTCAAATCAAAATCTAAAGAAACCCTTTTTTTTGGAATTTTTCTGATTTTGAATTGGGGGCCCGTTGTCTGAACAACTGTGCATGGCAGTCCGTATCTTCCCAAAATGACCTTTGAGAGTCTTGATGACCTTTTTGTTGCTGGGGGCTTCGGGGCTGTCTTTTTCCCCAAATATTTGGGAGAGAAAGCTACTGTGACAGATACCCCTTTCCCATCACACTAAAAACAAATCTATTTCCCATTTTCCCCCCCTTGCCCTGGATGGTAGTTCTTTCTTTTGGGGGATTTTAAAGGTTTTTTTGCGGGCTTGGAATCTCTGGCAACTTCACAACCTGCAATAAAACGGGGAAACACCCTCCTTTTCCCTTTCCCGGGCCATAAAAACACCTCTAGCTTTTCCAGCATGCATCTATTCCTGAGTGTGGGGAATGCAGAAATTTCCTTCATCTAAATTTCTCATTGTCCGGGTACAACAACCCATCCGTTTGATAAAAAGACCATCTTTCCCGAGAGTTCATTTTCTGAGTCTAAGTGGGACATAGCTCCATCGGAAGTAGGACTTGTCTTCAGGCCACCCGTATGATGACTTTTCTTTGATTTTTCAGCAACATTTCCCTCCTGACTTGTTGCTTTTCAACTCCCCCAAGCCCTTTTTTTTTCCGTATGAGGATAAAAATCAAGGCTTTTGACGTTTTCGAAATCCATTTGCTCGCTGGCTTGTTGAGTAGATTTTCTCTAGAGAAAACAGCTAGTCCCGGGTCCTTTTCTCTGTGGTAGATGATGGTGGGGGTCATATCCCTGGTCCTAAACATGCCTTAAAAGTCGCCTGGGGCAAAAAGAAGGTTTTTGGAAAAATTTTTCCCAAAGGGGCCTTTTGTCATTTTGTACTGAACATTTTTCGCCCAAATATGAAACTGGTCCCTTTTTCTCAACCGAAACACAATAGCAAGTGCTCTTTTTCAAATTTTGGGGGGGAGTTTTTTTCAGTCGGTTTTTAGGCACCCCTGCTGTACGCTATGGGGCGTCCCTTCTGCAAAAGGACTGCGCCTAGACCGCTCTGGCTGCGTCGTTTTTGGGGGGATCGGGACTTTTTCCCAAATTGGGTCATAAAAGGCAAACACGGGGCTTCCGTGCCCAATCTGTACCTTTTGAAAAGGGCCCTTTTGGTCATGCGTCCTGTCCACACCCAAAGGGAAACTTCGCCCCTTTCGTCAACGGACGGATAGGTTCCAGACTTCTGAATTTTTGGTAAGAACTTTTGCGAGGTAGTTGATGAAACCACAGAAACATCTGACCCCTTTCTACCCCCGTGGGTTTTGGGTATTTCTCTGACAGCTCTACTTTTCGGATCGATCTTTAACCGTCCGCTTGCACCAAGTTTTCCAAGGGAAAATGATTGGGCTGCTTCTTTAAAGGGCCGCCTTTTCCTTTTTTTAGGCGTAAAACCTAGGTTGCGGCATCTCTCCAGGAGTGTTCAAGGGGGCTGGCTGGGCCCCGGCCCCCCATGGATAATGAGTCGTCTTATACCCCAAAGACTCCTTCGAGTCCTTCCAGCGCCTGGCGAGTCTTTTTTTGAAAAAGCTCGCTGCGACTTTAAGTCCCGAAAAGGGAGTCGTTTCCACCTTAAACCCTTTCCTATGGAGTTTTTAATTTAGCAACAGGGATTTAAATTTTCCCTCTAAGGGATATGCAGTAAGCATTGCTCCCGGGGGCCCCAATTTTGAAAAGACCTTTACCTCCCCAGGCGTGGCAGAAAATTTTGTCCTAGGGGGGGAATGGGGTAGCGGTTTTCCCCCTTCAGTGCCTTGTTAGTGGGCGTGGGGGCCCATCTATTCGAACTTTCCCGATCGCTTTTGCGCCACTAAAAAAATTTGACTGCACCAGGGTGTTGGTTTATCTATCCCCCCCCCCCCCCGGGGGGGAGGAATTTTGCTTCCTGCAGTCTTCTAGCCTTTTTTCACCTTCTTTTTCCCTGGGTAAAGGAAAATTTGGGCCCCTCGCACAAAATGTCGGGGTCACGGCCCCGTCGACCTGAAAATGTCCCCCCCTGGGAAACTACCTTTTTCTTTCCCCGAATACATCGGCGTAGTTGACAGAATCTGTTTAAATTTTTTATGTGTATGGGTCATGTTTTCATTGAACTGTTATTTAACTTCATGGGCTCTGAAGTTGTCTTTCCAATCGCGTTGTCAGTTCCTCTTCTAAAAACAACAAATTCCGCTTCCCCTTTTTCTCCCGTTTTTGGGGTTAAATTTTTGGGGGTCACCCCCTGCCTACGGGTTTGATAAGGCTCCACTGTAGACGTGAAGTGGGCCTCCCCTTGGGGGGCTTGAGGTTTGGGGTTTTTCCCAAAATGCTTGGCTGATATTAAAATTTAAAACTAGGGCCCCCCTGCTATTTGCAAAAAATCTTCTTCCCCCCTTATTTAAACTTTCTTTGGGTGATTTTGTTGTTGTTTTTTCTTTTCCCCCTTTTTTAGAAATTCATCTTCTTCATTTCAGATTCAAGCGGAACTTTCTTTTTCTTCTTTCAAACTTCTGTAACACTTTTTTGCAAAAGTTGGGGTTCTTGGGCCCCAGCAGCATTTTTTTTTCCCCCTGGCCCGGGCACTTTCCTTTTCCGGAAAAAACCCACCAAACGGCACTTTTACGTCAAAAGTTTTAGCCCCAAACCCAAACAGTAGGCAGACTTACCCCCAAATTACTAATTCCCCCAAAAATGAGCAAAAACTTGGGGAAACGGAATTTTTTGTTGTAGAGAGGAACGGGCAACGCCGATTGGGAAAGACAACTTCCGAGACCATTTAAATTGATTTAAAAGTTTTACTATGATAACATGAGCATGCACAGATAAAGGAATCACAACCTTTATGTCAAAATACCAGATGGATTCGCGGAAGAACAAGGTTTTCTTTAAAACCCGGGGTTGGGACCTTCAGGTCGACGAGACCCGGGACCCCCGACCCCCGTTTTTTTTTGCTTCTTTTTCTTCGGGAAGCACAACTTTGCAAAGTTGGTTTTTTTCTTGGCCCCATGCTGAGCATTTTTGTCCCCATGCCGGAAAATTTTTCTTTTTTTATCTCATTTTTCCTTTCCCCACACTTGCGTTTCTTTTTTTGGGGGTGCCTTTGTCTTCCCACTTCCCCCTTTTTTCTTGAAATTTTTGTACACGTGAGCTTGTTTCCCTTTATTGAAACTTCCCCCCCATCACTCTGAGCTTCATTTGGTCCTCAAACTGCCTGCATTTACAAAACAGGTCTGGAAGGGGGGGGGTTGGGGAAACTTTGAAAGGGGTTCTCTGGTTGGGTTTCTTTTTATACCCAAAATGATTTTTTTCTCTTTAGCAAGAAGGTGACATTTCTTTGGGGAAGGTTTCAATTTTTGAAGAGCTGCCTCAGCCAATTTTCGTAGTCTTTTAGGGGTTTTTACCTTCTTTTGGTCCCTTTTAATTTTAAAAACCCAAAACCCCTCATATGTTTTCATTGGTTTGGCCTAGAAAAGATTTTCAAGGGGGAGCAATTATGGCGGCAAAGGTTTTCCCCTCGCCAATTTTAAGCCCAAAAAATTTCAGACGTCCATCAACCTAAAGGGGTCAAGAAAAAAGGTTTTTAAATTTAAACGGTTTAATTTAAAAACCGACTATGACATAGTTGGTCCCCCATCGGGTTTAAAAAAGCTTCCATTCGGGGGCCCCCACGGGCACATTCAGAGGTGGGGGAGGGCTTAACCTTGGGGTTTTTCGGGGCTCCTAGGCGCCCGCCCTTTCGTTTTGGCCATGGGCTTCAGGGAAAAGGGCCCCTACGTTTGGGCGAAATGGAGATGAGAAAATGTTTTAAAAATTTTTAGAAGCGTTGGCAGGTTTTAAATTTCCCCGGCCCCCAGTTAAAGTTAAACCCGTGATACTGTTTAAATTTTGTACTTTCGGTTCACCGCGAACAGCAGGGGGCCCACCAAAATTTCCTTCAGTATTGTCTGTCCCTTTGTCCCTGGCAAACAAAAACAACCGGGGGATCCAGAAAGAGGCCCGGGGGGATAGTTTACGCATTTCGCCGGGGTTTTTTTACGGGAAAAAAAATTACTCCGACCGGAGCCAGGTCAAATTCAACACCCTTGACAAAAAAATTTAAACACTTTTTTTAACGTTTTAAACAATTTTTTCCCAAAGACCAACTCGTTTAGCAAAATTGCTGATGGATTAAAAAAATTTTAAAACCTTTTCCCCGCATGGGAATTTTCCCCGGGGGCCTTCAAAATTGACTCATGCTCCCCAAAAGCTATTCCCCGTGGGGGTTTCCTTTTAGGCTCATTGGGGTTTTACCTTACCTTCTGTAGTCTCTCATCGATTCGTAGTTCCTTCCCCTTTTTCTAGAGTTTTCCCCCATGATGATCTTTACAAATAACACATTTCCCCTTCCTTTGGGGGTTGGGGGGAAACCGGAAATTTTTTTTTTACTTTCTTTTTTTTTCTCACGCAGTGGTTGGAAAACCAAAAAGTTTAGGGATCAAAAAAGTCCAACTAACTGTTTTTCGCCAGTTGCGAGGAATTTCCCCCCAAAATGACTGAACCAACCCCTTTAGGTTCTGCCTTTCACTAAAAATTAGTTTCACGAGCCCCTTTACCCAAAAACGCCTATTTCCTTTTAAAAAAAAATAAAAGTGATTAAGAATCCTCACGGAACTCATGTAAGTTTCACTTCTTGCACTTAAACAAGAGATAATGTATATTGTTTTCATTCTGTTTCACAATGTAAAGTTGTCTCGTTTGTTACACAATATTCATTACGTTCGTATCGTTTAAGAGAGCGTACTGAAATGCTGTTAATCCTATGAACTGGAAGCACAACAAATGACTGACTTCGGTAAAAGTGTCCTTTTAGTATGTAACATTCATATTTCTTGATAGTGTTCACACAACTTGTTATGTGTAATTTGTAGGTTTTTGATTTCGTTTCTACGTTAAGCAGAATGTAGCTTTTGCTATTTCCATGCTGTTGTTACAGAGTAGAGGTTACAATATGTTGGTTCTGCTGCGTGTTCAATGGATATTTTTTGTTTAATTTTATGATGAGTTTATTTGTTACACAGAAAGATTTTACCTAGATAAAAAGGTACATGTGATTAGATCTTAAAAAGAAAACAAAAAGCAACGAATCCATTAACACCCATTGTTCTGTATATTTGTAACAAGTTTTAACAAAGAATATAAACATGTCTTCTTTTGTGATTACAAGGATTGTTGCCAATCTATAAAAACCACGTCTTTTCCATGCTGTCATGTAGCAAAGAAAACTTAGATACACCCATATTTCCATCATAACTATTTTTATCGAAGTATTCCATCATACAAGATTTTGCTGAACTGATGATTCCTCTCTCTCTCTCTCTCTCTCTCTCTCTCTCTCTCTCTCTCTCTCTCTCTCTCTCCTCTCTCTCTCTCTCTCTCTCTCTCTCTCTCTGGCATGATTAAAATGAAGCAATTATCACCAGTGTGGACAAGAACGCAGATCCATGAAAATATGTGGCGAAAAAGATATGAAAATGGCATCAACGGTTGACAGAGGGACGTTGAAAACATTGCCTCCACGTGTCCCAATGACTGACAATGCCACCTTCAATGCTAATTTCTCAGGACACTGGCAGACTGTTGTGGACAACACATCCCTTCGTGAAGATTGCATCCCTGTTATATTCAGTGAGAAGGAGTATTTGCCTTGGGACAATCCTGATAACATTGTCAGTGCAGAAGTAGAAAACACAGTGCGCATGATCAAGAACAACGTGCTAGGGCTGCTATTTCTGATTGGTGGGCCGGCTAACGTCATTAACATGGCGGTGTTCTACAAACAGGGACTGAAGGATCGCGTTAATCTATGTCTGTTTGCCTTGTCCTTTGCTGATGGTATGTATCTGGCAATGGCGATGTTGCATCATGGGGAACAACTCTTCTTACAATTCTCTACAAGGGAAAGATTTGGCCCAATTCAAACGTTTTTGGTGAACCTGAATATTCCAGTTATGTGCTTTCCATTTATGTATATATCACAAATTCTGTCTGCAGTCATTGCTGCAGAGAGGTGCCTGTGTGTTTTCAATCCTCTCAAAGTTCGCAGTCTGTTACGCACTAGAACGATGTTGTTTTTCATCCTTTTGATATCCGCCTTGGTATTTGGTCTGTATTTTATTGTGAGTTTTCGATATCGCATTGGATGTGTATATGATCCAACGTCAGGCGCGATTGTCAAGACAGCCATCGAGGGACGATTCTACAAGGCACATAAAGAGTTCATCAATAATCTTGAAAGTTCCGTATTTGGTGTTGGTCTTCCGGGGTGTCGATGACCACAGTGACAGTAATGACAATCATGACGATCGTGAAACTTCGTCAGGCAATGTCATGGCGATCTAAAACTTCGTCATCACTCTCTCCTCGTGAAGTGGCCCTGACCAAGATTCTTGTCCGTAACTCCATCTTCTTTATTGCTTGCTCATCTCCATTCGCTCTAGAGCGCTTTGTTCGAATCTTTTTTCCAGAAATGAACGCTGGACGACGAAATCAAAACTTCTTCTTATCTATGATATGGATTGTTGAGACATTCAGCTTTATAAATGCAACCTTCAACATCGTCTTCTATTACACTATGGGGTCTCACTTCAGGGAAATATTCTGGACACTGCTTAGCAGAAACCCACAACTGAAAAGTAGGAGCAATGAAAATAGTGAGAAAAAGTAGAAAGTCAGAGAATCTGGAAATATACACTAGCCATTTGACAGAAATTAGGACTAATTGATGAATATCGTTCTTTAAATTAGTATACGCATTTTCTATTTGTAGTATGCACGCGAATATTGTTTGGAACAATTTTGGCAGACTTAATCAAAAAAGAAGTGTACACTTCATGTTCAGGCGTTCCTGTCTCTGTTCATTACATGTTGCAGCTTGTGTGCATTGCTGTCTATGTTCGTAATTTGCTAGAGTAGTGCGCTTCTTTTCTCCTCTGTGGTTGGCAGAAGCCAGTGCGTTTCCTCTATTTGTTTCGTAGTGAAAACGTTTTTCTTCCCCTCCTTGAAACTTCTCAAAGTGTTCCAAACGCCAAAGCACATCAATCAAAGTACACGACATCTGATATAACCCCCCCCCCCCCCCCCCCCCCCCCACCGCCTGTTCTAAATCCAAATTTTGATGAATGTTTTTGGACATTACCGAGAAATTCCTCAGAGTGGGTATAAATGCAAGTGCCAGTATCCATTTCTCTGTCGTATAGAACGGATAATGATAGACCTTATCCCCCGGGGTGAGGGTGAGGGTGAATTTGGCCATGTGCCTATTTCCACCAAGCGAGAAGTAAATTTTGGCGTGGTATGATTATGGAACGTTTTACCGGGTCTAAGATATTCCAAGTGATGTATTGTATTGCAGACCCAACCTGTGCATGCACACTAAACAAGATTTCAAAAAATGTATTCGGCCTGTCTCATCATTCTCTTATGCTCCCTGGGAAAGGCTACTTTCGGAGAGAATAATCTGAAATGAGTTTATGCTGTCGTTTGTGACAGGTCCGCCCGTTATCTGCTGTGCATTTTGCAACTGCTGTAAAAAGAGTGAAATGTTAATGAAAAAAGTTAACACTTAAGTGTGGCAGACATATTAGTATAAGACCAACAGGAAACTGTGAGAAACTGTTCACCAAAAGAAGGTTCAGCTGGAAGTAAACATGGCGTATGGCAGGGAGCGTAACAGGCCGGTGGGGAGAGAGAAGCAAGGGAGCAGGCGATTACCAGGAAGAACGATATCAGTCTGACATGCTGATTCCAGCTCTACGTCAAGATATACTGTCAGATAATAACCTTGCCTCTAAAATTCACTTTTAAAATGAAGATTACGAAAGCAACGTGTAAACACTCATAATGACTACACTGGGTGATCCCTGCCGTTTCCGTGAATAATTGAACAGTAAATGAAAAATGAGAGAGTGAGAGAGAGAGAGAGAGAGAGAGAGAGAGAGAGAGAGAGAGAGAGAGAGGAGAGAGAGAGAGAGAGAGAGAACTTGTTATATCTGTTATTCGTCTGAAGAAGAAAAAATTGTCGAAAATTCATTCATCAGTTCCGGATTGTTTATGAAAATGTGCCATATCAGTACCACATGCATTTTGACTTGTTATCAGTAATGTGCGGTCCGTCAGTCATTAATCATCATCATTTACATCATCATCATCATCCTTGTTAATAATAATAATAATGTATAGATTTTATATAGCGCAATTCTTGGGATCAACTCATGCGCTCAACACACACTCAAACACTCGCACTAACATGTGTTCACACACACACACACACACACACACACACACCTACCGACACAGGCGCACTAATCAAGTTCATCGGTTCAAGCGTCAACAATACAGTTTTGCATGCAGTACATATAAAGTCAGGTCAGAATAATAGACACAGCATTAATGGTTGAAGAAGGCTTTCCTAAAGAAGTATGTTTTTAACTCTGACTTGAATTTAGATAATGTAGGCAGGTCACGTAAGCTGTCAGGAAGAGAATTCCAAAGAGTGGGCGACCAAAGCTAAATGCTCTCTCACCGACTGTCTTCAACGAGCGCCTAGGAATTTTCAGAAGTTTTTGAGAAGATGATCGAAGAGACCGAGAAGTTTGATAGGTGGACTGTCACCGATCTGTATCAGCGCGGAAATCGTACAGACGCGCCGACGGCTCTGTATCGATTCGTGGCATCATTCCACGATGGGGGTGTAGGCTTACCGGGCCATATATGGTAGTTGTTGGGTTCAGGAAGGATGGTGGGGGTGTTGGATACCTGTATGTTCCATTCATATACTGGGTGTGCGTTTGCTACCAGGCACAGGCAGGGAAAGGATAAGTGTGGGGAGAGAGGGGGTTAGCCTTCCGTCTCTTGTTTTGTGTCGTGTGGAGTCCCGTTGCACGTGCAGTGTTGTAGAGTTCAGAACTCAGCAAGGAGTAAGTGCTGAGTCATCAGGCTTTAAAGTTTGGTGGGGCCGGGTGGCTATCACTTCGGTCAAGTCCTTGGTGAAGAGCAGTTGAGCTTTTGTCTTGGTGCCAGCGTTTGTGCTGTGGGTCCCGACTTCGGTCGACATGGTGAGCCGGCCCTCGTGAGCGTGTTGCTCTTGGCCGTGCAAGTCATCTGTGTTTCTGTGTGCTGCGACCCTGAGGTTCAGGTGCTGGGGTGCAGCCGCAGTTGTTGTCATCGTTCTATGTTGTGGCAGGTATGTGGAGTTAGTTAAGGTGATCGTAGTGTAGTGTTAAGGATGGCGTTGTCTTGTGCACATTTTTGTCGACTTGTACAACGTGTAAATAATACGTGCTCATATTTGAATCAATTTCCAGTTTTCTTAAGGAAAAGGAAGAGGGAGAAAATGGGGGGAAAATAAGTGACTAAAACGAAGCAAGCTGAGAAAGTGTGATGGTGGTTTGTGACCAGTGGGTTGTGTTGAGAGGTGCAAACAAGGAAAAGGGAAAAGGAAAGAAGGAAATTTGGTTGTGAAGTTTTGAATGGAAATGTAAATAGTTACCATTGGTTCGATCATGATGTTTGGATTGAGTTTTTTACTTATTTGTGACAGGGGTTTGAATGGAAATGTTTTCGGAAGCATGGATAAGGTGTGTTGGCCATTGGGTGCTGTAGAGGTTATGATTGTGCCGTGTCATGGAAGTTAATTAGAAAGGATAAGTATTGGGTAGTTGTGTGAAGAAGTATTGGTGTCAAGCCGTGCGGTTTTGTAGGTGTGGGTACCCTAATTCAATAATATAGATTTAAGATTTGTTCCTACATTTTGATTTGTGGAGTGTGCTAAGGCCTTGGGTGATTGCCAAGGGGATGTACCTGTCCCTGTCCCATTGGTTTTCTTTGGAATCGAGACATGATTTTGGGGTTGTTACAATATACTGAGAATGTGTGTGTGGGAAGGTGTATTATGGAGTAGCTCGGTGTATATCCGTAGTGTACGAGAAAATATAATTTTGTGATATAAACAACGTGGGAATGGTTATAGAGGTAACTCGGTTGTAGAGCAATTAGGAATGGGGTGCGTAAAGGAAATCCTGGGAAGGGCGAACTAAGGGGTTACCCTATGCATATCTACGATTAGAGGGTAACAGCTATGTCAAGTGCAGGTGAGGGCGCATTCCCACCATCCTGTGGCCGGTACACCAGGCGGATCAGGCAGCTTAGTCGGGGTGCTGTGGACGGCCAATTGCGGGCATTCCTGTCCTTGACTGTCCGGTGGTCGTCGCAGATGCCTGCAAGTACCCTTCTGCCACATCCCCACCCTGCTGTGCCGGACGGTTGTCCCAGCCCTTAACCCGTCCGGTGCTACAACCCTTCGCTTTTTCCTCCCATCCGACCGGGCCTGTACAGCCTGCCGTTGCTGGTGTCACTGTTGCCGTGGGCGCCGTAGCTCGCTGTCGTCTGTGTCGCCGTCAGTGTGTCACCGCTGCTGTTATCGCCGGTGCTGTGACTCCACTGAGGTGGAAGCCAGTGTGTCACTGTCACTGGTCGCTGTCGTCTGTGTCGCCGTCAGTGTGTCACCGCTGCTGTTATCGCCGTTGCTGTGACTCCACTGATGTGGAAGCCAGTGTGTCATCACTGGTCGCTGTCGTCTGTGTCGCCGTCAGTGTGTCACCGCTGCTGTTATCGCCGTTGCTGTGACTCCACTGATGTGGAAGCCGGTGTGTCACTGTCACTGGTCGCTGTCGTCTGTGTCGCCGTTAGTGTGTCACCACTGCTGTTATCGCCGTTGCTGTGACTCCACTGTATTGTGAAAGCCGGTGTGTTTACTGTTGTGTCTTCTCGTCTTCGGCAGGCAGGTTCGTCTGGTCACCGTCACCGTCGCTGTCGTCGTCGTGAGACAGTCAACATTGTCGTCGTGTGGCATGGTTTTTGGTTTTTTTGGGTTTTTTTTTTTTTGTGTGTGACATTGAAAACACCCGAAACATTGGGTTTTGGATGTGCGTACATGAAAGGTGGATGGTGATTAAAAAGGGGTAGACTGAAGGGGCGAATGTGCGCAGTGAATTATATGTTAAAATGGATATAGTTAAGTGAAGTTTAGTAATAGTTGGTTGTTGTTTTTTTTTCTTTTGGGGAATTGGTGTTGGGAAAAAAAAGTGATTTGTATATGCTATGTGTAATCTGCGATCTGGGAAACACTGCACACCGTGACTGGAAAAGGGGTTAATAACTGGTTGTGGCGGCCTTGCCGTAGGAACCGTGTGTTTCCAGGCTTGGGTCTGAGACGAATATATAGAAGATTCCGGTCATTGATTGTTGTGTCGGAATAAAATTGTTTTATTGTCAGTTCTTGTGTGCGGTGTTATGTGTTTAATGGTTAGTTGTGGGAGGGTTTTGTTTTTTTTTTACGTCCGGCTTAGCGATAGTGACATGGACAGAGAAGCAGAAAGATACTGGGAGTGTCCCATCAAAGTAACGATAGGCAAAGACTGCAATTTTGAACTGCCATCGATATTGATGGGAAGCCAGTGGAGTTCACGCAACAAAGGTGTAATATGCTCGTTTTTACGCTTTTTTGAGCACAAGCCGAGCTGCACAGTTCTGCACCCTTGTAATCGTGCAGCTGTTCTGAAGGAAGTCCTGCTAACCAGAGTTACAGTAGTCTACTCGGGACATTACCATGGCGGTGATAGTCTGATTGCTGTTCTTGATGTTTTGTTGTATTATTATTATTGTTATTATAATCCTTGTTACTATTATGATCATCATTATTATCATTATTATCATCATCATCATCATTAATATATTATTATCATTATGAATATCATCATAATCATCATCATTTTCATCATCATCATCATTGTTGGTTGTTTTGTCTTTCTTTTTTTTCTTTTTGGTGTACCATCTTCTGTGCCACCTCAGTGGCTGTGCACCCACGCCGATCATTCCAACACCCCGTTCACAGCCACAACCCGTCGGTCCCGCCAAGGCCCAGCACCGGCAATCCACAAATAGCAGTCAATGTCAAGTCGTCAAGAGGCAACCCACCGAGGGGGCACCTAACTGCTGCCGAGTCACGTCGTTTTGTTGTTCAATGGCACCTGTTCTGATCTAGCATACGCAGGACACCACCTACTAAGCCCCCTACTGACGACAATGATTACTCAGTCGTGCAGCTGGTGTGATGAGTTCTCCCTCCGGAGGGCGCTACACGTCCGATCCAACGACAGCCCCCATGGACTTGCCGATACCGGTGACCCCGACGGAACCAAACTAGGTCACTGACGTGGAGCGACTTCGAAACTAGGCCACCATGAGAGCAGGGCCTGAAGGGCCACAGAATTTGAGACTTCGTTATGCTGATCTATGAGAATGAGGATGATGAAGATGATGCAATGGATTGCCATTTTTTGTCTGAGACTGCATGGCAGGGCTGTACTCTACGCATCCTTTCATAATATACTCAGAGGCAAAAAAAACGCGAAAAAATAGAGACAGTGCACGATTGTTCACATGTGAACAGGACGTAAGCAATGTCGTTGGCACGTGCAACATTAGCAGTACGTGGTGTCATTGGCCGGTTAGTAACCTTGTAACAGTGGTGAATGTTGCCGGGTCAGCGTTTTTGGCACGAGGAGTGCATTTGCCATGTGGACTACCTACGCACGTGCATCAATGTGAATTGCAAATCAATGTGGCCCCCATTGTGGGGCTATAAATTTTCAAAACCCCAAAAGTTCAAATCATCCCTTCCAGAGGCGCCAACATAATGCCGAGACTTTCTCGTCAAGATCGTTGCATAGCAATGGGGCAACTGCAGGCCGGGGTTCCAATGAGGCAGGTCGCTATCGCATTCGGAGTCCACATTTCCACCGTCTATCGCCTTCTGGACCGCTTTCAAGCAAGAAACACCACTGATGACAGACCGAGGAGCGGCAGACCGAAGGTCACCACAGCACCCAAGACCGCCATCTTCTTCGTCAGCATCGACGGGGCCTTTCCAAACGCCCAAAAACAGCCGGAACCCTCCAACCATGGCAGGCCAATCAGAAAACCCTGCGTCGCCCCGAAAACAGTTGGGTTCCCGAGGGGTCCAGCCGGCGACCTTCCTGGGGCACCCCAGCTCGCAAACCGCGCAGTGGGCCAGATCCACGTGCATTGGCCCACGGGATGGGGGCCGATCCTCTTTAGGTGAAAGCGGTTTTTGCGTCGACCCCGGCATGGCCCCATCGGTCTGGAGAAGAGGGGGGGACGCTTAGGGTGCCCCTACCCAAAGGGACCCATGGGTTTTGAAAAAATCTGATCGGGGGGTATCGGCATAATGCCCATTGGGCCCGTCATCTTCCAGATTTTGGGTCCGGATGGTAACGGGGGCACTGCTGTTCATTACATCGACCAAGTTCGAGGCCCCCCCAAAACCTGGGCCCCAATTCCAACTCCAGAACCTGTTTCAGAAAAACGCAAAGGCCCCACATGCCCCTGCTACGCAAACCCTTTTAGGAGAAAACATCAAACTGCTGCCTACCCCCGCCCCTTCTCCCGACCTTAAAACCCAAAAGGCATTTCTGGGATGCCCTTCGGGAGTTCAACCATCAACCCCAGACCCCGACGCGCCACAGTTGGTTTTCAGAAGGGAAAACCCCCCCAGGTGGTTGGTGGCAGCTTGTCAGTGAATTTTTTTTGCAGAAGGGCTGTTTTGTGTTTTTCAGGAGAAGTTCTTTTCCCCCAGTGTTTTATGGTTTTTTTCGTGGATTTCGTGGATCTTATTTTTTTTTTTTTTAAAAAGAGGAAAAATTTTTTAAAAATTAGGGTTTTTTTTTGAACGTGCAAAGGAGTTAAAAAGTAATTGGCTTTTGTCCTCATAATTTTAAGTGATGTGTTAATATGGGTTGATATTTGTATCAAAACCGAATGTTTGGGCCCATTTTGGGTCCTTTTGTCCGCTGGGCCCAAAAAACCAACTAACAATAAAACAGACAGCAGCTCAGCTTGCTTCGCTTGGGGAGGTGTGGGGAAAATCCCCCCCGAGGCGACCCACCCTTTGGTGCGTCGATTTTCCCCCGGTTCACAGGTGACAATGCTAGGTGGCACACCAATACTGACTTTTTTCTGTTAAAACAGGGGCAAGGGGCCCTTTTGGGCCCAATTTTCCCCGAATGAAATTTAAAGGACACTTTTGCGGTGTTCGATTGTTTTTTTCTCACTTTCTATTACCATTCAAAGGGAATCGGTACCCAAAATTTACATCAACATTTCTATACAGTTTGTTTTTCGCGTTTTTATGCCTCTGGTAATATCCCGCCTCAACCAGGCCGGAAAGATACAAGACACCTGCAGTGTTGGTCAGGAAATTTGTGCAACACCTCAAGACACATCCATTAAGGGATGAAACTCAACTTTCTGGGTCCCGGCTTCCCAACTGAGACGACAGAAAATTTCAACTCAGGGTTGGAGCTGGTCATGGCAGAGTATTGTTATCATTGTTGTTGCTTTTAGTATTATTTTTGTTATTACTGTCAATAACGTCATCATCATCACATCATCTCATCATCATCGTTCATCATCTCATCATCATCATCATCATCATCATCATAATCATCATCATCATCATCATCATCATCGTTATCATTATTGTTGCTGTTATATCATCAGCATTATTATAATCATCATCATCATTATTATTTTATTTATCATTATTGTTGTTGTTTTTTGTTATTGTTATTATTTACCCTTGTGAGAGAAGTGGCCTTTTGACAGAAAGAAGTCAACGAGTGACTCAGAAAGGTTCTGTATGAGTTGGTTGTCTTTTTTTTAGGGGCAAATATTAATTAATATCCGTCGTCGTCATCATCATCATTTTCTTCTTCATCTTCATCATCCCCATCATGATTGTTACAAATGTTATTATACTGTAATTATTATTATCGTTATTTTTTTCATCACCATTGCCATCACGATCATCACCATCATTAAGATCGTCACAATAGAATTTCATTTGATTACCATAATTTTTATCACTGTAGTTATTCACCACCACCACCACCCACCACCACCACCCACCACCACCTCATCAATCATCAATCAATTTCAAATTTCATTTTGAATACTATATATTTTTCTTATTTTCGTTGTTTATCATCCTCTTCATCATCATTTTCCCATCTTCATCATTGTTATACATGAAAACTCAAAACTTAAAAAACGCATGGAATGGCTCTTTCGTGTATAGCCCCGGAGTTAAGGAAATGTGCCTTTAAAGACAAAGCAACCCTTACCATGGAGGTTGGACCAAGAGGGGTCGTAGGTGCATCGGCAGACGATCTGGTGTAACAGCTCTCTGCTTCCACTGAGATGAGAACCAGAGCCCTGAAGGCAATGGGAAGCCAGCTGAAAACAATTAGGGCTCAAACATTTGTCTGAGGGGATGTATTCACTGAAGACATTCAAACGTCAAACTTCATTAGAATTTCGCTTTACCGACACAAAGCTCTTCTGCTGACTTCCGGGAACAGTCTAGAGGGGGTCTGGGAAGGAGCAGGTTTATGGGCTTTGTGACATTGCTCATCACTTGGCTTTTTGTTTTAAAATTTTCCATCAATCAAATCAACAATGATCTCAATCAATCATAAAAAAGAGAAAACGACACTGACAATATAGAATAACAACAACAACAACAACAAAACATAATAATATCACCTCACAAAACACACACACACACACACCACACACACACACACACACACACAACACACAAAACACACCACAGTCAATCACATACATACTCATCTGGAGTCATAATCAACGACATATTACCACCTATCGTTATTTATTATCATCATCACCATTGCCTGTTCCATATCATTTGACCTCCCTTGCATCCTTGAATGGATCCTCAAGCATAGGCTCAAAGATTCTCCCTTACATTTTATACTGTTTGAATAATGCTTTTAGTTTTTCAGCAGCTTTTTTCCTCTCCACACCTTGGTTTTGTTCCATTTTACTACCCTTCGCTGGCTGCTTTGGGGTGCTGTTGGATTCTTTTTTTGAACCCTTGGCGGTGAGAACACCACAGAATTATGGACTGTGGTGTGTCTCTATTTGACACCAAGAGCACAGACACAATCAGCCGTGTCTCCATGATGAGTCCGATCCAGCGGACGAAAGGCCTAGGAGCAGGCAATGCAAATAAATGTGCCTTTGAGAGAGATTATGATGGTTCCCTCAAGCAGCTAGTGAAGGGCTTCTCATAGTTATAATATATTCCCCCATTTTCTTCATCTTCAATTTTTTTTTTTTTAAGTTCAAATCTTTGCCAAGTCATTACTTTAATGACTGAAGAATTGTTAACCTGCACTTGTTTTCCCCCACTACTTAATTGTTCAGCATTCTATTGTTTGGTCAATCAGTGGAGATTGCATCTCTTAAGAGATCCAAGTAAAGGTTGTTCTGTACAATTCTTAGCCACTCACAATGCTTGGGTTATTGAACAGCAGAGCTGGCCACTCAGACTGTTCCATATCTTTTGACCTCCCTTGCATCCTTGAATGGATCCTCAAGCATAGGCTCAAAGATTCTCCCTTACATTTTATACTGTTTGAATAGTGCTTTTAGTTTTTCAGCAACTTTTTTCCTCTCCACACCTTGTTTTGTTCCATTTTACTACCCTTCTCTGGCTGCTTGGGGTGCTGTTGGATTCTTTTTTTTGAACCCTTGGCGGTGAGAACACCACAGAATTATGGACTGTGGTGTGTCTCTATTTGACACCAAGAGCACAGACACAATCAGCATGTCTCCCTGATGAGTCCGATCCAGCGGACGAAAGGCCTAGGAAGGCAATACAATAAATGTGCTTTGAGAGAGATTATGATGGTTCCCTCAGCAGCTAGTGAAGGGCTTCTCATAGTTATAATATATTCCCCCATTTTCTTCATCTTCAATTTTTTTTTTTTTTTAAATTCAACACACGCACTAACCTGTGTTACACTACACACACACACACACAATCACATCACACCTACCGACACAGGCGCACTAATCAAGTTCATCGGTTCAAGCGTCAGACAATCCAGTTTTGCATGCAGTAACAATAAAGTCATGTCATAATAATAGACACAGCATTAAAATGGTTGAAGAAGCTTTCCTAAAGAAGTATGATTTTTAACTCTGACTGAATTGTGATAAATGTAGGCAGTCACTTAAGCTTGTCAGGAAGAGAATTCCAAGAGTGGGGCCGCACATAGCTAAATAGCTCTCAGACTTCATCAACGTGGCGCCTAGGAATTTTCAGAAGTGTTTTGAGAAGATGATTCCGAAGAGACCGAGAAGTTTGATAAGGTGGACTGTCCACCGATCTGTATCAGCGCGGAAATCGTACAGACGCGCCGACGCTCTGGTATCGATTCGTGCATCATTCCACGAGGGGTGTAGGCTTAACCGGGCCCATACTATGGTAGTTTTGGTTCAGGAAGGATGGTGGGGGGTGTTGGATACCTGTATTTCCATTCATATAACTGGGTGTGCGTTTGCTACAGGCACAGGGCAGGAAGGAAAGTGTGGGAGAGAGGGGGATAGCCTTCCGTCTCTTGTTTTGTGTCCGTGTGGGAGTCCCGTTGCACGAGCAGTGTTGTAGAGTTCAAACTCAGCAAGGATAAGTGCTGAGTCCAACAGGCCTTAAAAGTTTGGTGGGCCGGTGGGCTATCACTTCGTCAAGTCCGTGTAAGAGCAGTTGAGCTTTTTGTCTGTACCAGCGTTTGTGCTGTGGTCCCGACTTCGGGTCGACAGGGTAACCGGCCCACGTGAGCGTGATGCTCATGCGTTCAAGTCATCTGTGTTTTCTGTGTGCTGCGTCCCACAGTTCAGGTGCTAGGGGTGGGCCAGCCGCAGTTGTTGTCATCGTTCTAATGTTGTGGCAGGTTATTTGTCGTTAGTTAAGGTGATCGTAGTGTAGTGTTAAGGATGGCGTAGTCTTTGTGCACATTTTTGCCGGAGACTTGTACAAACGTGTAAATAAAACTGCCTCATATTTTGAATCAATATCCAGTTTTCTTAAGAAAAGGAAGAGGGAGAAAATGGGGGAAAATAAGTACTAAAACGAACCACGCTGAGAAAGTGTGATGGTGGTTGTACCAGTGGGTTTGTGTATGGAGGTGCAACAAGGAAAAGGGAAAAGGAAAGAAAAGGAAATTTGGTGTGAAGTTTTTTGAATGAAATGAAATAGTAACCATTGGTTCGATCATGATGTTTGGTTGAGTTTATTTATCATATTTGTGACAGGGGTTTGAATTGAATGTTTTCGGGAAGCAATGGATAAGGTGTGTTGGCCATTGGGTTCTGTAAGGTTAATGATTGTGCCGTTCATTGGAGAGTTAATTAGAAAGGATAAGTATGGGTAGTTGTGTGAAGAAGTAATTGGTGTCAACCGTGCGGTTTTGTATGGTGTGGTACCCTTATTCAATTAATATAGATTAAGATTTGTCCTACATTGTTGATTGTGGTAGTGGCTAAGCCTTGGTGATTGCCAAGGGGATGTACCTGTCTGCCCATTGTTTCTTTGGAATCGCGACAGATATTTGGGTTGTTAAAATATGACTGAGATGTTGTGTGGGAAGGTGTATTATGAGTACTCGGTGTACCCGTAGTGTAACTAGAAAATATAATTTTGTGATAATAAAACAACGGGATGTTTATAGAGTAACTCGGTTGTAGAGCAATATGAAATGGGTTTCGTAAAGGAAATCCTGGGAAGGGCGAACTAAGGGGATACCCCTATTGCATATCTACGATTAGAGGGTAACAGCTATGTCAAGTGCAGTGAGGCGCCTTCCCCCATCCTGTGCCTCGTACACCAGGCGGATCAATGGCAGCTTAGTCGGGGTGCTGTGGACGCCCAATGGCGGGCATTCCTTTCCATGACTGTCCGGTGGTCGTCGCAGATGCCTGCAAGTACCCTTCTGCACTCCCCCACCCTCAGTGCCGGACGGTTGTCCCAGCCCATAACCCTCCGTGGCTACAACCCTTCGCCTTTTCCTCCCAGAGCCTACCGGGCCTGTACAGCCTGTCCGTTGCTGGTGTCACCGTTGCCGTGGGCGCCGTAGCTCGCGTGTCGTCCTGTGGTCGCCGTCAGTGTGTCAACCGCTGCTGTTATCGCCGTGCTGTACTCCACTGAGGTGGAAGCCAGTGTTCCTGTCACTGGTCGCTGTTCGACTGTTCGCCGTCCAGTGTTCACACGCTGCTGTTATCTCCGTGCAGTGACTCCACTGATGTGGAAGCCAGTGAGTCAGTCACTACTGGTCGCTGTCGTCGTGTCTCCGTCATGTGCAC
Organism: Conus ventricosus; assembly: GCA_018398815.1. Classification (NCBI taxonomy): domain Eukaryota; kingdom Metazoa; phylum Mollusca; class Gastropoda; order Neogastropoda; family Conidae; genus Conus; species Conus ventricosus. Next base: position 25,340,510 of record CM031598.1, on the reverse strand, counting down.
CGCTGCTGTATCGCCGTTGCTGTGACTCCACTGATGTGGAAGCCGGTGTGTCACTGTCACTGGTCGCTGTCGTCTGTGTCCGCCTTAGTTTGTCCACCACTGCTGTTATCGCCGATTGCTGGTACTCCCACTGTTTTTGAGAAAAGCCGTGGTGTTTACTGTAGTGTCTTCTCGTCTTCGGCAGGCAGGTTCGTCTGGTCACCGTCACCGTCGCTGTCGTTCGTCGTGAGACAAGTCAACAATTGACGTCGTGTTGGCATGGTTTGTTGGTTTTGTTTTTTGGTTTTTTTTTTTGTGTGTACTGTGAAACACCCGAAGACATTGGGTTTGATGTGCGTACATGAAGGATGATGGTGATTAAAAAGGGTTATGACTGAATGGGCGAATGTGCGCAGTGAATTATATGTTAAAAGGATAAAGTTTGAAGTGAAGTTAGTATAGTTTGGTTGTTGTTTTTTTTTCTTTTTGGGAATTGGTGTTGGTAAAAAAAAAAGTTGATTTGTAGTATGCTATGTGTAATCTGCGACTGGGAAACACTCTGCCACACCGTGACCTTGGAAAAGGGTTAATTAACTGTTGTGGCGGGCTTGGCCGTAGGAACCGTGTGTTTCCGGCTTGGGGTCTGAGACGAATTATATAGAGATTCGGTCATTGATTGTTTTGTGTCGGGAATAAAATTGTTTTATTGTCATTTCTTGTGTGGCGTTGTTTATGTGTTTAACGGGTTAGTTGTCGGTAGGGTGTTTGTTTTTTTTTACGTCCGGCTTAGCGATACGTGAACAAGGACAGATAAGCAGAAAGATACTGTGGGAGTGCCCCTCAAAGTAACGATAGGCAAAAAGAAAGACTGCAATTTTTTGAACTGCCATCGATATTTGATGGGAAGCAGTGGAGTTCACGCAACAAAGGTGTAATATGCTCGTTTTTATTTATTTTTACGCTTTTGAGCACAAGCCGGAGCTGCACAGTTCAGCAGCACCCTTTGTAATCGGCAAGCTGATCTGAAGGAAGTCCCTGCTAACACAGAGTTAACAGTAGTCTACTCGACATATACCATGGCGGGTGATGAGTCTCGAATTGCTGTTCTTGATGTTTTGTTGTATTAATAGTTATTGTTTTATTATATCCTAATTGTTACTATTTATGAGCATCACTATTATCATTATTTATCATCATCATCATCATTAATATATTATTAACATTATGATACATCATAATCATCATCATTTTCATAATCATCATCATTGTTGTTGTTTTGTCTTCTTTTTTTTTTCTTTTTGGGTACCATCTTCTGTGCACCTCCATGGCTGTGCACCCACGCCGACATTCCAACACCCCGACACAGCCACAACCCGGGTCGGTCCCCGCCAAGGCCCCAGCACCGCAATCCACAAATAGCAGTCAATGTCAAGAGTGTCGTCAAGAAGGCAACCCCACCGAGGTTGCATCCTAACTGCTGCCGAGTCACGCGTTGTTGTTCAATGGCACCCTGTTTTCTTATTCTAGCCAACGCAGGACACCACCCTACTAAGACCCCCAATGCGACAATGATTCTCATTCGTGCAGCTGGTGTGAGTGAGTCTCCACTCCGTCGGCGCTACACCGTCCGTCCCAACGACAGCCCCCCATGGACTTGTCGATACCGGTGACCCCTACTACCAAACTAAGGTCACTGACGTGGACGGATTTCGAACTTTAGGCCACCATGAGAGCAGGGCCTGAAGCCACAGAATTTGAGACTTCCGTTATGCTTGATCGATGAGAATGGATGATGAAGATGATGAATGGATTGCCATTTTTGGTCATGAACTGCATGGCAGGGGCTGTACTTCTAACTCAATTCCTTTCATAAAATACTCAGAGCAAAAAAAACGCGAAAAAATAGAGACAGAGCACTATTGTTCACTATTGTGAACCAGGAAGTAAGCAATGTCGTTGGCACGTGCAACATTAGCAGTACTGGTGTCTTGGCCGTAGTAACCTTGTAACAGTGTGAATGTGCCGGTCAGCGTTTTTGGCACGAGGAGTGCATTTGCCATGTGACTCTACCTCGCCACGTGCATCAATGTGAATAGCAAACTCAATGTGGCCCCATTGTGGGGCTATAATATTTTTCAACCTCCAAAAAGTTCAAATCATCCCTTCCAGAGCGCCAACATAAAGCCTGAGACTTTCTGTCGTCAAGATCGTTGAAAAAACATAGCAATGGCAACTGCAGGCCGGGGTTCAAATGAGCGCAGGTCCCGCTATCGCATTCGAGTCCACATTTCCACCGTCTATCTCCTTCTGGACCGCTTTCACGCAAGAAACACCACTGATGACAGACCGGGCGATGAACGGCAGACCGAAGGTCACCACAGCAGCCCAATACTCGCCATCTTCTCGTCAGCATCCGCGAGCTTACCAAACCCGCGCCAACACAGCCTGGACACTGTCGGCAACCATGGCAGCCAATCAGCAACAGGACCGTGCGTACGCCGACTGAACACAGTTGTCTCCATTGCGGCGTCCAGCCTCACCGGCGACATAGTCCTGACACTCCAGCATCGCCAGAACCGTCTGCATGGGCACAGACCCACGTGCATTGGCGCCATCGGAACGGTGCCGAAGTCCTATTCAGTGAGAAAGCCGGTTCTGCGTCGACCACAGGCATGGCCGCATCCGGGATCTGATAAGAGCGGGGGAACGCTTCACTGATGCCAACATCACCGAGAGGGACCCCATGGGTGTGAAAGCATCATGATCAGGGGGGCTAACCCCGGGCATAAAATCGCCGTATTGGCCAGTCATCTTTCAGAATGTGGTCCATGACGTGGTAACGTGGTCCCTGCTGTTCATTACATCGACCAAGTCTGAGGCCCCCCATCCTGGCGCATTCCCGCAGCATCCAAAGAACCAGTTTCAGCAGGACAACGCAAGGCCGCACAACTGCCCGTGCTAAACGCAGAACTTCCGAGGCCTAACAACATCAACGCCTGCCTCACTCCAGCCCGTTCTCGCCGACCTAACCCAAAAGAGCATTTTCTGGGATGCCCATTGCCGAAGCAGTTCAACCATCAACCCCAGACCACCAGACATCAGCCACAGTTGGATATACAGAAGGGAAGACCCCCCCAATGGTGTGTTGCGTGTGACATCTTGGTTCAGTGTTAATCATTTTTTGACAGAAGTCTGATTTGAATGTGTATCAGAGGAGAAGTTCCTTTCCAACCAGTGATAATCGGTTCTTTTTCGTGAGATTTCATGGATCTTATTTTTTTTCTTTTTTGAAAGAGTTAAACTTAATTTATAAAATATAGGTTTTATTAATGAATACAGGTGTCGAAGGAGTTGAAAGAGATAATTGGCTTTTCCTCATAAATTTTAAGTGATGTGTTTAATACTAGTGTGAGTATATTTATCAAGAGACTCAGATATGATAGCGAGGTCCTGTTTGGCTCCTAGTATTCCCGCTGGTACCCTATAAACTCTAACTTACTAACAACTAACAACAGGCAGCTCAGCCTGCTGTCGCTGGGGCCAGGTGTGGTGGCAAGTCCCCCAGAGGCAGACCAACACTCTGGTGCGCACGATTACCGCATGTGCGACAGCTGTGATCAATGCTCGAGTTGTCACACCAATACTGACAGTCTGCTTTAACACAGGGTCACAAGGTCAATTCATGTGACCCCTTATTTCTACCAGAATGAACTTTGAAAGGACACATTTAGCGTGTTCGATTGCTTTTTCTCACTTGCTATTCCCAGTTCAAAGGAATCGGTAGCCAAATTACATCAACAATTTCTATACAGTTTGTTTTCCGCGTTTTTTATGCCTCTGAGTATATATCCCGCCGTCAACCCAGCCCGAAGATACAAGACACCTGCAGTGTTGGTCCAGGAAATTTGTGCAACACTCTCAGAGACACATCATTAAGTGGATGAAACTCAACTTTCTGTCCCGGCTTTCCCAACTTGAGACACAGCAAATTCAATCAGGGTTTGGAGCTGGTCCATGGCAGAGTATGTTTATCTTTGTTGTTAGCATAGTATTATTATTGTTATTACTGTCAATAACGTCATCATCATCAGCATCATCATCATCATCACGTTCATCATCATCATTCAATTCCCCCATCATCATCATCATCATCATAATCATCATCATCATCATCGCTCATCATCGTTATCATTATTTTTGCTGTTATTATCACAGCATTATTATAGATCATCATCATCATTATATTATTATTATCCATTATTGTGTTGTTGTTGTTATAGTATATTATTTTACCCTTGTTAGAGAAGATTGGCCTTTGAACAGAAAGAAGGTCAATCGAGTGACTCAGAAAGGTTCTGTAAGAGTTTTGGTATGTCTTTTCTCTTATGCTAAATATTAATTAATATTCTCGTCGTCGTCAATCATCATCATCTTCTTCTTCATCATCATCCTCGCCACATGATTGTTACAAATGTTTGATTATAGCTGTAATATTATTATCGTTATTTATTATTATCATCACCATTGCCACACGATCATCACCATCATTAAGATCGTCACAATAGAATTATCATTTTGATTACCATAATTTTTATCACTTAGTTATTCACCACCATCCCCCACCACCACCGACCACCACCACCCCCACCATCATCATCATCATCATCATTTCAAATTTCATTTGAATAACTATATATTGTTCTTATTTTCGTTGTTTATTCATCCTCTTCATCATCATTTTTCACCATCTTTCATCATTGTTATACAGAAACTCAAAACTTAAAAACGCATAGGCGTATGGCCTCTTTCGTGGTATAGCCAGAGTTAATGAAATGTGCCCTTAAAGAGCAAGCATACCCTTACCATTGAGGTTGGACCCAAGAGGGGTCGTAGGTGCATCGGCAGAGACGATCTGGTAACAGCTCTCTGCTTCCACCTGAGATAGAACCAGAGCCCTGAAGGCAATGGGAAGCCAGCTGAAAACAATTAGGGCACAAACATTTTGTCTGAGGGGATGTATTCCAGAAACATTCAAACGTTCCAAACTTCATTAAATTTCGCTTTACGACACAAAGCTCTTCTGTTCTGCTGACTTCCCGGAACCAGTCTAGAGGGGGTCTGGTAAGGAGCAGGTTTATGGGGCTATTGTGACATTGCTCATCACGTTTTTGGCTTTTGTTTTAAAAATTTTCATCAATCACAATCAACAATGATCTCAATCAATCATACAAAAAAAGAAAACGACACTGACAATATTAATAACAACAACAACAACAACAAAACATAATAATATCACCTCACACACACACACACACACACACACACACAACACACACACACACACACACACACACACACACACAGCACACAGTCAATCACATAACATACTCATTCTGGAGTCATAATCTACGACATATACCACCTTATCGTTATTTTATTATCACATCACCATTGCCTGTTCCAAATCATTTGTCCTCCCTTGCATCCTTAATGATCCTCAAGCATATGCTCAAAGATTCTTCTCCCTTACATTTTATACTGTATGAATATTGCTTTTAGTTTTTTTCCAGCACTTTTTTTCCTCTCCACACCATGTTTTTGATCATTTACTACCCTTCGCTGGCCTGCCTTTGGGGGTGCTGTTGGATTCTTTCTGAACCCTTGCGTGAGAACACCACCGAATTATGGACTGTGGTGTGTCGCTATTTGACACAAGAGCACAGACACAATCAGCCGTGGTCTCCATTGATGAGTCCGATCCAGCGGACGAAAGGCCTATGAGCAGGCAAATGCAAATAAATGTGCCTTTGTTGTGAGAGATTATGAGTCCCTCAAGCAAAGCTAGTGAAGGGCATCTCATGTTAATTATTTTCCCCCTTTTTCTTCATCTTCAATTTTTTTTTTTTTTAAGTCAAATCTTTGCCAAGTCAGTAACTTTAATGACTGTAGAATTGTTAACCGGCACTTGTGTTCCCCCTCTACTTAAATTGTTCAGCATCTATTGTTTGGTCACTCATGGAATTGCATCTCTTAAGGATCCAAGTAAAGGTTGTTCTGACATTCTTAGCCACTCACAAGGCTTGGTTATGAAGCAGCCAAGCTGGCCACTCAGACTGTTCCATCTCTTTTGACCTCCCTTGCATCCTTGAATGATCCTCAAGCATAGCCAAAGACTCCCTTACATTTTATACTGTTTGAATAGTGCTTTAGTTTTTCCAGCAACTTTTTCCTCCCACACCTTGGTTGTTCCATTTACTACCCTTCTCTGGCTTGCTTTGGGGGTGCTGTTGGATTCTTTTTTGAACCCTTGGCTGTGAGAACCCACAGAATTATGGACTGTGGTGTTCTCTATTTGACACCAAGACACAACACAATCACCATTGTCTCCCTGATGAGTCCGAATCCAGCGGACAAAGGACTAGAGCAGGCATTACAAATAAATGTCCTTGAGAGAGATTTGATGTTCCCTCAGGCAGCTAGTGAAGGGCTCCATAGTTATAATATATTCCCCCATTTTCTTCATCTTCAATTTTTTTTTTCTTTTTTAAAGTTCAAATCTTTGCCAAGTCATTACTTTAACGAATGAAGAATTGTTAACCTGCACTTGTTTTCTTCCCCCACTACTTAATTGTTTCAGCAATATATATATATCTATATATGTATATTCCTATTTTAAACTGGTATATATATATTAATTACAATTCCTAAAACAAAATTTTTTTTTGTTTCTGAGAATGCTCAACCCTTGGGGAGCAACCTATGTTAAAATAATGTTTTTAAAAGGCAATCTACAAATTTGTTTCTAGCTTGCGCTGTCGTCAGGTATTTTGGTTGCCCACCGCCGGTGTTTATATAGAGGTGGGCTCCCGTTTGCGGTTGCTTGCACGTGCGCTTGGCTGCACGTGTTTTTTTTAAATTCAGGTTTTTGTTTTGGGTGTATTCACTAACACCATTTCCATTTATGCCCCCCAGCATTGTTTACTATTTTCGTTTTGGTGTTTAGAGTTGCTAAGTGTGTTTGCATAGTATTAACCATTTTTCAGTTAAACATAGGTTGCCACCTATTTGAAATATTGCTGTGATTGATGCACCCTTTTTGATTTTCAGGATATATAGTCATTTTTTTTTGGCGTCTTTAATTTCCAGATATATGTACACAGTTTCTTTTGGTTTTTTTGTATTTTTTCTTAATTAAATGACTGTTTGTTGTTTGCATATCTGGTTTTGAAGGGTTTTCAGGGATCCAAGTATGTTTCTTTTCAATTTCTGATGTCACAGTGGCTTGTATACAATGTTGTTGTCAAAGGCATTTATTGCTTTAGGGCACTGCCTTTTTTGATGCAAATGCAATATTTCTTCTCACACCCTTCTTGCTGTGTTGTTTACTTCATTTTGTTAGATGCGTCAATTATTTTGAGTTGCATACTAGGTCGATAGATTGACGTGTTTTTGTTGAATATCTTATATTTGTGTTCTTTTGGGAACGAAGTTGTTAAATTTTTAAATAATTCTTTCCTATGTTTCTTTTGTGTTTCCCCTTCGTATGGTGTTGTACTATGATTTTTATTTTTCTCTGTTTTTCTTATTGCGATTTGGTTGTTGTCTGGTTTGTATGTAGTTTTAGTGTAACCCACTTTTTTGCAGTGCTTCTTGGTATTCTAACTGCTGCATTGTTGAATACTCTTTCATTGCAATGACAGGTTTGATAGTCACTTGTTTATATGCCCATTGGGTATGGCTTTTAATACAGCCCCCATGGGCCCGGCCCTCTCGTGGCGGGTGTTTTCTTACCAACCTGTGCCACCCCTTTTTCTTGTCTTCCTAATTTCTGCCTACCATGTCTATTTGCTATCTCTTTTCACCCATAAAAAAGTCTCCCCACATCATCAGCACCTCTATGTCATCTTGTTTCTTCTTCCCGTTCTTCAGTCTGTTTCTGTTCATCTATTTTATATCCATCTTCCTTTCCAATGCTTCTTTTTCTGAGACCTATCGGAGTGGTGCCTAGAGTCACTCGCAATCTAAGGTGCTGACACTGGCCGAGAGATGTATGGCTCTGCGTTAGTGAGTCGCTACAGCAGTCCTGTCTGGTTTTGTGGACGGTATCAGGCAGATGGACGCCCTATGAGTTCATCCTCACATGTCCTTCGTAGGGCCATCCATTGTCCTTTCCCTAGCACGGCAGCTCTCCTAGGGTGACTGTCAAATTTCTGCCACCATTGAGCCTACGCCCTATGAGCAATCAAAGTCATTCCAACGACAGAGAGAAAGAGATTCAGATTCAGATGAAGAGATACGAGAAGTGGCAAAGAGAAGGGTATCCAAAACACATGGCCAAGCTTCCTTATAGTTGGAAGCAAGAGATCCAAAAGAATCCATTGCTAGATTTCTCCGTTCGCCATTTGTAAGTGGTTTGAGGGTGTTTCATCCACAGATTCAAAATGATAAAACGACTAAGATCTGGTAGTTACCTTGTTAACTGTGCTACGGAAACGGCGTCACGATTGCTGCTGAAAAGAGATGGTTTCTCAACTTATGCAGATCACAGTTAAGGTTTCTATTCACCCATATCTCAACTACTCGAAAGGGGTTATTAGATGTGCTGACTTGGCTGGAGTTGCTGAAACAGAAATACGGACTGAGATGGAAAGTCAGGTGTCTACAGGTCCATAGAGTGAAAATATCTAAAGGAAAAGACTTGATTGAAACTAACACGCTATTCTTGACTTTCGCTATGCCATCTCCCCCAGATTTATCAAGTGGGTTATGTCCGAGTGAAAGTTACGCCTTTTGTACCATCCTCCTTTGCGGTGTTTCAAGTGTCAACGCTTTGGGCATTCCAGTCGAGCTTGTCGGGGTCAGAGATCTGTCGTGATTGTGGTCAGAAGAAGCATGATGGGTCTTGTACAGATGCTGTATACTGTGTCAATTGTAAGGTGATCATTCAGCAAATTCAAAAAGTTGTCCAGTGTGGAAAAAGGAATGCGAGATTCAGAAGTAAAGATTGAGAGGAAATGTTCCTTTCCTGAGGCTAGAAGGTTAGTGGAGGCCAGGACTCCTTCGGGTGCTACTTATGCACAGAAGGTGGTTAACGATTCTACGAACCATCATCAGGTGATGATCTGGAGCAGCTCCATTCACTGCTGTAGAGAAGAAATTGACAGAATTGTTGTCATCGGTTTTGGATCGGCTCACCATACTTGAAAAATCAGTTGAGGTTTTGTCTCAGAAATACAATAGCGTTCCGTCCAGCAATGTACAACAGGCTTCAGTCCCTGCTGGTGAGGGAAGAAGTGTTTTCAGTTGTTCAAAGTGCTGTGGATCAGAGTCAGGGTGAAGGATCGGAAGAAAGAGACGTACCCCTCGCTCACAGACCAATAACAGCAGTACGAGACAGGCACGCAGTGAGGAGCGTCCTTTCGGACTCCAGACCCTCCTAGGGAAAATCTCGAAGTCAGGTATTTGGTGCAGCAGTTTCAGTCCAGTAAGAGCAAATTCCAAACATGGTAACAAACAACTTAGAAATTTATCAGGAGCATCGGCTTCTGATCTGTCTTGAAGAATCGTTTTAGTTCTTTGGTGGACAGTGGAGTTTCTGGAGAAGAGGGATGATAGATATTCTTTAACAACCTAACATGGACATACTCCAGTGGAACATAAGGGGAGTTAAAGCAAATGTCGAGACCTTGAGCTATTATTGACAGAGTATAGATCTTCGGTAATTGCTCTTCAGGAAACCCTTTTAACTGCAAGTAAGAAGCATGAGATTCCTGGTTTCTCCTGTTTACTCAAGCCAGCTTCTGCAGACTTTTCACGGAGAGGCGTTTCTCTTTATATTCATAATTCGGTACTACATACAGAAATTCCACTTCAGACGGATATGGAGGCAGTGGCAGCTCGTATCTCGTTAAACAAGGTTGTTACGATATGTTGTCTGTATTATCTCCATCTTCTGTGATTTCGAAGAGTCAGTTGGATGGTTTAATTTCTCAGCTCCCTAGCCATTTCTTTTATTGGGTGACTTGAATGTCATTCTCCACAGTGGGGAAGTAACCGCAACAAATTCTCAGGGAAAGTTCTTGAAGATTTTATATCGGATCATGATCTCTGTCTTTTGAATTCAGGCTCACCGACCTTTTGTTCTCCTTCTGGTTCTTTGACTCACTTGACTTGTCCATTTGTGACCCTTCCTTATTTTTGGACTTAGAATGGCAGGTTCATACGGACCTAAGCGGGAGTGATCACTTTCCGGTTTTATTTCTTTACGAAGCAAATGCAGGAGTCCCCCCGGAAACATGAAGCTTCGCTCTGCAGATTGGAGTCTTTATCAGCAACAAATTTTAAGTGGACTGCCTATGAATCTGTGCAGAGTTATGATGATCCTGTTTTTACAGTTCACTAAAGTGATAGTAAGAGTGCTAAGGAAGCTATTCCCAAGTCTCGTGATAAACCAAATGATGTTAAGACCCCTTGGTATGATAAAGAGTGCAAAATTTTGAAGGGTAAGAGAAAAGGTGCTCAAAGATTTTTTGCTAAGTTTCCTATGGTGGGGAACAAAGTTAAACATCAGGCGTGTAGGGCTAAGTGTCGGTATACTTTTAAAAACTAAGAAGAAAGAATCTGGAAAACTTTTTGTTCAAATCTGTCCTTTAAGGTCAATTCAAGGAAAGTTTGGAAAATAATCCGTAAGATTAAGGGAAAGTCGGCTGCATCAGTTTTAAAATGTTGCAAGTAAATGATCGATTATTACTGATAAAAAGGAGGTTGCTAACTTGCTAGCTGCTACTAATTCATCAAAATTCGTCAGCTGATCATTATTGCAAGAATCCAGCGTATCAAAAGATCAGCAGAGTCAAAATCTGTTCCTTCGAGCCAGATAGTTCTGAGGATTACAACTGGGTTTTCAGCATGGATGAGTTAAAGGACGCCATTTTGAAAGCCAACAACTCAGCTCCTGGACCAGATGACATTCATTATAAATTTTATTCAACATTTGCCAGCTGAGGTTTAAAAGTGTTGTTGTCTCTGTTTAATCATGTTTGGTGTTCAGGGTATTTTCCCACCTTCTTGGACAGAGGCGGTTGTTATCCCTATTCCTAAACCAGGGAAAGATCAATTCGGATCCTAACAACTATCGTCCTATAGCTCTCACTAGTTGCTTATGTAAAAACTATGGAGAGAATGGTAAATTCTCGATTGTTATGGCAGTTAGAATGTCTGGGGGCCTTAGATGTTTCCCAGTGTGGATTCCGGAACAACCGCAGTACTATTGATCATCTGGTTCGTTATGAGTCTTTTATCAGGAATGCTTTGATCAATGGAGAACATGTAGTTTCTATTCTTTTGATTTAGAAAAAGCTTATGACAACAACATGGAGGCATGGAATTCTTCAGGACTTGAAGGCACTGATTTCAAAGGTAATTTACCAATGTTTATTGCTAATTTTTTGTCTAACAGGCATTTCAGTGTTAGACTTCATTCGACCTATTTCAGATCCTTTTGAGCAGGAGATGGGTGTCCCTCAGGGTAGCATCCTTTCTCCACTTCAGTTCAATCTGAAGATTAATAACATCGTCCAGTCAGTAAAGTCTGGAATCGATAAGTCATTATTTGTTGATGACTTCTCCATCTCTGCCAAGGGAAAACTTTGCTGCAGCTGAGCGTCAACTTCAATTGTGTGTTTAATCGTGTTCAGCAGTGGGTTACTGAAAATGGATTTAAGTTTTCAGCTACTAAGACAGAGTGTATTCATTTCCATAGGAAAAGATCTCAGGTCTTAGAACCAGCTATCAGTCTCAATGGTCAGGTAATTAAAGTTTCCAAACAAGTGAAATTTTTGGGGGTTATTTTTGATAATAACTTTCTTTTTTGCCTCACATTAAGTACATTAAACAATCTTGCCAGTCAGTTTGAATGTTTTGAAGGTTATTAGTCACACTGATTGGGGTGCAGACAAGCGAACTTTGTTGCGATTGTATCGAGCTTTGGTGAGACCAAAGCTAGATCCCAGTCACATGGGAACTATGGTAACTCAGTGGTGGACAAAGCAGCCAAACAAGCTCTCGGTGCAAGTCTTTCCAGGAGGCCTATGCAGTTTGTTCCTCACTCTGATCTACGTCATAAATCCAGTTTGTATGTCGTGAACTGTGGCAGAGTGAATGGTGTAATCAAATTCATAATAAATTGTTTAAAATTTGCCCAGATTTAACCAATCCTTTCCCATCGTGGTACGTAACCGTAAAGAGGAATCGATTTGTCACGGTACATATGGGCACAGCTATAAAACCACAGTGGATATCAGAAGGGAAGACCCCCCATGGTGTGTTGCGTGTGACAGCTTGTTCAGTGTTAAATCATTTTTTGACAGAATGTGCTGATTGATGTGTATCAGAGAGAAGTTCTTTTCCACCAGTGATTTAATCGGTTCTTTTTCGTGAGATTCAGTGGATCTTATTTTTCTTTTTTGAAAGAGGTAAACTTATATTATAAAATATAGGGTTTTATTAATGTAATACAGGTGTCGAAGGAGTTGAAAAGATAATTGTGCTTTTGTCCTCATAAATTTAAGTGATGTGTTAATACTATGTGAGTATTTGTATCAAGAGACTCAGATATGATAGCTGAGGTCCTGATTTGGCTCCTAGTAGTCCGCTGGACCCTATAAACACTAACTAACTAACTAACTAACCAAAGCTAGATTATGGGTGTGTGGTATATGGTTCTGCACGAAAGTCTTACCTCAAAGCTCTGATCCAATCCATCATCAAGGACTGCGGATTGCTCTGGGAGCACTTCGCACATCTCCAAAAGAAAGTTTGTATGCTGAATCGGGTGAACCCCCTCTGGAGCTAAGGAGGTTGCGTCTTTCCATGAATTACTACCTGAAATTGAGGCTAATCCATAAAACCCTGCCTATGATATTGTCATGAACCCGCCTTTTAGAGCCAAATATGACTTAAAGCCAAATGAGATTCCACACTGGTATTCGTATTTTGCCCCATTTCGGGGCAGCTGGCATTGACCTTGATGTGTTGATGATGGTCCATTACAGACTGATTTACCTCCTTGGAAAGTCACCAATCCAGAGATTAATTTATATTTAACTCAATTTCGAAAGGAGGTCACCCCGAGTGTTGCATATAAACAACTTTATCTTGGGCAATGTGAACTTTATAAAGATTTTATCAAGATTTTTACTGATGGTTCTAAGAAAGGTGAGAGGGCTGCAGCTGCCATTGTGGGTGATAAACGATTTTCAGGAGCCTACTTTGTTAAGATTGCGGGATTGGTCATCTGTTTACACTGCTGAACTGAAGGCTTTAAATCTCGCCCTCAGTGCGGTGTCCAGATCGATCAGAATGATTTCCTTATATTTAATCGGATTCATTGTCGCATTGTCGCTTTGTCGACAAGAGAAGTATCACATCCAGTATTAGCGATATTCATGATCTTCATACTCAGCTTGTCTCTTCGGGAAAGCATATAGTTTTCTTGTGGGTCCCCAGTCCACATGGGAATCTATGGTAACTCAGTGGTGGACAAAGCAGCCAAACAAGCTCTCGGTGCAAGTCTTTCCAGGAGGCCTATGCAGTTTGTTCCTCACTCTGATCTACGTCATAAATCCAGTTTGTATTGTCGTGAACTGTGGCAGAGTGAATGGTGTAATCAAATTCATAATAAATTGTTTAAAATTTGCCCAGATTAACCAATCCTTTCCCATCGGTGGTACGTAACCGTAAAAGAGGAATCGATTTTGTCACGGTTACATATTGGGCACAGCTATATAACGCACAGTTGGATATTCAGAAGGGAAGACCCCCATGGTGTGTTGCGTGTGACAGCTTGTTCAGTGTTTAAATTTTTTTTGACAGAATGTGCTGATTTGATGTGTATCAGAGAGAAGTTCTTTTCCACCAGTATTTATCGGTTCTTTTTCGTGAGATTTCAGTGGATCTTATTTTTTCTTTTTTGAAAGAGGTAAACTTATTTTATAAAATATAGGGTTTTAATAATGTATACAGTGTCGAAGGAGTTGAAAAGATAATTGTACTTTTGTCCTCATAAATTTTAAGTGATGTGTTAAACTAGTGTGAGTATTGTACAAGAGACTCAGATATATAGCTGAGGTCCTGATTTGGCTCCTAGTAGTCCGCTGGACCCTATAAACACTAACTAACTAACTAACTATACTATATATTTTCTTATTTCGTTGTTTATCATCCTCTTCATCATCATTTTCACCATCTTCATCATTGTTATACATGAAAAATCAAAACTTAAAAAACGCATGGCGTATGGCTCTTTCGTGTATAGCCAGGAGTTTAAGGAAAGTGCCTTTAAAGACAAAGCAACCCTTACCATGGAGGTTGGACCAAGAGGGTCGTAGGTGCATCGGCAGACGATCTGGTGTAACAGCTCTCTGCTTCCACTGAGATGAGAACCAGAGCCCTGAAGGCAATGGGAAAGCCAGCTGAAAACAATTAGGGCTCAAACATTTGTCTGAGGGGATGTATTCACTGAAGACATTCAAACGTCAAACTTCATTAGAATTTCGCTTTACCGACACAAAGCTCTTCTGCTGACTTCCGGGAACAGTCTAGAGGGGGTCTGGGAAGGAGCAGGTTTATGGGCTTTGTGACATTGCTCATCACTTGGCTTTTTGTTTTAAAATTTTCCATCAATCAAAATCAACAATGATCTCAATCAATCATAAAAAAGAGAAAACGACACTGACAATATAGAATAACAACAACAACAACAACAACAACAAAACATAATAATATCACCTCACACACACACACAACACACACACACACACACACACACACACACACACACACACACACGTCAATCACATACATACTCATCTGGAGTCTAATCAACGACATATTACCACCTATCGTTATTTATTATCATCATCACCATGCCTGTTCCATATCATTTGACCTCCCTTGCATCCTTGAATGGATCCTCAAGCATAGGCTCAAAGATTCTCCCTTACATTTTATACTGTTTGAATAATGCTTTTAGTTTTTTCAGCAGCTTTTTTCCTCTCCACACCTTGGTTTTGTTCCATTTTAACTACCCTTCGCTGGCTGCTTGGGGGTGCTGTTGGATTCTTTTTTTGAACCCTTGGTGGTGAGAACACCACAGAATTATGGACTGGGTGTGTCCTTCAATTTGACACCAAGAGCACAGACACAATCAGCCGTGTCTCCCTGATGAGTCCGATCCAGCGGACGAAAGGCCTAGGAGCAGGCAATGCAAATAAATGTGCCTTTGAGAGATATTATGATGGTTCCCTCAGCAGCTAGTGAAGGGCTTCTCATAGTTATAATATATTCCCCCATTTTCTTCATCTTCAATTTTTTTTTTAAAGTTCAAATCTTTGCCAAGTCATTACTTTAATGACTGAAGAATTGTTAACCTGCACTTGTTTTCCCCCACTACTTAATTGTTCAGCATTCTATTGTTTGGTCAATCAGTGGGAGATTGCATCTCTTAAGAGATCCAAGTAAAGGTTGTTCTGTACAATTCTTAGCCACTCACAATGCTTGGGTTATTGAACAGCAGAGCTGACCACTCAGACTGTTCCATATCTTTTGACCTCCCTTGCATCCTTGAATGGATCCTCAAGCATAGGCTCAAAGATTCTCCCTTACATTTTATACTGTTTGAATAATGCTTTTAGTTTTTCAGCAACTTTTTTCCTCTCCACACCTTGGTTTTGTTCCATTTTACTACCCTTCTCTGGCTGCTTTGGGGGTGCTGTTGGATTCTTTTTTTTTGAACCCTTGGCGGTGAGAACACCACAGAATTATGGACTGTGGTGTGTCTCTATTTGACACCAAGAGCACAGACACAATCAGCCATGTCTCCCTGATGAGTCCGATCCAGCGGACGAAAGGCCTGGAGCAGGCACTACAAATAAATGTGCCTTTGAGAGAGATTATGATGGTTCCCTCAGGCAGCTAGTGAAGGGCTTCTCATAGTTATAATATATTCCCCCATTTTCTTCATCTTCAATTTTTTTTTTTTTTAAAGTTCAAATCTTTGCCAAGTCATTACTTTAACGACTGAAGAATTGTTAACCTGCACTTGTTTTCCCCCACTACTTAATTGTTCAGCAATATATATATATATCTATATATGTATATCCTATTTTAAACTGGTAATATATATATGTAATTAAAATTCCTAAAACGATTCTGAGAGTGCTCAACCCCTTGGGGAGCAACATTTGTTAAAATAAGGTTTTTAAAAGGCAATCTACAAATTTGTTTCTAGCTTTGCGCTGTCGTCAGGGTGATTTTGGTTTGCCCACCGCCGGTGTTATATAGCGTGTGGGCTCCCGTTTGCGGTTGCTTGCACGTGCGGGTTGGCTGCACGTGTTTTTTTTAATTTTCAGGTTTTTGTTTTGGGTGTATTCACTAACAACGATTTCCATTTATGCCTGCAGTTGTTTACTATTTCTGTTTTGGTGTTTAGAGTTGCTAAGTGTGGTTTGCATAGTATTAACCATTTTTCAGTTAAACATAGGTTGCACCTTTTTGAAATATTGCTGTATGATGATGCTCTTTTTATGATTTTCCAGGATATATTGTAATTTGTTTTTGCGTCTTTAAGTTTCCAGATATATGTACTCAGTTCTGTTTGGTTTTTGTATTTTTCTTTATTAAATGACTGTTTGTGGTTTGCATATCTGGTTTTGAAGTGGTTTTCAGGGATCCCTATGTATGTTTCTTTTTCATTTTCTGATGTCACAGTGGCTTGGTATACAATGTTGTTGTAAAGGCATTTATTGCTTAGGGGGCACTGCTCTTTTTTGATGCAATTGCAATATTTCCTTTCTTCACCCTTCTTTGCTGTGTTGGTTTTCATTTTGTTAGATGCGTCAATTAAATTTTTGAGGTTGGGCATACATGAGTACGATAGTTTGACGGTGTTTTTGTTGAATATTTTATATAGTTTGTGTTCTTTTGGAACGAAGTTGTTAAATTTTAAAGAATTCTTTCCCTATGTTTCTTTTGTGTTTCCCTTCGTATGGTGGGTTGTACCATATGATTTTTATTTTCCTGTTTTTCTTATTTCTATTTGTGTTGTTGTCTGAGTTGTATTGTAGTTTGTAGTTGTACCCACTTTTTTGCAGTGCTTCTTGGTATTCTACTGCTGCATTGTTGAATACTCTTTCATTGCATGACAGGTTTGATAGTCTCTTGTTTATGCCATTGGGTATGGCTTTTAATACAAATGGTGGGTGGTTGCTTTTGATGCTTACATAGATAGGTGTGTCATTGGGCTTCTTGTATGGTTTTATATGTGGTTGTTGAGATCACGTGTTATGTCTAAGTAGTTTACTACCTTTTTGTTTGCTTCAATGGTGATTTTTAAGTTGTGGCTTTGGAAGATTTTGCATAGTTCTTTTTCTTGTTTTCAATAGTTTTTGGGTTGTTGGTTAGTGCAACAAGGCCGTCGTCTCTATATAATCCAACTTGTTTTCCTAGTTGTTTCTTGATGTTGGATAGCATGAATAGTCCGACCAGTTCGCATGTTTCTGCACCGTCATATGAGCCCATGGTTACATCAAACGTTGAGTCTTTTTCGTTTTCTTGATCCAGATTTCATTTTGGCTGTACAGTAACGTTTTCTTGGTGTGGAATATGATTTCCATTTCTGACCATGTAATGTCTGTATGGTTACTAGCAAATTTCAGAGCTTTGGCGAGTAGTTCCTCATCGATGGATGGGTAGAAATCCACTATCTCGAATGTGATGAATACTGTATTGCTTTGTTTATTGAGTTTTTTGATCTATTGAATGACTTCATTTGTGTTCTTCCAGAGATTGTATTCAGAGTTTGATTTTACATTCTTTGTTGTTTTTTCTAGGATTTTCTTACTTATTTTGCCTAGTTCAGATTTAGATGGATTTATTAGTCTACATGTTCATGTTGGGTTATTGTAAAAGTTGGGCTTGTGGTCCTTGAGTGTTATGAACGCTTCTTTTGTTGCTGTCACTTGGGTCCATGGCGATGCCTTTGGGAGCAACATTTGTTAAAATAAGGTTTTTAAAAGGCAATCTACAATTTGTTTCTAGCTTTGCGTTGTCGTCAGGATGATTTTGGTTTGCCCACCGCCGGTGTTATATAGCGTGTGGGCTCCCTTGTGCGGTTGTTTGCACGTGCGGGTTGGCTGCACGTGTTTTTTGAAGTTTTCAGGTTCTTGTTTTGGGTGTATTCACTAACAGCGATTTCCATTTATTATCGCATGGACCTAAGTGACAGGGTAGAAGCGACAGCAACTTTTTGAGATATTCCATAAAAAGAAAAACCGTTACAGTCTGTTACCGCCGTTAGTAACGGCTGTAACGGGGTAAACTACATCGGGCATCATCCGTGACCCATAATGAACATACCTGCTAATTTTCATAAAGATCAGCCAAGTACTTGCTGAGATATTCCATGGAGAAGAAAAACCGTTACAGGCCCTTACAGCTATAACGGTAAACTAAAACACCGGGCATCATCTTTGATCCAATAGGTGAAAAATACCTACAAATTTTCAGAAGATCGGCCCAGAGTTTTGTCTAAGCGAGTGGAACACATTTTGACCACGGACACACAGACACTGACTGAAACCATTTACTGTCAATTAACATAGTTTGTACTGAAACCACAGACACACACACACACACACACACACACACACCACACACACGCACACGCACACACACACACACACAGCATTTCTTCGTTCCCATTCTTAAGTACTCCCTGTTCTTTAAGAACTGGAAGTACAAAAATGATAACTGGAAGATAGCATCTTCAAAGATCTCCCTAGTGTTCCAGGAATCTATTCAACTGGCCAAAATCAGCACACTAAGAGTAGAAAAAATACTGTTGTATAAGAAATATCCCAATGTCCTCAATGGTTCCACACTGTGATAGAATCAGAATGGAGGAACTTAAAGATCAGTGACAAATCGATAGCAGCTGATGGAGTGTCCAGTATCCCTTCCGAAAGGTGATGAGAAACTCTTCAGTTAGTCTAACCTAGTACCTCAAAGAAAAAGAGCACTTTGGCACTGTTGGTCCATACAGTTGGGCATCCAGAGTGTGTCTGGGTTTGTAGAACGTACAACTATAATTTGAGAGGAAATACAGAAAGGCAGGGGCAAAGAGAAAAAAGGCCTCAACGTGGGGTGTCTCAATCTGACAACGAGTATGAATCAGTTCCACAAACTGGCTATCCAGAAGTATTATGTCTGAAGGAACATCCTAGAAATGTTGAAGAAGAATATCCATGGTTCTTCAATGAGGTTCTTCATATTCGAATGCACAAAAGACTGTATCAGTCTAGATATTGGGATGTAAGTGGGCTGTGTAATTTTTTCAGTATTGTTTTCGTTGACAGCAAAGGTTATTTTGAAGGTAGCAATGAGCCATTACATGTCAAGCACACATCTGGAATTGATACCAAATGCCTCTTCTAAAAGCTTTCATGGATGGAAAGCAGTTCTTTTGACACACAAAAAAGATGAAGCACACAAACCATTAGAACACTTAGACGAACTAGTTACTTCATTCAAGATAACTTCAAACCAGAAAAGTCACGAAGCCTCTCCCTGCAGAGTGTAGGAAAGGTAACTGAAGAAGTTACGGTCAATGTAACTAGCAAGCTATCCCAACAGTGATGGAGGAATTATTCAACAATCTTGGAAAGGGTGTGGTCACTCATCGGAAGATAAAAGAAGGATGAGAGACAACAAAGCAAATGGCAAAAGACAGCATGCACATAATAGATCAGTGTGGCTTTCCCAGCAAAAGCATGATCTGCTGCCTACCGTTCATGATTATACTGCAGATTCTTCAGGTTCTACTAATATACAACATGAACACCAGCAGGGTATAATTGATGGCGGCCTGAACACCCAAACATGAGGAAATACTTAATGTTCCACCAGCTCTTATTGAGGCTGCACTCTACTGGCTCCAAGCAAAGATGGAGCTACCCATGAAGTCCTAAAATCCATCCTCAAGGTGTACAAAGTGGGGACAATCGAGGGTGCTTACATAATAACTACCGGATTTAGACTGGTAACTCAGCTGGGAAATATGCACTTACCTAGAGCTTTCGACAGACCTCCGTCCGTCTTCTTCAGCGGTGGTGTTGCTACTGAATGAACTGGAGTTCAGTGCACACGACCACGGGTCGAACCCTGGTCATGTGACTGAACAATGAGGGTGTTGTACACTGATGGCAAGGTGTGTCTGCCCCGGTCCCGGTTGAGTGTGGGGTTGTTGGCGGCAATATGGATAGCCTCCTTCACCCCACGCTGGAAGCATCTATTTTCACGGTCGAGAACGCTGATATTCTCATATTCGAACTGATGTTGCTGGGCGTGTAGGTGGGCGCCTACTGGTGATGATTCCCTTTTGTGTTCTGTCAAGCATTTTCGAAGATTTCTCTCAGTTTTCCCGACATAGTTCTCTTCACAGTCACGACAGTCTATTTGGTAGACATCTCCAGACTTGTCCAGTTTGTCGGTTTTGTCCTTGGGGGCGACCAGCTGGCTGCAGATGGTGTTGATAGGTTTGGGATGTACGGAGACGCCGGTTTTCCTGATCTTCCTGCTCAAGGTTTCGGTCACACCGTGGACATAGGGGATGGTGACATGTCCTTTACGCCTGGTTGGTCTTATTCGTTGGTAGAATGCGGTGGGATGTTCCACGCCCACTTCTCATAGCCCGATATGGTGAGAACCAGTTTGAGGTGTTCCACTTCCTGGTCTTTGGCATCCTGAGTAGAGCAGAGGTTGCTAGCCATGCTTGAAAACTCGAGAGACATTGCTGTGAGACCAATGCAGTGAAGTTAACAACTTGCAGAAAATGGAAAGTTAAGGAGACAGCATAAGAAAGACCTCAAGATCTGGAAAATGATATGACACGTGCAAACCAAAACACAGGGACCAGGATCAACAGAAATGAAGTGATGGTCAAACTGAAAAGGGAAAGCAAATCCAGAAAGGAGTCAAGTCAAGCCAACAAGGATATGGACTATGTTACAAAACGCATTCCTGAGAAGCTGTGTGAGTTAAATATTTCATAAGCCTCTTTTTAGGATCAGCTTCATCCTCAGATTGTTTTATGACTTCCTACCCTTAAATTCAAACCAAATAAAATAGTATCTTCTATTTTCGAGGAAAAAAGAATAAAATTTTGTAAGTTTATACAAAGCAGTTTTATCCCAGAGAATATGACATACAAACACAAGTCTCCTGAAGATCTTGAGTGCTTCGTGGTTTTGTCTGTATGCGTCTATCTACCAACCGAACTGACAACTCCAAAGTACGGAGTTTGAAATTATTCAGGCAGGTCAGAAATTATATGATTAAATCAATAATTTTAAACTTGCCTCTCTGCACTTCAAACAATGTTTCAAGGGGAACAACTCCATGATTCGTGACAGAGTACAAGGGCTCAGGATTACAGGCAATGAGGCTGAGACTTGCAGTTTTTCTCTGAAGAAGTGGACGAACTGGTTGCATGAATTGTACAAACACCGGCATATAGACCCTTCCATATAACTCTGAACCCTTCGAACTTTTCAGATGGCCTTTAGGAAGGAAAAAAACACCTGAAAATGATCAGCTACTGTGTTCTTAACAGCGAGCGTCAAATGACGAGGTAATGCAATTTTTTGTATGCATATTGATGTGCCTTAAAACTAAATTGATGTAAATTGGAGTTTCTTACATATTTCAATTAAATTATGGATCAGCACTTAGGCGTAAACTCGTTGGATCTAAATGTGCTCTTTCCGTGACTACAAACAATGATGGAAACTACACGCCTTCAGATGGATATAGTCGAGACAAAGGACGTTTTTAACGGTTTTCAGAAAGTGTATCTTAGACTCGTTCGCTCCAGTAACCAAAAATGACCTCTTGTAATTTTGTGAACATGCTAAGTGGCATTGGAGAAACTAAAAAGGGAAGCAATTGTAGGTCTACAGAGTATTGTAATTCATTAACAATGTGTAGTTTCTCTGTTCAGCCCATCAAGTCATACAAACCTACATTATACATTGTAGAGCTAAGTGGGTAAACATGCAATATTCCTCTTCGTTTCTTCACATTACACTAACATAGGCTTGACAGAATTGTACCAACCTATCACATCAGTGTGTGTGTGTGTGTGTGCGTGCGT
Organism: Conus ventricosus; assembly: GCA_018398815.1. NCBI lineage: Eukaryota > Metazoa > Mollusca > Gastropoda > Neogastropoda > Conidae > Conus > Conus ventricosus. Next base: position 25,318,324 of record CM031598.1, on the reverse strand, counting down.
GCGTGCGTGCGTGCGTGCGTGTGTGGTGTGTGTGTGTGTGTTGTGTGTGTGTGTGTGTGTGTGTGTGTGTGTGTGTGTGTGTGTGTGTGTGTGTGTGTGTGTTCAAGTAAAGTAATTCGGGTACTCGCGTGACGCAACAGGTTCGGTCTTTGGTTCATCGATTTCTGTCACATTGACGACTTGTGCATGGAAAATGGTAGTAGTTGAGCATATGTTAATTTTATGCAGCTTTTACAGAAAAGACAAACTTTCTATACTTTTTTTTTTTGGTGTCTTGTCATGTGCTTTGTTTTTCAATGTCATTGGCGGTAAGTACCAAACTCTATTTCTAAATTTTGCTTCGTTCGCCGCCGTCAGTCACTCCATTTTGAAACTTTTCTATACTATGTTATTCTTCTAGACGATGGTTCAAAACCAATATGCTGTCATAAATGAAATTAATTACTGAATTCAGAAGTGAACTGGCTCAAAACGTTTGAACTGAGAGAAAAACATTCAGGAAACAAAGTTTAAGTGGTTTCAGATTAGATTAATACAGAAAATCCTACCAATACTTGTCTTGTTGATGTGCATGGATGTCATTTCTAATAAAAATGTAGATTTTGCCAGCATGTAAAGGACAGAATAGAGCATATGTTCTACACATGTACGTATGTTAATGCTTTTGGGGAACAGTTCGAACAAACAAAGATCAACATATTATGAAACATATTTTCTTAAATGGAAAATAGCATTTTTTTTCTGGACACGACACAAATTCTAGACTTGATTCAGTGTTAGGCTTTATTTGGCTGCTGGCTAAATTCTGCCTTTACAAATGTAAAATTGAAAATGAAATTCATCATGTGAATTTGTACATAAAGTTATTGGGAGATAGATGTCAAATATAAAAGCACGTCGCTTTTGTAAACTTAATAACAATCAACTGATTCACAGACTGACATAATCATACACATTTATTTGAAAAGAAAGGAATTTGAAAATTATGATATATTCATCATTTAAAGAGTAACTATCAACAAGCCTCTATGCCAACGAACAAGCAAAATCATTAGTTGTGAGCACGGATTAAAAACAACTGTTACTACTAGATAGCCTAAAGTAACATCAATATTTGATCATCCATATTTTCTCAGGAATGATTTCGACCTAACTAGAACAGATGCAGGAACTCATACATGCTGTTGAATCTGTCCAATAGTTAATGGAATGTTTACAAATCGATTAGGAAACTCGTTTAACCGAGCCCTTACTTCAATCTTCTACTTGATCATAAAGATTTTGCATGTTTATCTTGTGAGTGGACTTGATTCTGCGGATTTCGCCAAGTTAAACATGCAGCATTGTTCACAGTCTTTTAGAACGTTTCAGGAACCTCTCCCGCATGGAGCAGTTTTTGCTCACTGCTCACCTCAGAAATAATGGTCACTGGCTCATGATTTTTCTACTTCTTCCCTGTCAGCATACTTCTTCAGCATATTTTATGGAATACCTACGTTTTCCATTGTATTTTATTTATATTCTCCAAAGGAAAGGTTGTTTTCCCACCATATCAGTATGTTTATATATGTGTATATCATGTTTATACCTGTAAGCAGGAGCAGCAGCATTTTGTTTTCATTCTGTTTTTCCAGACTTTATTCTTGCAGTCGTAGTGTTTCCCACGGCGCTGCTCTTTCTGAAATTATCTCTCTCGAGTAGACGTGTTATTTTCAGGCTCAAAGACAAGTTCTGGCCGTTCTGCAGCCATAATTATTCCTCTTTGTTCATCTACCGTCATCGAGTTACTTCCACACAAACGAAAGATGAAAGTTCACACTATTAACACAACAAAATATAAAGTGTTTGTGATTATGAGCATTAATCTTAATTTCTTGTAGAAAACTATCCAATCTTAGACTAGTTGGAACTATATGTATAGAATTATAAATTTTGTACGTATTGTACCAGCTGCTTCATTGAATCTGCGTTGGCTTTCCATTTTTCCATCTATAGTGTGTCTATATAAGGCGAGAGGTTTGCACTGCCAAATTCTTTTCCATATCCCTGAATTACCCATGAACACCTAATTCGTAGCTTACAGCCACATTCATGCGTTCTATGATACCCAGTAAATTATCTCTGTCTTGTCTATAGCCAGCATGCTACAAACTTTACTCGGCAAGAAAACATAACTCCAAAGGAATGCTGCATACGAAACGGAATCGCATAGCAGACATGACACCACAGAGCACACAGAACAAACAAGGAAGCATCCCCCAAAAAGGATGTTCCAAGCTTGCCTATATACCCTGTGCAGAACACGTCCACACAGCAACAAGAACTGGAGAAATGAACAAATATGAATTAACTTATATTCAAGACTGGCACAGCTTTTAAAACTTGAAAATAGTTGGACGAGTACAAAGACGAACAGAAACAAATACAAATAACGTCGATTTAATTGAAATGAAAGTAAATATGAAATGAGACAGGGAACAGTAAACAATAAACAACAAGTAAGTAAGGTACCTCTTGCTCCCACAAGAAAACATAACTCCAATTACACTCAATACACTCAATAATTACACTCAGTGCAAATGCTGCGAAGCTGACATAATGATTGATATGCAACTGTAAGCCAGATTCAAAAGATCATAGGTCAGGTTACTCTCAGCTTTAAGGAAACAAAACAATTGAAGCTGAGGTGATGGCTTTCTTCGAGTTATCAGACGGAAGGTCAGACTCGACCTATATGAAGCCAGACTATTTGCAACTTAAGTATAGTGGCTATCTACGGGTTATCCGGATGATAGCCAGGTTCACCCGATGAGGAACTGGGGTGATGGCTTTCAAAGTATTCACCAGCTGGTACCTGGAGTTCTCC
>CM031598.1:25295458-25310458 GCA_018398815.1 Conus ventricosus | reverse complement strand
CATCAACTGTTGATAGTGGGACGTTCAAAACATCGCCTCCACGTGTTCCAATGACTGACAATGCGATCTCCGATGTTAATTTCTCAGGACACTGGCAGACTGTTGTGGACAACACATCCCTTCGTGAAGATTGCATCCCTGTTATATTCAGTGAGATGGAGTATTTGCCTTGGGACAATCGTGATAACATTGTCAGTGCAGAAGTAGAAAACACAATGCGCACGATCAAGAACAACATGCTAGGGTTGTTATTTCTGATTGGTGGGCCGGCTAACGTCATTAACATGGCGGTGTTCTACAAACAGGGACTGAAGGATCGCGTTAATCTATGTCTGTTTGCCTTGTCCTTTGCTGATGGTATGTATCTGGCAACGGTGATCTTGCATCACGGGAACAACTCTTCTTACAATTCTCTACAAGGGAAAGATTTGGCCCAATTCAAACGTTTTTGGTGAATCTGAATTGTCCAGTTATCTGCTATTCGTTTATGTATATATCACAATTTCTTTCTGCAGTCATTGCTGCAGAGAGGTGCCTGTGTGTTTTCAATCCTCTCAAAGTTCGCAGTCTGTTACGCACTAGAACGATGATGGTTTTCATCCTTTTGATATCCGCCTTGGTATTTGGTCTGTATTTTATTGTGAGTTTTCGATATCGCATTGGATGTGTATATGATCCAACGTCAGGCGCGATTGTCAAGACAGCCATCGAGGGACGATTCTACAAGGTACACAAAGAGTTCATCAATAACCTTGAAAGTTCCGTATTTGGTGTTGGTCTTCCTGGGGTGTCGATGATCACAGTGACAGTGATGACAATCATGACGGTCCTGAAACTTCGTCAGGTAATGTCATGGCGATCTAAAACTTCGTCATCACTCTCTCCTCGTGAAGTGGCCCTGACCAAGGTTCTTGTCCGTAACTCCATCTTCTTTATTGCTTGTTCATCTCCATTCGCTCTAGAGCGCTTTGTTCGAATCTTTTTTCCAGAAATGAACGCTGGGCGACGAAATCACAACTTCTTCTTATGTATAATATGGATTGTTGAGACATTCAGCTTTATAAATTCAACCTTCAATATCGTCATCTATTACACTATGGGGTCTCACTTCAGGGAAATATTCTGGACACTGTTTAACAGAAACCCACAGCTGAAAAGTAGGAGGAGCAATGAAAACAGTGAGAAAAGGCAGAAAGTCAGAGAAACTGGAAAGATATGCTAAACATTTGACAGAAATTAGGACTATTTGATGAATATCGTTCTTTATATTGGTGTACGCATTTTGTATTTGTAGAATGCACACGAATATTGTTTGGAATAGTTTTGGCAGACTTAATTTAAAAAAAATGCAAAGCATATAAACGTACTCCCAGTTTATCCTGAATACGCGTGAGATATTCCATAAAGAGGAAAAACCGTCTTGGGCTGGTGTATAGTTAGTAATGGCTGTTCTGGTAAACATCGGCCATCGTCTGTGACCTAAAATGAACATACTTACAAATTTTTCAGAAAGATCGGCCAAGAAGTGTCTGAGATATTCCATAAAGAAGAAAACCATTATGGGCCTTTAGTAACGGCTACAACGGTAAACTTAAACATCGAGCATCATCCGTAACCCATAATGAACATACCTGCTAATTTTCACAAAGATCGGCCAAGTGCGTTCTGAGATGTTCCATAAAGAAGAAAAGCGTTACAGGCCGTTACAGCCGTTAGTAACGGCTATAACGGTAAACCAAAACATCGGGCATCATCCGTAACCCATAGTGAACATGCCTGCTAATGTTCACAAAGATCAGCCAAGTACTTTCGGAGATATTCGATAAAGAGAAAAAAATGTTACAAGCCGTTACAGCCGTTAGTAACGGCTATAACGGTAAACTAAAACATCAGGCATCATCCTTGATCCATAATGAACATACCTGCTAATTTTCACAAAGATCGGCCAAGTACTTTCTGAGATATTCCATGAAGAAAAACAACCGTTGCTGGCCGTTACAGGCGTTAGTAACGGCTATAACGGTAAACTTAAACATCGGGCATTATTCGTGACCCATAATGAACATACCTGCTAATGTTCACAAAGATCGGCCAAGTACTTTCTGAGATATTCCATGAAGAAGAAAACGCGTTACAGCCGTTAGTAACGGTATAACGGTAAACTAAAACATCGGACATTATTTGTGACCTATAATGAACATACCTACAAATTTTCAGAAAGATAGGCCAAGTGCTTTCTGAGATACTCTATAAAGAAGAAAAAGCGTTACAGGCCGTTACAGCCGTTAGTAACGGCTATAACGGGGTAAACTAAAACATCAGGCATCACTCGTGACCCATAATGAACATTCCTGCTAATTTTCACAAAGATCAGCCAGGTACTTTCTGAGATATTACATAAAGAAGAAAAAGCGTTACAGGCCGTTACAGCCGTTAGCAACAGCTGTAACGGTAAATAAGCATCGGCATAATCCGTGACCCATAATGAACATACCTACAAATTTTCAGAAAGATTGGCCAAGTGCTTTCTGAGATATTCTATAAAGAAGAAAAACCGTTACTGGCAGTAACGGCTGTAATGGTAAACTAAAACATCGGGCATCATCCATGACCCATAATGAACACACCTATAAATTCTCAGAAAGATCGGCCTAGTACTTTTTAATATATTCTAAAAAGAAGAAAAACCGTTACAGGCTGTTGCAGCCGTTAGTAACGGCTGTAACGGGGTAATCTAAACCATCGGGCATCATCCGTGACCCATAATGAACATACCTGCTAATTTTCACAAAGATCGGCCAAGTACTTTCTGAGATATTCCATAAAGAAGAAAAAGCGTTACAGACCGTTACAGCCGTTAGTAACGGCTATAACGGTAAACTAAAACGTCGGGCATCATCCTTGACCCATAATGAACATACCTACAAATGTTCAGAAAGATCCACCCAGTAGTTTTTGTCTGGAGCGAGTGGAACACATTTTGACCACGGACACACAAACTGGGAATACAAAAAGAAGTGTATACTTCATGTGCAGGCGTTCCTGTCTCTGTTCATTACATGTTGCAGCTTGTGTGCATTGCTCTCTGTGTTTGTAATTTGCTAGAGTAGTGCGTTTCTTTTCTCCCTCTGTTTGTGGTTGGCAGAAGCCAGAGTGTTTTCGTCTTTGTTTCGTAGTGAAAACGTCTTTTTCGTGCCCTCCTTGAAAATACTCAAAGTGTTCCATACGCCAAAGCACATCAATCAAAGTACACGACATCTGAACTTGACAGGGGGAGCGATTCTGAACCTGAGGTAGAACTGATCCCCTTTCCCCCACCCCGTTTCAAAACCAGATTTTAATGAATGTTTTTCGACATTATCGAGAAACCCCTCAGAGTGGGTATAAATGCAAGTGCCAGTATCCATTTCTCTGTCGTATAGAACGGATAATGATACAAGTAGATCTTATCCCCCGGGGTGAGGGGGAGGAGGCCTTTCTCCACCAACCGAGAAGTAAATTTTGGCGTGATGTGATTATGGAACGTGTTACCTGGTCTAAGATATTTCAAGTGATGTATTGTATTGCAGACCCTATCACTGCATGCACACGCGGAACAAAATTTCAAAACAGGCATTCGGCCTGCCTCATCTCCATTCTCTTGTGCTCCCTGGGACAGGCTACTTTTGGAGAGAATAATTTGGAATGAGTTTATGCTGTCGTTTGTGATAGGTCCGCCTGTTATCTGCTGTACATTTTGCAACTGCTCTGAAGGGAGTGAAATGTTAATGAGAAAGTGAACACTTAAGTGTGGCAGACATATTAGTATAAGACCAACAGGAAACTGTGAGAATCTGGTCTCCACAGAAGGTTCAGCTGGGAGTAAACATGGCGTATGGCAGGGAGCGTAACAGGCCGGTGGGGAGAGAGAAGCAAGGGAGCAGGCGATTACCAGGAAGAATGATATCAGCCTGACATGCTGATTCCAGCACTGCATCAATAGATACCGTCAGATAATAAACTGGCCTCTAAAATTCAATTTTGAAACGAAGATGAGAGAGAGAGAGAGAGAGAGAGAGAGAGAGAGAGAGAGAGAGAGAGAGAGAGAGAGAGAGAGAGAGAGAGAGAGAGAGAGAGAGAGATCTGTTATTTGTCTGAAGAAAAACATTTGTCGAAAATTCACTCATCAGTTCCGGATTGTTTATGAAAATGTGTCCTATCAATACCACATGCATTTTGACTCGTTTCATTGATGATGTGGTCTGTCAGTCATTAATCATCATCATTTTCATCATCATCATCCTTGTTGCTCTTGATGTTTTGTTGTATTATTATAATTGCTATTACCATTCTTGTTATTATTATGACTATCATTATCATTATTATTATGATCATTATTATTATTATAATTATGAATATCATCATCATCATCATCATCATCATCATCATCATCATCATCATCGCCATTATCATCATCATCATTGCTGTTGTTGTTGTTATTTTTTTCCTTTTTTGTGGTGTACCATCTTCTGTGCCACCTCAGTGGCTATGCACCCACGCCACTAATTCCAACACCCCGTTCACAGCCACAACCACAACCCGGTAGGTCCCACCAATGCCCCGGCACTGGAAATCCACAGAGAGCTGTCAATGTCAAGTCGTCAAGAGGCAACCCACCGTGGGGGCACTTCACTGCTGCCGAGTCACTTCGGTGGTGCTCAATGGCGCCTATTCTGATTCAACATACGCAGGACACCACCTACTAAGCCCCCTACTGACGACAATAATTACTCAATCGTGGAGCTGGTGTGAGTGAGTTCTCCCTCCGGAGGGCGTTACACGTCCGTCCAACGACAGCCACCATGGACTCGCCAATACCGGTGATCCCGACGTAACCAAACCAAGGCCACTGACGTGGAGCAGACATCGAAACTTAGGCCACCATGAGAGCAGGGCATGAAGGGCTACAGAATTTGAGACTGTTTTATGCTGATCGATGAGAATGAGGATGATGAAGATGATGCTACGGATTGCCATTTTTGGTCTGAGACTGCATGCCAAGGCTGTACTCTACGCATCCTTTCATAATATATCCCGGCGTCAACGAGGCCCGAGAGATACACGACACCTGCAGTGTTGGTCAGGAAATTTGAGCAACCCTCTCAGAGACACATCCATTAAGTGGATGAAACTCAACTGCCTGGGCCCAGACTTCCCAACTGAGCCCATAGCAAATTCAACTCTGGGTTGGAGCTGGTCGGAGCAGATTATTGTTATTATCATTGTTGCTAGCAATAGCATAATTAAGGTTATTACTGTCTATATCATCATCATCATCAACATCATCATCATCATTACTATTATTATTGATATTATCATTATTATTATTTATTATTATTATTATTATTATTATTATTATTATTATTATTATTATTATTATAACTATTGTTATTATTATTATCATCATCATTGTCATTATTATTATGACTATTGTTGTTGCTGTTGTTGCTGCTGCTGCTGTTGTTATTCACCCTTGTGAGAGAAGATGACCATTGACAGAAAGAAGGTCAACGAGTGATTCAGAAAGCTTCTGTATCAGTTGGTTGTCTTTTCTTACGGGCTAAATATTAATATCCCGTCGTCGTCGTCATCATCATCGTCATCATCATCATCATCATCATCATCATCATCATCATCATCATCATCATCATCATGATGTTCGTCATCACCATCATGATTGTTACAAATTTCATTACTGTAATTATTACTATCATCATTATTATTATTATTATTTATCATCACCATCACCATCACGATCATCATCATCATCATCATCATCATCATCATCATCATCATCATCATCATCATCATCATCACAAATCGTTGCAATTTTCATTTTGATTACCATGATTTTTATTACTTTGGTTATTTATCATCATTATCATTATCAACCACCACCACCACTACCACCACCACCACCATCATCATCATCGTCATCATCATCATCATCATCATCATCATCATCATCATTATAATCATCATCGTTTCATTTCAAATTTCATTTTGATTACTATAATTGTTCTTATTTTCGTTGTTTATCATCCTCATCCTCATCATCATTATCATCATCTTCATCATTGTTATACATAAAAAAATCAAAACTTTTTTTTTTAAATGGCGTATTGTGACGGACCGTTTTCGCCCGATCACAGTTTTTACAACAAGTCCGCTTACCGGAGCAAGCTTACCGAAAAACCGGTTGGTTAGGTTGGTTGACTGGTGCTCACCTGTACACCGTATAAGCCGAGTGAGCGCGGGTAGCCAGCCAGTCTCTGAAGAAGTTCCGACTAGTTCACCAACCCAGTCCAGCCGACGACGGATTCAGTTCAGTTGTTGTGAGAGCCAGGTATGTTGAGTTAGTTAATTTGAGAGTCGAAATCGAAATCGTTTCTCCCCACGGTTAGGCGTTTGTAACTTCCTCAGCGCCAGTGAAGATTTTTGTGTTTTAGAAAGAAAAGAGAGAAAACATTTATGGCTTTGCTATGCTTTTAATTTGTGACGGTGTAGGAGTAAATTATCGTTTAACCTCCGTCGGAGAGAAAGAAGAGGAATCATGCTGTGATCGAAATGGGACATGGCTTAAGCTTTATTATCGAAAAGGGGGAAAATGTTGTTGTTTATTCTTTGCCAAAGGGTTATGATGGTGAGCTCTGGAGGTGAGCAATGGAAACTGTCGTGTGTTCATGGTGTTCCCGAATTATGCTGATTTATACTGTGGGATGCCAAACGGAAATCCTTTTGATGTATTCTAGATTCCGTGTGGGGGCCTAAATGGAAATCTTTCTCAAATGTATGTATTGCTGATGGATGCCAGTGATGAATAACCTTTCTCTTATGTATTTATTACTGATGGATAGGAATGTATGGAAATCATTCTGACAGTTAAATTGTTTTGATAGATACTTTCTTATGATTAATGGAATGTATGGAAAGCATGTTGAGAGTTATTTCAAGCCAGCTTTTGTTATGTTACGCTACGTTACGTTACGTTATGTATAGTGAGCATCTACCTGGTGCTAAACAGGAATTCGCAAAGATTGTGTCATGTATGTAAGATGGATATTGATAATGGGGAATAGTTGCTTCTGATTAAAAAAAAATTAAGATGAATAAAAACCTTTTCTCTTGAGAGGTAGTGATCTTGTAAAATGTTAAAATATTATGTTATGATCTTGTGAAATGATCAAAACCTTTTGTTATGAATGAGGTGAGTGAAGGTAATGATATACTAATTATACTTTCGCTCATTGTGAAGGTCTCTGTGGACATTTCTGGTGATACTATCGCTCATTACAAAAAGACAAGTGTTACGGCATACTTTGTCGCCCCTGCACACTTTGTCGTCGGCGACAAACTGTGCTGCATGCTTTGTCGCCGACGACAAAGTGTTGCTGCAAAGTTTGTCGTCCCAGCCAATGACAAATATCGACAAGTTTGCACACTTTGTCGCCCTTGCACACTTTGTCGTCACTTTTCATATGTGACATTGCTGCACACTTTGTCGCCCCTCGAAAGAAAAAAAACCCTTCAGATCTGAAGTCAGTCGCGTACACTGGACTTAGACTAATTGGATTTTTTTTTTTTTTTGTAATCCCAGTATAAGACCGTACTTTACAATCTACATGGAAACATTCTGTGTGCGTGCGTGCTCGCGTGTGTGTCGTGTGTGTGTGTGTGTGTGTGTGTGTGTGTGTGTGTGTGTGTGTGTGTGTGTGTGTTGCGCATGCGCGCGTATGTGTCTATCTGTGTGTGTGTGTGTGTGTGTGTGTGTGTGTGGTGTGTGTGTGTGTTGTGTGGTAAAAAAATGTTCCACACGCTACAGACCAAACAACTGTGATGATCTTCTCTGAAATGTAGGACACATGTTTGCTGTGGGTCAGGGACAATGACGAGATTTTCAATTTATTTATTTATTTGTTAATTTATTTATCACAGAATAACCGTTAATAATGGTTTATAACGGCAAATAACTGTTTTTTCTTCTTTCAAAAGCTACTTGACCGATTGTAAAGCGGTTTGGACGAATTTGTGTCAAATCAAGGCCTTCCTTCAGATAATGGGATATAATTGTCACAATTCTTTAAATAACTGTTAAAAACTGTTGAAAATATGTTCCACTCTTTTCACAGAAACCTGATCGTTCTGAAAATTGGTAGGTATGTTAAATATGGTTAAGGCTGATGCTGACATTTTATTTTTCAACGATCTTCACGGGCTCCCCCCCCCCACCACCCCCCCCCCCCCCCCACCCACCCCCAAAAAATCACATCTCGTGACTAATCTGAGTTTTCGTGTGTGCAGTGTTTGTCGCTGGCAAGTGTATAAGTGAAAAAAGATTACGTGTGATTATATGTATCGGGGCTGGGGTAAAGAAAAGTTACTATTTTTCGCCAGAGTATTTGAGCGTGGCTCTTTTGTCTTTGGCAGGCTTCCTGCAGTTCCTACATCCAACTTGTCCATGTTGAGTGTAGATACCACAAAACTAGATTTAATGAAACTGGGAGTACAAAAATGAGGCCCTTGTGTGGCATTAACTGAATTGAATGCTTCTAGTGTAAACTCGGCGCTCGAAATGGGGATGGGAACATAAAATTGACTACGTTTTAGGATAGAGATTTAAAGACAGAAATAATAATAGGTTAGACAAAGAAAAAGAACTTTACATTCAAACACACTAAACAGAAGAAAGAAAAGTATAGGTACAAGTTAAAAAACAATGGAAACGTTCTTTCTGCAGATCGTTTTATTCAATTTGTCATCAACAGGGAATCACAGGCGTATTTAAAACATCTAATCATTGTTCAAGAAAGCTAGAATGTAACAAAGAGAGAAACAAAATCAAAATGTGAAGCTTTAAACAGCTACAGCAGACAATGTTTTTCTTCCCAATAAAAATAGTTTACATTTAAATTTCTTGCATTTGTCTCATTCAAAATCATGTCAGATCCAGCGTTATGCACATTTTATAATAAACGATGAAATGTTAACGCGTTTGCAATCAAAGAACTTTTACTGTTTTCAAGTTTTAGTTACACCAGAACCTCCTATACCAAATCAACAACAATATAGAACTACACAATCTACAACATACGGCTGTTTTGAATTTCAGGCAAACACACAGTGCCAGTATGTGATTTGACTGACTAGAATGAAAATATTGTCAAGTTCAGTACTGTAATTTTCAGCGTTTTCTAAATTTACACACTCAGCCAGCAATTCAGCCGTAGATAACTTTTTTTTAAAGAATATAAACAAAAATTCGACAAAATTAAGTAATGATAATAAAGAGAGTGACATCAAAAATGTTAAAAAGACCATGAAACACTACTCATTGCCACACACATATTCTACAAAAATCAAACCGTTGTCACATGAACACCCCAATGTAAAACAATGCAATTGTTTTTAAAAAGAAACTTATCGTCAAATCGAAAATCAAAGTGTTCTAAAACGTAACACCATATACATGCAATCTGCAAGTGTACTTTCTGGGTTTTTTCTAGGTCTTTAATTCTCCATTTACACAATCAGAGTAGTCACCTGTGAGTGATGAATTTTTGTAGTTGTGTTATTGCTGTATGTCTTACACGAGTGTGTATATACCATGTAAACAGAGGTCTGTGGTCGAAGTTCGAAAAACGGTTTGAAAAGTCCTTGAAATATGAAGTCACGTATACGATTTATACTCATTCAAAATTCTCATTCAAAACGGTGAACACGGAACTGCCAGATGACTCACTTTTAAATGTTGAACACATTAACATATTATTGAGCACACAATTAGGCACACAGATTTTCAACAAGCAAACAAAAAATAATTAAACGCTGTCACATGAACAATATCCGAGTGTCAAATTCAGCTGGATGTATATTGTGCACAATTATCAAAAACAAAAACAGAGTACAAACCGTAACAGCGAAACTTAACAAAATATCATCATCGTCACATCGACAATGAACATGTCAAACGCAGTATCGTAGCCATATTACACATTAAGGCCCATTTCTTTTCCTACCAGCCAGTCTTTAAATGCAAACTTGTCAGGAACTGCAAATCTTTGATTTGCTCACATTATACATAAAAGAATCAGTCTTTCAAAATGACAATTGAAAAGAGAACTGTGATCTGCACTTTCGTACAACCTTCTGCTGTGGCTGTGAGAAGACGATTTCAGAAACTGATCAGTACCTCTGATTTGTCCAAATGCCAGTGATATAAAAGTTTCTGAAATCGTCTTCCCTCAAACAGAGCCAAGTGTTGTACCACTATCTATTATTTACAATCCGCCTGATTTCCACAGCAAGACCGCTTGCTCGTCCTGCTGCACGTATCAGTCTTCTAATACTGACGGGATTTGGAACGTTGGGATAACAGAGAAGTCAATGTGCAGTCTGGGTAAATGGATTCTGGAAAACTGTCAGCCTGAAAAATGTGTTCACATTTTACAGCGTGTATCTGAAGCTTGGATTCCATTCGGACTGGGTGGTGGATTATCAAAGCCGGATTTCTTGAGGCAAAAACTCGCGACTATCGAAAGGGACTGTAGGAGTCGGAGTGCCGTTGTCGTTGTTGTCAGGGACATCGTCATTGACTGTAGGAGTCGCAGTGCCGTTGTTGTTGTTGTCAGGGACATTGGCATTGACTGTAGGAGTGGCAATGCCGTTGTTGTTGTTGTCAGGGACATCGTCATTGACTGTAGGAGTCGCAGTGCCGTTGTTGTTGTTGTCGGGACATCGTCATTGACTGTAGGAGTCCCAGTGCCATTGTTGTTGTTGTCAGGGACATCGTCATTGACTGTAGGAGTCGCAGTGCCGTTGTTGTCGTTGTCAGGGACATTTGCATTGGCTGCAGGAGTCGCAGTGCCGTTGTCGTTGTTACCAGGGACTTTGGCATTGACTGTAGGAGTCGCAGTGCCGTTGTCGTTGTTGTCAGGGACAATGGCATTGACTATAGGAGTCGCAGTGCCGTTGTCGTTGTCAGGGACATTTGCATTGGCTGCAGGAGTCGTAGTGCCGTTGTCGTTGTTACCAGGGACTTTGGCATTGACTGTAGGAGTCGCAGTGCCGTTGTCGTTGTCAGTACCAATACATTGCAAAATCAGTGGAAGTCGCACTTTCAGGGAACACCAATGCTGGTGTAAATGTTCAGGGTAATAACCCAGGGTCAGAGTGAAAATACCAGGATGGTATGGTCCTTGGTCTGGGTGATGAGAGTAGAATAATCAGGGCCAGTTCCTGATACCACCAATATTTGAACATGGTAGACGGCTGAGAGCGCGGACAAAGTCAGGTGGTCGCCGTACGTACCGACTTGTCTCATGTCCATGACATAATCATGATCGTTTCCGTCAATGAATGGGCTGTATGGTCCATGTTGTCGATGATATGGTTTACAGCGTCCCTTCGGAGAGCTGCTGCAGTTCTGTTGACTCCAAACAGGGAAAGCTGATGGCCAATAGCCTCAAACTGACAGTAACCAGGACTATCTGTTGGATCTAGGATCACTTCAATGTTCATGGCCTCCAGGTTTTTGATTCTGTCAGAATGATTCAAGGAATGGAATACTTTTGTCTGTGTTCTTCTGTATTGAGCGTTGTTTCCTTTTTTTCTGGCATGTCTTTTCTTTCTTCGTTCCTTTGTAGCTGTTGTGCTTGTAATATCAGTGACTGATATCCACTGACTCACCATTTCTCCGGTTGGTTTGTGGTATTGAATCTTGTATTTATTTCGAGCCAAAGATCGCTCAGTGACCCTGCCTCTACAAACAGACCTTCGATAGGGAACACGTATCCTACTGGTGGATTTTGGGGGGTACCGGATCAGAACCTCTTCGCCAAGACTGTACAGGGATGGACATTGGCGATGTGATGCGATGCTTTTCTTTGCTGCTTTTTCATAGACTTCTCTTAATTTGTTTATCTGTGATTCTGATCTGCTGAAATATACCTCAGGCGGGCATTTTTTGGCCAGTACATCTTTGGGTGTGTCATTGGTGATTTTTGAATGAGGTGCAAATTCTTTGCCCAATTGAATCCTCCTTTGCAAGCTGTCATGAATGAAATTTTCTTTCGGATCTCCCGATGTGATCGCTCACATTTGCCTTGAGACTGTGGGTGATACGCACTACTCCTGATGGTTCTGACATTTTTGGAATGCAACAGTCGTTCTGTCTCCCCCTTGAATTCCGTGCCCTGATCGAACTGAACACAAGTAGGAACTCCGTGTCCTGAGAACATTTCATTCAGTGTTCTTGCTACAGTCTTACTACTTTTGCTTGCAAGTGGTCTCAGGATCAGAAAACGAGAGAATGTGTCCAGAACTGACAGAATGTACTGCTGCGGTTTTCCGTTGTGAAGGACCAGCTCATTTCTCATGTCAATTAAATCAAGCTGCCAGCGTTCATTTACTGCAGTGGCCATGACTGGTTTGGGAGGGACTGTGTTTGTGAACCTTGCATTTCTTTCTTGGTATCTTTTTGACACACCAAGAACTTTTCGTACTTTTGTGTACGAAACAGCAGCAAATTTCTCTGTGACTTGCCTCCAAACTGTTCTAGACCCAGATCCGAGATTTTCATCAAATCTATGTTTTACTGTCTGTGGTGCCTCACTTTCAATCAGAACTGGTTTTCCTCTGAAATGTACATTTCCTTCTACCAAAGAAAAGTCATGTTTGCGTCTTTGATACTGCCTCACAGTACTTTTTTTCCACAGCAGTGTGGTTTTTCTTTGGAACTTAAAACTTTCCTTTCAGAAGATGTCGAAGTGTGAAATACTTATCTTTGGAAACGGACTGCAAGTATCCTCTGGCGCTAGGGCAGCTGTCTTCCTGGTCGACTTGCTTTGCTTGATCCATTTTCTCATTCGATCTGGAACACACACATATACTACTACTCCTCCTCCTACTACTACTACTTGTAATAATAATGATAATAATATGTGGAAGGATCTATTGTTTCCTCAGAGAAACCAATCAGATATTTCTCCCCTGTGAAAATGGTGTCCTTAAGATTTATGAAAAGTGTAGGAGCGCGAGAAGTATGCCGACGAGAGTGAAGGGTGAACAGACAAACACACAGACGCATAGACAGGCGGACAGATAGACAATATGTAGGTATGTAGACAGGCAGGCCGGCAGGCAGCCAAGCAGGTAGGTAGATAGGAAGACAGACAGAAGACCAGACAGAGAGACACACAGATAGAGAGATAGATAGATAGACAGATAGATAGACATACAGACAGGCAGGCAGGCAGGCAGGCAGGCAGGCAGGCAGGCAGGCAGATAGGCAGACATACAGACAGGCAGATAGACAGATAGACAGATAGATAGATCGATAGATAGATTGATAGAGCGAGAGATAGGGAGATAGATTGATTGATAGATAGACAGAGAAGAGAGACAGAAAGATATGGTAGGTGGGTGGGTAGGTAGTTAGTTAGGTAGGTACACATATAGATTAATACGGGTGCTGGGTGGGTTTAGGTCAACGAACCGTCTGGAAAACTCTTACCTGAATCACCAGTTGCTCAGAAGCTCCTGCCCTCCAATGTGAAAATTCAGACCTTTTATAGGAGGACATATCCGGTCGATTCTTTCCAACTGCCCGACAAAGTATGCCGACAAAGATCCCGACAAAGTATGCCGACAAAGATCGCCCGACAAAGTAGCCGACAAAGATCGCCTGACAAAGTATGCCGACAAAGATCGCCCGACAAAGTATGCTGACAAAGATCCCGACAAAAGTATGCCGACAAGATCGCCCGACAAAGTACGCCGACAAAGATCGCCCGACAAAGTATGCCGACAAAGAGCGCCCGACAAAGTATGCCGACAAAGAACGCCCGACAAAGTATGCCGACAAAGAGCGCCAGACAAAGTATGCCGACAAAGATCACCGCGCTTGTTAGGAAAATTTAATTTTCTTGCATGTCATTGTCAGGGTGTGGGGCCACACTTTCTCCCAACCCCACACTTTCTCCCAACCCCACACTTTCTCCCAATCCCACACTTTCTCCGAAATTCGGAGAATAATATAAAAGAGAAAATGTTTCATATTATTACACTGCGTGTATGATATGAAATATAAAAGAGAATAATGTAGAATGAGAAAGTGTTTTATATTATTACACTTTTTGTGTGCTAGTTGACTGAAACTCTCTCTCTCTCTCTCTCTCTCTCTCTCTCTCTCTCTCTCTCTCTTCTCTCTCTCTCAGAAATGGGAATTAACGGACAGAGGCGAAATGAGAAGGGGCGAAATGGGAAAGGGACGAATTGGGGGAGGGGGGGGGGGGGGGGGGGCAGGAAGGGGCGGAATGGGAAAGGGATGCCCTGGATGAACGGGAAGGGGCAGATTGAGGAAGGGGCGAAATAGGAATGAGGGGCGAAACAGAAAGGGGGCAGAACGGGACAGCGGCGACATGGAAAAGGGGCGAAATGGGAAAGGGACGAATTGGAAATGGGCGGAATAGGAAGGGCCGATATGGGAATAGATTGGGGACGAAATGGGAAGGGGTGAAGTGGGAAGGGGCGAAATGGGAGTAATCCGTGAGCATCATCCTTGACCCATAGTACCCTCCAAAGTTTCAGAAAGATCGGCCCAGTACTTTTGTTGCAGCGCGTGGAACACACTTTGCTCAGAGAGGGAGAGGGAGAGGGAGGAGAGGGAGGGAGGGAGAGGGAGAGGGAGAGGGAGGGGGGGAGAGAAGGGGGGGGGAGGGAGGGAGGGAGGGAGGGAGAGAGAGAGGGAGCACGAATCTTTTCGAACACGAATCTTTATTGAGGGTAATTGGTTAAGCTAAGAGTTTCTTTACACCAGGCCCTCTAGAGAAAAGAAAAAAAAAAGAAAAGAAAAAAAATCAACCACACACACATATATATGCACAAACGCACACACACTTATGCAAACAAATATATAATAATGAAAAGAGAAGAGAGAGAGAGAGAGGAGAGAGATAGAGAGAG
>CM031598.1:25220458-25290458 GCA_018398815.1 Conus ventricosus | reverse complement strand
AAAAAATGGACGACAAACTGGATGCGCTAATACAAAAGAGGCGCACTGGAGCACAAATTAGACACATTTGGAGGCACTGTATGCGGGAATTGCAGGGATGGGTAAAGAGTAAAACAACGATAGGTAAAGACACCTCCTCAGACAGCCAGGCACCCAGCATAACAAGGATGACATCTGTAGAAAAGAGAAATTTCACCAAGTACCAACAAAGGCTGCTTCAAAAATGAGAAAGAAGGTTTAAAGAGTTTTCGGGAAGGCTGGAAACACAGCACACAAAGGAGAATCAGCAAGACGGAGAAACTGAAAAAATAATAAATTATGATTGCGTCTTCAGAGATCTCTTCTAGTATTCCAGGACTCTATTCAAGCGGTCAAATTCAGGGACACTTACAGTAGAAAAAAATACTATTGTATAAGAAATATCCCAATGTCCTCAATGGCTTTATAATCTGAACCAGAATGGAAGTACTTGAAGAGCAGCGACAAATCGATAGCAGCTGATGGAGTGTACATTCCAAAAGAACAGAACCCGAGTTACACCAATGGGTTTAGTCCAGTACCCCTTTTGAAAGTTGAGGAGAAACTCTTCAGTTAGGCCAACTTAGTACATCAGAGGAAATAGAGAAAGGCAGGGGTAAAGAGAAAAAAGACCTCAACGTGGGGTGTCTCAATCTGGCAAACGAGTCTGTATCAGTTCCACAGATTGACTGTCGAGTAGTATTATGTCTCAAGAACTATGCCAGAAATATTGAAGAATTTCCATGGTTTTTCAATGAGGTTCTATATCGAGGGTTGACTGCCAGAACCCAGTGTCCCAAAAACATATATATAAGAGATACTGGGTTCTGGCAGTCAACCCTCGATATATACGAATGCACAAAAGACTGTATCAGTCTAGATGTTGGGATATAAGTGGGATGTGTAATTTCTCCAGTATTGTTTCCGTTGTTATTTTGAAGGCAGCCATGAGCCATTGCATGTTAAGCACACATCTGGAATCAAAACCAAATGCCTCATCTGAAAGCTTTCATGGATGACAAAGCAATTCCTTTCACAAAAGGGTGAAACATACAAACAATTGAAGCACTTAGACGAGCGAGTTATTTCATTCAAGATAGCTTCAAACCAGAAACGTCACGAAGCCTCTCCTACAGAGTGCCGGAAAAGTAACTGAAGAAGTTACATTCAATGTAACTACCAAGCTATCCCAACAGTGTTGGAAGAATTAGTCAACAATCTTGGAAAGGGGTGTGGTAACACCTTGGAAGATAAAGAAAGGATGAGAGACAACCAAGCAAATGACAGAAGAAGGCATGCAGTTCATAGACCAGTGTGGCTTTCCCAGCAAATACAAGACCTGCTGCCTACTGTTCATACTTACACTGCAGATTCTTCAGTAGAAAGAAACTCGTGGAGAGCGTGGCAGCAGAGAGTCCTCAGAAGAGAAGCCCCCTTCAAGCAAGTGTTTCGGCCCTTATCTCCTGACACTCTAGGGGGGTTGGGCCACACCCGGTTCATGACTCCGGATGTCCCTCTGCTGCCCCTTTTTTTTCCCCCCCATCTTGGGACGAGCCATGGCTGGGATTCGAACCCATGACCCTCTGGACATGCTCATTTTCTACTTAATGACTCGCGCTTTAACCACTGAGCCACAGGGACACCTGATATTTGTAGGGAAATTAAGCCTTATGAAGTTCACTTTTGTTCCTCCTTGACCAGATCCAGCTTGAACACCTCTCTGCCGCTTCTGCCATTGCTTTCAGGGCTCTGGTTTTTTCCTTCCCTGCAACTGAGAGCTGTTTCATGAGGCTGTATGCAGACGTTCCTACAAATCCCTAGCTCCAATTTCTGCAGTGAGGACTTTGACCTGATAGCCTTCTCTCCTCAGGTTGTTTGCCAGATCAGCATACTTTTCAGTCTTGTAGATTTGAGCTGCCTCCATTCTGTTCTCATATGGCACCGTGAGCTCGATCATGATCAGCTGCTTGGTTGACTTAGAGTGGACTACTATGTCTGGTCTCATGCCACTCTTGCTGATGATCTCTGGGTGACTCTGCCATTCTGGGAGGTCTGCAGTGCACTCCCAGTCATCTGCCCCATCCAGCAGACTCTGCCTGCATGTTTCGAGTGGCACTGTTGTTCTTCTACTGATATACAAAATGGACACTAGCAGGGTATAATTAATTGTTGCCTTACTCACCCAAAACATGCGGAAATGGCTTAATGTTCCACCAGCTCTTATTGACGCTGCACTCTACTGGCTCCAAGCAAAGCTGGAGCTACCTATGAAGTCCTAAATCGATCCTTGAGGTGGACAAAGTGGGGAAAATCGAGGTTGCTAATCTTACTTGAAAGGTCGAGACGAGAGGCATTGCTGTGAGATCAATCCAGCCAAGTTAACAACTGGCAGAAAATGGAACGTTAAGGAGACAGCGTATGTGGCAAAGGAAGACCTCAAGATCTGGAAAATGATATGACACGTGCAAACCAATAGACAGGGACTGGGATCAATAGAAATGAAGTAATGGTCAAACTGAAGAAGAGAGAGAGAGAGAGAGAGAGAGAGAGAGAGAGAGAGAGAGAGAGAGAGAGAGAGAGAGAGAGAGAGAGAGAGACTCGTGACTCGTGACTCGTGACTTTAATGTGAGGCCATCGGCCTATTCACATAAGCGAACAAGCAGGCAAGCAATGAAGCAAAGAAGCAAGAAAAAAAGAGAGAGAGAGAGAGAAGAGAGAGAAAGAGAGGAGAAGAGAGAGAGAGAGAGAGAGAGAGAGAGAGAGAGAGAGAGAGAGAGAGATTCCTTCAATGTCTATTTGTTTATTTCTTTCAATTGTTAACTATTATTATCCGTATCAATGTAAAGCTGATTTTACTCAGTAAAGAAAAAGCGCTCAACAATATTCCATTATAATTATACCCAGGGCAAATGGTGCGAAGCTGAGATAATGATTATATGCAACTGTAAGCCAGATTTAAATAATCATAGGTCAGGTTATTCTCAGCCTTAAGGAAACAAAAAAAAAATGAGGTGATGGCTTTCTGCGAGTAATCCGACGGAAGGTCAGACTCGACCTATTTGAAGCCAGACTATTTGCAACTTAAGTATGGTGGCTATCTACGGGTTATCCAGATGATAGCCAGGTTCCCCCGATGAGGCACTGAGGCGATGACTTTCAAAGGGTTCACCAGCTGGTACCTGGACTTCTGTCAGACATATTGAATTGATGACTTTCTAAGGAATATCCGACTAGAAACCAAGCTCGCCTGATTAGTCGTTGGGGGGATGGCTTTCAACGGGCTGTCCATTTAGGAGTCAGACTCGCCTGAATTCAGACTACGTTCATATATATTACTAACACTCCACACACCACTAGTACCATTGAAGCAAATTGTTCCTCAGTCTTCATGAGAAACATCTCAGTCATACAGAGCGCAGTGATGCAGTAAGTTGTTGAAATCCTGTGGTCCAGGGAATCCTATATGAAACTCCTGAGCACCACGAGCAAGACTATACACAGACAGCCTCTAGGCTCTCACTTTTTTTTTGTCCACTCTTCTGACCCACCTCAGTGACAGTGCACCCGCGCCGCTCCTACATCCATCCCATCTACAGCCACAGCCCAGCCAGCCCGGCTTGCTGCAGACAAGCCGTTATGCGGCAACCCACTGGAGGAGACACTGCACTGCTGCCAAGTCACTTCGGTGGTGTTCAGTGGCGCCTGTTCTGATCCAACAGACGCAGGACAGCGCCTACTTAGCCCCATACTGTCGACAATAATTGCTTAGTCGCGGAGCCGGCGTGAGTAAGCTCTCCCTCTGGAGGCCACCACCACATCCATCCAACGACAGCCCCCATGGACTCGCCAATACCGATGACCAAGACGGAATCAAACCAAGGCCACAGTCGTTGAGTGGACATCAAAACCAAGGTCACCACGAGAGCAGGGCATAAAGGACCACAGGATTTGAGACTGTGTTTTTTATGCTAATCGATGAGAATGAGGATGATGAAGATGATGCAACGGATTTCCATTCCGGTCCGAGTTTGCATGACAGGGCTCTGTACTCTACGCTTACTTTCATAATACATTCCAGAATCAACCAGCCCCGAGATAAACACACACCTGCAGTGTTGGTGAAAAAAATTGAGCAAGATTCTCAGAGACGCATTCATTAAGTGGATGAAACTCGTCTGTGTTATCCCAGTCTTCACAATTGAACCTATAGCAAACCCAACTCTGGGTAGGAACCAGTCGGGACAGAAAAATTCCACATGGCTCTGATGGGAATGGAACCCATGACCTCCCAGCCAGAAGTCCGCGACGCTAATCACTTTGCCACGGCGGCTGGTGGCACTCTTATGTTATAGCTGGAAGTTTGCCACCTTTGTCCAATGATCTTGTGATAGGATTTTGTTCCTTTTGGTTGTCCATTTATTTGAATCGGTGCTTTTCAAATCCTTAGATAGAAGTTGTTTTATAAGCGTTACAAGGCTCGAGAAAGTAGATGTGTATGGCTCAGATATAAATAACGCCTTGAGAGAGCTTGAGCGCTTTATCACTAGTCTAATCCGCACGTTCATATAATAGTTCAATGTAATGTACTTCTAGACCCAAGATTGTTTCAAATACATGTACATCAAATTCACTTCATCGATTCGATTTCTTTGAAACACAAGCACGATCGACGTGAATCAAATGCAAGACATCGCCTGGCAAAAGATTTCAGCTGAATCGCATCCCCTGAGAAGTCAGTCCAGTTTCACAATGTTCACTAATCCTCGTGTTAACACTCGAGTACATGTCTGAATTAACGTAGTACTTCACATATAATCCTCACAATTATGCACAAAAATTTCTACTTTGGTTATTACCGCAGTGGCAACCTGAATGACGACCTGAACTTGAGGTCTGAAGACAGGAGTCGCTGTGTGGGCTGTAATAGAACTAATGACTTTTGCTGTCAGTGTTGGACACTTCAATTGGTGCAGAAGATAGACTGAGGTGAATGTCTAGAACTAGTTCTGATCTTTGGTTGCCTATATCCAGACAGACAAAAAATGGAATCTTCACATTGATATCACAACAGTTTAGCATACATAACATTTGTTGAAAATATAACTATAAGCATTATTTTCTGAAATAGCTAATCTGAATCTATTCATTACAAACGGGAGACGTCTGTCCATACGCAAAAAAGATGTACCTGAACTTAATGTAGAAGACTGTAAATTCTGTGTGAGTAGCTAATTTTAATCTAGTTATAACAAATGGGAGACGTCTGTTCACATTTTGCACAAGACGTCCAAACTTAAGGTATAGAACTTTAAATCCTGTATGTCATGATACTGCTGTTTCAATGAATCTGAATGGGTTCCAGTTTTGTCACCTGCAATTTAGCAATCATTGGCAAAAATGGTTTCTACATTCATAACGTTTCACAACTTCCTGATACGCCTATCCGAACGTACGTCCTAGCTTACAAAGACACCTATACACATTTGTGATACCCAGTTAATTTTGTCTTTTATGTCAAGACAAGAAAATCATTTTTTTTAAACTTTCGACGGAATCGATCATCGTTTGTAAGTAGCAAACAGAAGGGTACGATAAATTGTTTTTATTCTTATTGAGCAGGAAACATAAATTGATAGTACACGGAGAGAGAGAGAGAGAGAGAGAGAGAGAGAGGAGAGAAGAGAGAGAGAGAGAGAGGGGGGGGGGGGCAGAGACAGACAGACAGACAGACAGACAGAGAGTGAGAGATATGTTTTTGCAGTATAATAGATTCTTAGAAAAAATGTGTGTATGTTTGTCCGTATGCATGCGTGTGAGACTTCTATAGAAAATGTATAAGTGAGCGTGTGTGTGTGTGTGTGTGTGTGTGTGTGTGTGTGTGTGTGTGTGTGTGTGTGTGTGTGTGTGTGTATGCGTACATGTGTGTGTGTATGAGTGTGTTCGAGGGTGTGTGTGTATGTCTGTGTGTATGTCCGAAGGTTAGCAGAGGGATTTATATTTCTGTTAAAAAAGCGTACAATACAATATAAATGACAACATAATGAAATCAAAGGAGGCGATCACTTTGAAGGTTTAAATCAGCACTAAAGACAACAATTCCTCAAGTTGATCGTGCATCCGGTGTGGTGAAACAATACGGAGCATATGAAAACTGTATTTTTTTCTAAAATGACTGAACCACCCTTGTCTTCTGCCTTTCACTAATCCTTAGTTTACATGAGCCATTTACAACATCTATTTCATTTAAACTATAATCCCTTCATAGAAAGCGATGAAGAATCATCACGTGAAATCATGTAAGTTTCACTTCTTGCATTTAAAACAAGGGATAGCGTATTTTGTTTTCATTCTGTTTCAGTGTAAAGTTGCCTTGTTTATTACACAATCTACATCACGTTCATATCATTTAAGAGATCATACTGAAATTCTATTAATTCTATGAACTGGAAACAACAACGCAACAAAGACTGATTTCGACAAAAGTGTCCTTTTAGTATGTAACCCTCATATTTCTTGATAGTGTTCACAACACTTGTGATATGTGATGCGTAGGTGTTTAAGTGACAAGATTTTTATTACAACAAATTTCGTTTCTTTCAAGTACGTTAAGCAGAATGTAGTTTCTGCTATTTCCATGTGTTGTTACAAAGTAGAGGTTACAATATGTTGAATAAACAGTAAACAAGTGGGGTAACTTTTGCTCTCCATAAGAAAACCCAACACAGAGTAACTTTTATTCAAGACTGGCACAGCCTTTTAAACTTGAATAAAGTCAGACAAATACAAAGACGAACAATCTAATAGCGGGGAAAAAAACAAGCGCAGGCCAACAACTCAACTGTCTTCATAGCAGACTTAGCAAAATTTGGATTTTAGGAGTCGGGGGGGGGGGGGGGGGGGGGGGGGGTGTGGTGTAAGATGGAAAAACTGGGAACATGAAATTTAGAAAATATATTGCAGATATGAAAACTCTTCACTAGCTACATAAGGGAACCATCGCAATCCCTTTTGAAGGCAGATATATTTGTATTGCCTGCTCCGAGGCCTTTCGTCCGCTGGATCAGAACTCATCAGGGAGACACAGCCGGTTATGTCTGCCCTCCTGGGGCCAAATAGAGACACACCACAGTCCATAATATCGTGGTGTTCTCACCACCAAGGGTGCAAAAAAGAATCCAATAGCACCCCAAAGCAACCAGCGAAGGGTATAGTAAATGAAACCAAACGAAAGTATGGGGAGGAAAGAAGTTGCTTAAAAACTAATGACATTACGGAAATTGTATAAATGTAGGGGACAATCTTTGAGCCTACGCTTGAGGATCACCCAAGGATGCAAGGGAGATCAAAAGACAAACGCAAAGACCGACAAAAATAAATACAAATAACCTCGATTTAATCGAAACGAAATTGTCGGTTCTGCTAACTGTTCAAATGACGTTTTTGCTTGATTTTATGATGAGTTTTATTTGTTATACAGAAAGATTTTACCTACATAAAAAGGTACATGTGATTAAATCTTTATAAAAAAAAAAGCATCGAATCAATTAACATTCATTATTCTGTTTATTTGTAACAGTTTTAACAAAAAATAATGAACACGTCTTCTTTTGTGATTACAAGGATTGTTGGCTAATCTATGGAAACCACGTTTTTCCGTGCTCTCTCTCTCTCTCTCTCTCTCTCTCTCTCTCTCTCTCTCTCTCTCTCTCTGGCATCTTTGTGGACTTCAGAAAGGCATTCGATTCTGTGAACAGAAATGTTTTATGGGCAGTTTTGAGAAAATTGGTGTGAAAGGAAAACTTTATCAAGCAATACGAAGTGTTTACGATTCTGTATTAGCATGTGTACGAGATAAATGTTGTTCTTCAGATTACTTTGAATGCCCAAGGGGGCTGAAACAAGGATGTCTACTTAGCCGCTCTTATTTTCGTTTTTCATAAACGAATTGGCTGTGGATTTGTCAAGCAATGGAAAACATGGTATTCAGCTCATTCTTGGTGCAGTTAAAATTTCTTATTATTGTTTGCGGATGATGTTATTTTGTTATCTGACTCTGTTATTGGGCTCCAGAATCAAATAAATAGTCTTAGAGAAGGGGCAGATCGATTAAAGTTATCAGTAAATCTTGACAAAACAAATGCAATGGTTTTCAGAAAAGGTGGCTACTTAAGTGACAGAGAAAGATGGTTTTATGGAAATGAAGAAGTAAAGGTAACTAACTCGTACAAATACTTAGGGATGGCTTTTACCACAAAGTTGAGTGTTAGCAGTGCTCTGTCTGATGTTTGCAGAAAGGCAAAAAAAGGAGTGATGGAAATTATGAAATCATTAAGAAGACTATACACTATTGATATAAATTTATTTTGGAAGCTTTTCGATGCACAAATTCAGCCTATCCTAACATACGCAGCTGAAGTCTGGGGATTAGAACAAGACAGTAAACAGATTGAAAATGTCCACATGTTTGCCATAAAAAGATATCTGAATGTACCCCTACATACATCAAATAAAACTGATTATATGGAGAAACTGGGAGGTATTCTCTACGCGTTACAACTACTGTAAAATGCATCAAATATGGTTAAAACTAGTCAGACTCCCCATGTCGAGAATATGTAGGCAAGCTACGAAATGCTTCTGTTACAGCACGAATCTGGTCACTTTAATTGGGTGACAGAAGTACAAAAGACTGACTGAAAATGGCTTTGGTATTGTTTGGCTGAACCAGGGAGTTTTGTTCCGAATATGGTTTTTATAACAGAATTCAAAGACAGACTCATTTCCTGTTTCAAACAAAATTGGCATGCAGAAATAGATAATAACGATAAATATAGATACTTCTGTTCCTTCAAAATATTTTTCAGGCAGAAAAGTACCTAACGTTAGTTACAAATAAATGGCACAGAATCAGCTTGGCCAGATTTAGGTTAAGGGTTAGTGGTCTAAAAAACTGTAAGCAATGGTTCTTAAGTTCTGAATATTCGAATGACACTATTTGCCCATCTTGTGGAAATGAATTAGAAAACGAAGAACATTTTTTGTTTCATTGTACTACTTATGCTGACAAACGTAAAAGCTGCAGTGTGTTGAATACTCGTTCATTCCACCAAAATAATGCTAGCGTTGCTTCAGTGTTATCTAATAATAATGAACGTGTTGTTAAAGAAGTGGCTAAGTACATAGCTGAAGCCATGTATGTGGAGAAAAAAGATAATTGAGCAAAATACCGGTTAACATAAGGATGAGCCAATGTGCGGATGTTCTGGGGAGGGCGGGGGGCTGGGGAGGGTGTGTGGGCTGGCGGAATAGGGGGAGGGAGAGGGAAGGGTTAGTGGTCAAGTGTGTGTGATTATGGCGGTATGGATGTTGGGGGATAATAGTAGAAAGGTAGCGGGGTGGGGCGGAGGGAAAGGTGAGGACGTGTGTGTGTGGTGCGTGTGCGCGTGTGTGTGTGTGTGTGTGTGTGTGTGTGTGTGTGTGTGTGTGTGTGTGTGAGTACGTATACGCATGAAATTTCTGCTTTTTGTATCGGTGAATGCATTTGCCAACCCCCTTGTCTAAAAGGCTTAACTGCTAAACGGACAATAAAAAATGTCATGGTGTCAGTGTCTCTCTGGCATCATTAAAATGAAGCAATTATCAACAGTGTGGACAAGAACCCAGATCCATGAAAATATATGGTGAAAAATAGATATAAAAATGACATCAACGGTTGACAGAGGGACGTTGAAAACATCCCCTCCACGTGTTCCAATAACTGACAATGCGACCTTCAATGCTAATTTCTCAGGACACTGGCAGACTGTTGTGGACAACACATCCCTTCGTGAAGATTGCATCCTGTTATATTCAGTGAGATGGAGTACTTTGCCTTGGGACAATCGTGATAACATTGTCAGTGCAGAAGTAGAAAACACAATCCGCATGATCAAGAACAACGCGCTAGGGCTGCTATTTCTGATTGGTGGGCTGGCTAACGTCATTAACATGGCGGTATTCTACAAACAGGGACTGAAGGATCGCGTTAATCTATGTCTCTTTGCCTTGTCCTTTGCTGATGGCATGTATCTGGCAATGGCGATGTTGCATCATGGGGAACAACTCTTCTCATAGTTCTCTACAAGGGAAAGATTTGGCCCAATTCAAACGTTTTTGGTGAATCTAAGTTTGTCAGTGTTCTGCTTTCCATTTATGTCTATATCACAATTTCTTTCTGCAGTCATTGCTGCAGAGAGGTGCCTGTGTGTTTTCAATCCTCTCAAAGTCCGCAGTCTGTTACGCACTAGAACGATGATGGTTTTCATCCTTTTGATATCCGCCTTGGTATTTGGTCTGCATTTTATTGTGAATTTTCGATATCGCATTGGATGTGTATATGATCCAACGTCAGGCGCGATTATCAAGACAGGCATCGAGGGACGATTCTACAAGGCACATAAGGAGTTCATCAATAATCTTGAAAGTATCGTATTTGGTGTTGGTCTCCCTGGGGTGTCGATGATCACAGTGACAGTAACGACAATCATGACGATCGTGAAACTTCGACAGGCAATGTCATGGCGATCTAAAACTTCGTCATCACTCTCTCCTCGCGAAGTGGCCCTGACCAAGATTCTTGTCCGTAACTCCATCTTCTTTCTTGTTTGCTCATCTCCCTTCGCTCTAGACCAATTTGTTCGGATCTTTTTTCCAGAAATGAACCTTGGGCGACGAAATCAAAACTTCTTCTTTTCTCTAATATGGATTAATCAGACTTTCAGCTTCATAAATTCAACCTTCTACATCGTCTTTTATTACACTATGGGGTCCACTTCAGGGAAATATTCTGGACACTGTTTAACAGAAACCCACAGCTGAAAAGTAGGAGGAGCAATGAAAATAGTCAGAGAAAATAGAAAATCAGAGAAGCTGGAAACATGTGCTAAACAGTTGACAGAAATTATGACTAATCAATGAATATCGTCCTTTAAATTGCTGTAAGCATTTTTTGTTTGTAGTATGCACACGAGTATTGTTTGGAACAATTTTGGCAGATTTAATCAAAAAGGAAGTGTATACTTCATGTTAGGCGTTCCTGTCTCTGTTCATTACATGTTGCAGCTTGTGTGCATTGCTCTGTGTGTTTGTAATTTGCTAGAGTAGTGCGTTTCTTTTCTCCTCTGTTTGTGGTTTGCAGAAGCCAGTGTGTTTTCCTCTATTTGTTTCGTAGTGAAAACGTCTTTTTCCCAACCTCCTTGAAAATTCTCAAGTGTTCCAAACGCTAAAGCACATCAATCAAAGTACATGACATCTGAACTTGACAGGGGGGGGGGGGGCGATTCTGAACCTGAGGGAGAACTGATATACCCATCCTCCCAGTTCCAAAACCAGATTTTAATGAATGTTTTTGGACATTATCGCGAAACCCTCAGAGTGGGTATAAATGCAAGAGCCAATGTCCATTTCTCTGTCAGATAGAACGGATAATGATAGATCTTATCCCCTGGGGCGAGGGGGAGGGTGAATTTGGCCATATGCCTTTTTCCACCAACCGAGAAGTAAATTTTGGCGTGATGTGATAATGGAATATTTTACTGGGTCTAAGATATTCCAAGTGATGTATTGTACTGCAGACCCTATCACTGCATGCACACGGAACAAAATTTCAAAACAGGCATTCGGATTGCCTCATCTCCATTCTCTTGTGCTCCCTGGGATGGGCTACTTTCGGAGAGAATAATCTGGAATGAGCATATGCTGTCGTCTGTGACAGGTCCACCTGTTATCTGCTGTGCATTTTGCAACTGCTGTAAAGGGAGTGAAATATTAATGCAAAAGTTAACACTTAAGTGTGGCAGACATATTAGTATAAGACCAAAACGAAATTGCGAGAAACTGGTCTTCAAAGAAGGTTCGGCTGGAAGTAAACATGGCGTATGGCAGGGAGCGTAACAGGCCGGTGGGGAGAGAGAAGCAAGGGAGCAGGCGATTACCAGAAAGAATGATATCAGTCTAACATGCTGATTCCAGCACTACATCAAGAGATACCGTCAGATAATAAACTTGCTTCTAAAATTCACAAAGGTTAAAACGAAGACTAACGAAAGCAACGTATGAAAACATCATGACTACGCTGCCTGATCCCTGCATCGTGAATAATTGAACAGTAATTGAAAAATGAGAAGTTGGAGAGAGAGAAAGAGAGAGGGAGAGAAATGAGAGAAAAGAGAAGTGAGAGAGAGGGGGGATGAGAGAGGAGAGAGAGGGAGGAGAGAGGAGAGAGAGAGAGAGAGAGGAGAGAGAGAGAGAGAGAGAGAGAGAGAGAGAGAGAGAACTTGTTATATCTGTGGTTTGTCTGAAGAAGAAAAATGTGTCGAAAATTCACTCATCAGTTCCGGATTGTTTATGAAAATGTGTCATATCAGTACCACATGCATTTTGACTCGTTATCAGTAATGATGCGGTCTGTCAGTCAATAATCATCATCATCGTCCTTGTTGCTCTTGATGTTTTGTATTATTATTATTATTATTGTTATTATCATTCGTGTTTATGATGATGATGATGATGATGATGATGATGATGATGATGATGATGATGATGATTATTATGATCATCATCATTATTATCATTATATTACTATTATGACTATCATCATAATCATCATCATCATCGTCATTATCATCATCATCATCATCATCATCATCATAATTGTTGTTCTTGTTATTTTTTTCCTTTTTTGTGTACCATCTTCTGTGCCACGTTCCAGCCAAACCCGGTCGGTCCCGCGAAGGCCCCGGCACCGGCAATCGATATAGAGCAGTGAATGTCAAGTCGTCAAGAGGCAACCCACTGGAGGGGGCACTTCACTGCTGCCGAGTCACTTCGGTGGTGCTCAATGGCGCCTGTTCTGATCCATCATGCGCAGGACATCACCCACTAAGCCCCTACTGACGACAATAATTACTCAGTCGTGGAGCCAGGGTGAGTAAGCTCTCCCTCCGGAGGGTGCTACACGTCCGTCCATCGACATCGCCCCATGGACTCGCCGATACTGGGACCTCGACGTAATCAAACCAAAGTCACTGACGTGGAGCGGACATCCAAACTCTGGCCACCATGAGAGCAAGGCATGAAGGGCTACAGAATTTGAGACTTTTTTTATGCTGATCGATGAGAATGAGGATGATGAAGATGATGCTACGGATTGCCATTTTTGGTCTGAGTATGCATGACAGCACTGTACTCTACGCATCCTCTCATAATATATCCTGGCGTCAACCAGGCCCGAGAGATACAAGACACCTGCAGTGTTGGTCAGGAAATTTGAGCAACACTCTCAGAGACACATCCATTAAGTGGATGAAACTCTACGACCTGGGCCCAGGCTTCCCAACTGAGCCCATAGCAAATTCAACTCTGGGATGGAGCTGGTCGGGGCAGATTATTGTTATTATCATTGTCGTTAGCATTAGCATAAGTAAGGTTATTACTGTCAATATTATCATCATCAACACACATCATCATCATCATCATCATCATTATTATGATTAATATTGTCATTATTATTATTATTATATTGTTATTATTTTTACTATTATTATTATTATTATTATTATTTATTATTATTTTATTATTATTATTATTATTATTATTATTGCTGTTGGTGTTATTCACGATTGTGAGAGAAGATGGCTTATTGACAGAAAGAAGGTCAGAAAGCTTCATCATCACCATCATGATTGTTACAAATTTTATTACTGCAATTATTATTATTATGATTATTTATTATATCATCACCATCACCATCATCATCATCATCATCATTATCATCATCATCAAAATCGTCACAATTTTCATTTTGATTACTATGACTTTTATTAGTGTTGTTATTTATCATCACCACCACCACCACCACAACCATCATCATCATCAACATTATCATCGTCGTCGTCGCCGTCGTTGTTGTCGGTTTCATTTCAAATTTCATTTTGATTACTATGATTGTCCTTATTTTCGTTGTTTATCATCCTCATCCATCATCTTATCATTATCTTGGTGACGGACCGTTTCCTGTCCAGTCACAAATTTTCATGCGACCGTGCTAACCGGAAGGTAGTCGTCCGGAAGCCGGTTGAAAAGTTTACCTGACTGCTGCTCACGTGCGCACTGTTAAAGCCTAGTGAGCTGAAACGGTTATGCAGTCTCTGCAGTGATTCCGGCAACGCAACTACCCTGAGGGCCGAAGAGGGACTCCCGTTTGTTTTGTTGGCAGTCAGGTATTTATCATTCAATATTTATTTATTAGCAAACCGAAACCGTATTCCCGTTTAGGAGCGACTGAAACTTCCTCAGAGCACTGTGAAGGTTTTGTTTAGAAAACAAAAGTATTTGTTGTGTTCTGTTATCCTATGATTTGATAGGGTAGCAAAACGAAATTGTTTCGGAAAACATGAATAGATGAAGTGAGTGTTAAGGGAAGTGCTCTTCAGGAAAAAAAAATGTTGTTTATTCTGTGACTTAACTATAGTTATGAACTTCATGATGAAAAAGGTGTTTATTCCAATGTGGTTTGCGAGAAGAGGGAGAGTTTTGATGCTATGGATAATAAATAAGCTTCCAGAGTGAGCGACAGAGACTTCATATATGATGGTTTGATTTTTGATGTAGATGAGTATTTAACTCACTCTTGATATGAATATTGCATAGTTGTGTGTTGGTAAACAAAGAGTGTGTGGAAACCTTTCCCTTACATATATTGAAGTAGATGAATCTTTTGGAAAAAGATACCTTCTAAAATCTAGTGATTACATGAAATGAAATGAACATTCTTGTCGTGTTACAAGAAAAATGAATGAACATTTTGGCGAGACATTTATAGTTTGATGAAAAGTAATCATTAATTGTGTGTAAAGAATTGTATTCGTGGTTTATTGAAGAGGGTCTAGGTGGGAATCCTTTCCCCAATTTGGAAAACTAGATTCTGAAAGATTTATATTGAAATCCTTTCCTGTGTAGTGCTGCGATTCCGGAAAAGGAAATGTTGTAGTGTTATGATTCCGGAAAAGGGAATGATGTAGCGTTATGATTCCGAAAAAAGGAATGTTGTTGTGTTGAAGAAAGAATATGCTGATGTTTGTCCCAAGTTCTAGTGGAATGTGATGAGGCTAATGGATATGAATGTAGTCGTGATTGTAATGAATAGTAGCCATGATAACCAAGGTAGTTAATCAGTTCCCCCCAGGTAGAAGTGTACCCTGGACTGGTAAGCTTAACCTGCATTGCATGCAAAGTGCTAGAATCCATCATAAGAGATGTCATAGTATCTCACTTCACTGATAATAATTTGTTTGCAGTATGCCAGCATGCTTTCGTAAAAAAAGGTCTTGCATATCACAACTACTTGAAGTTATGGAAGATTTAGTTAACATGCTAGAGAATAAGTATCTGTTGATATAATTTACCTTGATTTCCGTAAAGCTTTTGATACGGTTCCGCATGAGAGATTATTGAAAAAATGGAAGCATACAGTATATGTAGTAGGTAAGTTGCTAAACTGGATTAGAGATTTTTTGTCAAATAGAAAACAAAGAGTAAGAGTGGGTAACTGTATGTCGACAGAGAAAGATGTTATGAGTGGTATTCCCCAAGGGAGCATTTTACGACCTGTACTGTTTACTATTTTTTTTATAAATGACCTTCCAGATGAGGTAAATAGTTTTTGTAAAATTTTTGCTGATGATGACAAATCAGATAACTATAATAGTCTGCAAGAAAATTTAAATTGCCTCCAAAAGTGGTCAGACAAGTGGAATCTATATTTTAATGTTGAAAAATGTAAAGTTTTGCATGTTGGCAAAAACAATCCAGAACATGAATACAACATGAGAATAGATGGTGGAAATAGGCTGGTACAGAAATGTGAGGAAGAAAAGGATCTGGGTGTAATCTTTGATAAAGATTTACTTTTTGATACTCACATTCAAAAGTGTATAAATAAAGCAAACCAAATGATTGGATTAATAAAAAGAACTTTTATTTACCTAAATAAAGAAACGTTTTTAAAGTTATATAAAGCTATGGTTAGACCGCATCTTGAATATGGCAATATAATCTGGTACCCACACTTGAAAAGACAGTCAATAGCAATCGAAAGAGTACAGAGAAGAGCTACTAAAATCTTGCAAGAATGTACAAACATGTCTTATACAGATAGATTAAATTACTTAAATTTGCACTCTTTAAAAGGTAGACGTATTAGAGGGGATTTGATTGAAGTGTTCAAAATATTTCACCAGCAAACGGACATACAGTGGGACTATTTGTTTGAGGCTGCTAAAACAGATAGAACAAGAAATTCGGAAGGCAAAATATTTGTTAAGCAGTTTCATACTAATATGGGGAGATTCATGTTCAGTAACAGAGTTATTGCTAACTGGAACAGTTTGCCAACTGCACTTAAATTAGCTAAAAATACTAATGTTTTTAAGAAGTTGCTGGATGAAGACTTGAAATTTAAAGTACAGTTTAGAAGCTTTGATGAATAAGAAAGAAAATTTATATTGCATGCATTTTCAACCCTGTATAAAAGTAAAATAACACGAGGGGACATTGAAAGGCTTAACGGCCAATGTATATGATTACGTCCCTACTACTACTACTTACTACTACTACTACTACTACTGGACTGAAGGGGACTGGCTGCCATTTTCTGAAGGTCAGGGCCGTAGCTGAGTTCTACCCCCTTGTTCTCTGCCCTGTGTCGGTGTTGAGAGGCTGGCCTGAGTGCCGACAAGTACCCTACCTGCCACTGCTCCCCGGGGCCGACTTCCCGCTGAGCCAGTTGGGCCGGAGACGCCGCTGCTGCCAAGCCAGAGCGCTGCTCCCGAGTTTTGAACCAGCGACCTGTTGGCTAGGCCGTCGTTGCGTTCTGTGTTTCTGTGTGTGAGCCACAGCTCCCGTGTGAGACTGTCGACTTGTCGTCGGCAGAGACGACGTGAGTGTGGTAGTGATTTTGAGCCACAGCTCTGTGAAATTCCAATAGTCCTGTGTCGGACTTGATGCTGTAGTCGTCGCCTTTGTTGTCTTCGTCCTCTTCATCGTTTCGTCGTCGTCATCGTCTACGTCGTCGTTGGAACCAGCAGCGCTAGTAGATAGCCAGCTATATATAGATACATTTTGTGTGTACGCCTTATGGTTGGCGTGCCGACTTTTGATGTTCGTGCATTTATTATATACGTTTGTCTGATGGCTCGGGCAGCATAAAACAAACAAGTGTTGTTCTGTTGCCTGGGTGAGTGGGTGTGTGTATGTGAATTGGAAAAGTCGTGCATGCATCCATAATTTCTGTGTGAGTCAGACAGTCAGACACCTGCGGACACGACCCATTCCATCCGTAACAATCTTCATCATTATTATACATTAAAAATCAAAACTTACTACAACAAAAAACATGGCGTATGGCTCTTTCGTGTAAAGCCAGCAGGTTAAAGAAATGTGTCTTTAAAGACAAAGCAACCCTTGCCATGGAGGTTGGACCAAGAGGGGTCGTAGGTGCATCGGCAGACGATCTCGTGTAACAGCTCTCTGCTTGCACTGAGATGAGAACCAGATCTCTGAAGGCAATGGGAAGCCAGCTGAAAACAATCAGGGCTGAAACACTTGTCAAAGGTGGGAAGGAGGGGGGGGGGGGGCGTATTCTTGTATTCACTGAAAACATTCAATCGTCAAACTTCATTAGAATTTCGCTTTACTGACACTCAGCTCGACTGTTGACTTCCGGGAACAGTCTAGAGGGGGTCTGGGGAAAAAGCAGGTTTATGGGCTTTGTGCTATTGCTCATCACTTCGCTTTTTTCTTACCCACTACTGGTACCAAAACACAAAAGAGACTCTCCAGAATCATCAAAAGGGGGATCGACCAATGAATCTATCAACATCCATCTGATCAGGACTTGAAATCGAGAACTGACTATAAGTAATGTACAAGTCGAATTCTCTTGTGTCTCTGGAAGGGAAAATCTCCACAAAGCATGGCATGAAAATCCAACGGGCGAAAACGAGCAGGACACGGATAGATGAACGAACAGAGAAGTACTGTTCCAGTGGATTAAAACGTCAACAAATCCAGACCTGGATTTAAACCATAGTGCTAAGGATATTCATGCTGACTGTTTGAATGAGGAATTTGAATGGGCTCTGGTATGAAACGCGAGAAACTCAGCTTGCCATCTTCAAGTCCTAAAAAGGAATGAGAGGTAAACATGGACAACAAACTGGATGCGCTATCAGAAACACGCGCACTGGAGAACAAATTACACATATTTGGAGACATTGTATGCGGGAATTGCAGGGATGGTTAAAGAGTAAAACAACGATAGGTAAAGACACCTCCTCAAATAGCCAGGCACCAGCATAACAAGGATGACATCTGTAGAAAAGAGGAATTTCAAGAAGTACCAACAAAGGCTGCTTCAAAAATGAGACAGAAGGTTCGAAGAGTTTTCGGGAAGACTGGAAACACCTCACACAAAGGAGAATCAGCAAGATGGAGAAATTGAAAAAATAATAAATCCAAGATTGCATCTTCAGAGGTCTATTCTAGTATTCCAGGACTCTATTCAAGCGGCCAAATTCAGGGACACTTACAGTAGAAAAAAACACTATTGTATAAAAAATATCCCAATGTCCTCAATGGCTTTATAATCTGAATCAGAATGGAAGAACTTAAAGATCAGAGACAAATCGATAGCAGCTGATGGGGTGTACATTCCAAAAGAGCAGAACCCGAGTTACACCGATGAGTTCAGTCCAGTATCCCTTCTGAAAGTTGATGAGAAACTCTTCAGTTAGGCCAGCTTAGTACCCCAAAGAAAAAGAGCACTTTGGAGAGTTAGTCCAGACAGTTGGGCATGCAGGGTGTGTCTGGCTTTGTGGAACACACAACTATGATTTCAGAGGAAATACAGAAAGGCAGGGGTAAAGAGAAAAAAGACCTCAACGTGGGGTGTCTCTGGCAAACGAGTCTGTATCAGTTCCACAGATTGACTGTCGAGTCGTATTATGTCCCAAGGAATATGCCAGAAATATTGAAGAAGAATTTTCATGGTTTTTCAGTGAGGTTCTATATCGAGGGTTGACTGCCAGAAACCAGTGTCCCATATACATATATATAAGAGATACTGGGTTCTGGCAGTCAACCCTCGATATATACGAATGCACAAAAGACTGTATCAGTCTAGATGTTGGGATGTAAGTGGGATGTGTAATTTCTCCAGTATTGTTTCCGTTGTTATTTTGAAGGCAGCCATGATCCATTGCATGTTAAGCACACATCTGGAATCAAAACCAAATGCCTCATCTAAAAGCTTTCATGGATGGCAAAGCAATTCCTTTCACAAAAAGTTGAAACACACAAACAATTAAAGCACTTAGACGAGCGAGTCATTTCATTCAAGATAGCTTCAAACCAGAAACGTCACGAAGCCTCTCCCTACAGAGTGCCGGAAAAGTAACTGAAGAAGTTACATTCAATGTAATTACCAAGCTATCCCGACAGTGTTGGAAGACTTATCAACAATCTTGGAAAGGGGTATGGTAACACCTTGGAAGATAAAGAAAGGATGAGAGACGACCAAGCAAATGACAGAAGAAGGCATGCAGTTCATAGACCAGTGTGGCTTTCCCAGCAAATACAAGACCTGCTGCCTACTGTTCATACTTATACTGCAGATTCTTCAGATTCTACTGATATACAAAATGGACACTAGCAGGGTATAATTAATTGTTGCCTTACTCACCCGAAACATGAGGACATGGCTTAATGTTCCACCAGCTCTTATTGACGCTGCACTCTACTGGCTCCATGCAGAGCTGGAGCTACCTATGAAGTCCTCAATCCATCCTTGAGGTGGACAAAGTGGGGAAAATCGAGGTTGCTAATCATACTTGAAAACTGGAGAGACATTGCTGTGAGATCAATCCAGCCAAGTTAACAACTGGCAGAAAATGGAAAGTTAAGGAGACAGCGTATGTGGCAAAGGAAGACCTCAAGACCTGGAAAAATGATATGACACGTGCAAACCAACAGACAGGGACTGGGATCAACAGAAATGAAGTAATGGTCAAACTGAGAAAGGAACGCAAAAGAGAGAGAGAGAGAGAGAGAGAGAGAGAGAGAGAGAGAGAGAGACTTAAGATTCAAGATATTTTATTCATATTAGGCCTCAGCCCATCATGAAGGGGAATGTGAACATGTAACTGAGTGAAGATATATAACAGATTCAAAATACAATTTAACGATGATATAAATGTATTCATGCACCTTTCAAGAAGTCACAGCATCTCTCATTTTAAATCCCTTACACAAAAACAAAGAAAGATTACGCACATCTTCAGGTTTGGGCGATGACAATAGCAAACTCAGTTTAAACAGTGAAGGATGTCTATAATATTTAGGCTTAATTAACATTTCGCGTATACGTTTAAGAGCTGGACAACAGAGAACAACATGCACCTCACTTTCTTCGCTTTCAGTACATAAGGGACAAATTAAATCGTTGAACATAGACGTTTTGTATCGATAGCGATGTAATGCCAGCTCAGAAATCCCTAGCCTAAATCTAGTCGTAATATATTTTAGGTGCCTATCAATATCTAAATGTAAATAAGGTTTTAAACTGTAGTCACTGCAAAAAGCTCTATACAAGCTGAATCTATCACTAGTTTGAAAGTGATCAGACCACGTTTGCCACCTACAGTCAGTCTTCCTTTGCTTGAAACAACGTATAAAGCCATGAACATTTCCGACGCCTTGACTCGCCCAAACAAATCCAAATCTATATTTAAAAAAACATAAGCAAACATTTGTTACCCAATTTTTCTTATCTTTTGCTTCAAGATCAAATAACTTATCATAAGCTTTGCGTGGAAACCTGTGATTCTCCATTTGTATCAGCTTAAGCCAATAGCGAATACACTTAACAGCAGAATTTATATATATATTGGATACCGATTTGTTTCACCATAAACAATGTCATTGGGTGTTCGTCTGTCTACTCCTAAAAATGTCTTCAAAGCAAATAAATGGACTGATTCACAATGAACAACAGCATTGTCTAGGCCCCATAATTGAGAACCACACTGCACAACTGGGTGTATCTGATAATCAAACAATTTCATAAATAAATTAAAAGAGTTGTTATTTAACATGTATAACCTTTTAAGAACATAAATCAAAGCATTCTTAGCTCTGCTTGCAAGGTCTTTGCATGCAGCAGTGACGATCAAGCGCATAGAGAAAAAATTTCCTAAATATTTATACGCATTAACCACAGGCATTCTTTCACCGTTATACAACCATTTTTCTCTCACACTCAAATATCCACCCTTCCGAAATACAATGATATTACTTTTAGTCATATTAACTTTAAGTTGAAGAGATTCAGCGGCACATTATAAGCTGTTCAATTGTGTTTGCAGACCTGTAACTGTTCCAGCCATCAAAACGACATCGTCAACCAACAACAGAATAAATAATTCGAATGCATCCAGTGAAAATCGAGCGCCATGTCTTCCTTTATCAATTACTTCAACCGCCAGTTCGTTAATAAAAAGAGAGAACAGAACAGGGCTGCAAGCATCTCCTTGCCTTAATCCTGATGTGCAGGCAATGTCATCTGTTAACATAGAACCACATCGAACTCTTGCTTTGACATCATTGTACATGCTTTTAATGCATCTAAATAATTTACCTTTAATGCCATTTTTCAAGAGAATTGGCCAAAGGATATTTCGATTTATCGTGTCAAAAGCTTTTTCGAAATCAATAAACGCGACATACAATTTTCGATTATAACAAAACTGTTTCTGTACAAGAGCTAGTAAGGAAAACATGTGGTCGACTGTTGAGTATCCTCCTCTTAAATCCAGCTTGATAATCACCTGTGATATTGTGTTCATCCACCCATTCTTGCAGTCTATTATTTATCACTATACCAAATAATTTAGCTACTAACATCGCTCAAGGAAATTCCCCTATAATTATTGGGAAAACTGGTATCACCCTTCTTGAAAATAGGTTGAATAATAGATTCAAACCAGTTTTCAGGAAACACATAATTATCAAATAGGTTATTAAACAATTTCAGAAGAAAATGTACAACTTGATCATTCGAATTCTTTAAAAGCTCGGCAATAATGCCATCGAGACCAGCTGCTTTATGGTTTTCCAGTTTTCTAAGTGCTAGCAGAATTTCATCTTTAGAGATCGGACGATTCATGTAACCTTCCATTTCAACTTCAGCTGAATCCTCATTTACTGAGTTGTCATCATCCATCTCCAGCAAGGCTTTAAAGTGTTGAAACCATGAATCAACTGATATATTATTTCTAGGCTGTTTTCTTTTCAAGGGCGCGTTATGAACAACGTCACAAAATTCGTTTTGGTTTTCTACTGTCGTTACGAGTTTATCTAATAAAGCTTTGTTGAATTGTTTCCTCTTCCGCTTTAGTAAATTTTTATATTTACGTCTGACAATTACATATTCATTTTTCATTTCAATTATTGTTTGTTTTCTTTCCTAATTTTACTGAATGACAAAATATCCGTAACAATCTTCTTGTGTTTCTTTTGCAAAGTTTACATTCTATATCAAACCTTTTACATTAATCTCCATTGTTGTTAAATGATACACATGTTTTCATGGATCCAGCACTTTCTCTTGTACAATAAATAAAAACATTAAGAGCAGTATTTACGTTAACATCAATCAAATCAATTGCAAGATCAATTTTTGTGTGCATTTCTTCACTGCACAAAATACTGTTATATGTAGCAGCACACTTCTCGTCCCACACAAGTTTGTGTATGACAGTTGTGACAAGCTCCTAGCATAACATTATCAGTCTCTAAAATCCCCCGAAGTCGGAGTGTGGCTGCCCATGTGGCGGGGTAATCAAAAACGGTCACACACGTAATATTCTCATCCCCAGCTGATGCATTTGTACCATAGTGTTCAAGTACTTCGGCTGCTTGGATGATCCCTGGAGTCTTTTAGCCAGGGTACGACAACAACAACAACAACAACAAAATCCTCTTTTTGCATGCAAATGTCAGGTGAACATTCCTTGGAAAGAACAATAAAAATCATAATCATAAAAAGTTCGCGTGAGAGTACGAAATAGTCTGTGACACTGCTTCCAGAATCAGATATAAATGTGTGGCAACCTTCATAGTCGCCTTTGCACACTCCGTTCAAAATGCTCAAATCTAGCGCAGCGCACATATTCAATAATAATTTACCACAGTTGTTCAAAGTACAGGCACTTGAATGTCGTATCATATTATAGGACAAATTATTGAACTGTGGATCAAACGTGTTTTGTACAATATAATCTAGAATCATCAGCTGTTCTACTATTCAAATCTCCATTTAAAATAACATACACGTCATTCTGTAACATAAAATCAGTTAAACATTTTTCAAGCATACAAATGCCATTGTCCATATCAAAATAAGTGTAAAATGGAGATCCTTCTGGTGGTATATATGTACAAACATACAGAATACCTTTACCTAATCCAAATAACTCTTTACTGGTCACAAACATGCAACAATTAACATGATCCATATCAATACGTTTAACGTACGGGAAAAGATCATTCCTTACTAAACAAACAAGTCCTGCCGATCGTCTACCATGTTTAGTAAATTTAACGGCAGGTATACAAAACAGAATGTACCCAGTAAATAAGTCCAACTGACAGTCCTTAATAAATGTCTCAACTAAACAAACAAAATCGAACTGACAAACATAAGAAATGAAACCAGAGTCAAATATTTTTTTTATAGCAATCCATTTACGTTCCACAACAAAAAAGAAACACGTTTTGGTTTTGCGCTCAGTGTGTGTTGCACGTGCTCACTCACGCTGTCACGACACGGCCCGGCCTTGCTGACCTGATTAACATTCCGGAGTTCAAGCGTGTCACTGACACGGACGGAACAGGTGAGGGAACAGGCGGTGTTAGGTTACGTTTGGTTCCTCTCGTGCTCCTATCAAAGGGAAAATTAAGTCCAGAAAATGGCCAGCCAAAATCCTATCTGGATTCACGCAAACTGTCCCCTTCACCAAGGAAGTACTTCTGACCATCAATGAGTAGGTGGTCAAACACCATCGTGGCCCTCTTCCAATCATTTCTGGCTTTTTTCAGGTGGGGGGGGGGGGGGGGGACAGTTTGCGTCTTATCTCCCTCACTCGGAAGGAGTTGTATTCCCATACAAGAATTCTGGTACCCTGCAATTTCTTTTTCACGCTGAGAATTTGCACTTTGTCTTTATAAAATGTGCATCTTGCGATCATCGGGGAATCTGGCTTGTTGTTCAAACAATGGACCCTGTCAAATTGGATGTCACTGGTTACATCTAGCTTATTAGCAATGACGTCACGTACTTTGCTTTCACATTGTTCACTGGACTCATGTTGTTCTCTATCTATTCCATAAAATATTTTAAAATAGAGTTTGTTACTTACCGCCAATGACATTGACAAACAAAGCACATGACAAGACACTATGCATTTCAACCTCTTGGGTCTTCTTCAGGCGAAAAAAAATCACATTTAACATTTGGGACAGTACAAACAAAGAACGAAAAATGACTCATCTGTTGTTGTCCATGTGGTGGGGAGAATAGCCGCTAGGCGGAAATTACAAGGGGGATTATGGGAGAGGAAAAGGAGGGGGGGGGGTTGCGTAGGGGGAGGGGTGTGTGTGTGATACGATAGGGTTGTGTGTCTAGTTTAGTGGGGTGGTGTGATATCTTTGTGACGGTTGTGGTAATGGTGGATTGATAATAATGGTAAGGGGGAAAGGGGGGGGGGGAACTGGGGGGGGGGGAATAAATAAATAAATAAATAAATAAAATAAAATAAATTAAATTAAATTAAAAAAAGGTTTAGGTCAATAAAATAAATGATTTCGCTGGGTGATGAAAGAGGTGCTGGTAGTTATGTGTGGGTAGTTGTGGAAGTGTGTGGGTAATGTTAATAAGGGAGGGAAGATAAATGGGTGATAAGGTATGATTGGAGGGGAGGGGTTGAGGGAAAGAAGAAAAAAAGGGGGATGGGTGGGGAGGAGGGTAATGTGTTTGTGTGGGGGGGGGGGGAGGGAAGGGGGGCGAGAGAAGGAGAGCTCATATCTCTTCATCCACTATGGGGTGGGGGTGGGAGGTTCATATAAATGGTGTTGTTTTGAAAAAAAGTAAACAATGCTGTGGGATTATGTTCATTGTAACAGGTAAAGTAATGTGTTGCCATCAATATGCTGATGTTTGTTGAGAAATGATAGCAGTTATCAATGAAAAACAGGGTATCATGTGTTGCACACACACACACACACACACACACACACACACACACACACACACACACCACACACAC
Source organism: Conus ventricosus (assembly GCA_018398815.1). Taxonomy (NCBI): domain Eukaryota; kingdom Metazoa; phylum Mollusca; class Gastropoda; order Neogastropoda; family Conidae; genus Conus; species Conus ventricosus. The sequence goes on along the minus strand of CM031598.1, from coordinate 25,265,022 downwards.
ACACAAAGGGTGGGGGGATGGGGGACCACATATAAACATTGTTCTGGGTGAGTTAAGATCATGTGATCATAATGAGACTAACTGTGGAAAGTTTCCACACACATATTCACACACACATACACTCATTCACACACACACACACACACACACACACACACACACACACACACACACACACACACACACACACACACAAATTTAAAAAAAAAATATTATCATCAATCAGTCACTGATAGGTGATGATCATATGAGATCAACGGTAGTGTAGGAAGAGATTCTTCTCCGTTCCCTTAGGCAGGAATGGTGGAGGTACTGCCAAGGGCTTTTGTAGGGTGAAGGCTCTCCAGTGGTCAATAAAGTTTTGCACTCATCGGTGTGTTGACAGGCCAGGATTGTTCTTTTGGTGTTGTTGGGACTGTTCCACCGTCATTGGGGCTGCTGCATGGATAAATTGAAGACCCGCCAGGGTGGAGTATTGCAGAGATGTGATGTCACAGTCTGGAGTGCCCAGTTCTCAGTATCACAATGATGGTCTTCTTCTTCGTTTACTTCGGTAGGAATCCTGGAGGTACTGACGGAGGTTGCTGTATGGTGAAGACCCTCCAGTGGTCAGTATGGTTTTGCACTCATTGGTGAGTTGGCAGGCTAGGTTTCCACTTTGGGCCTAGCTGGGAATGCTCCGCTGTCTCTTGGGCTGCACTGCATTGATAGTTTGAAAGACTCACAGGTGTGGAGTGTAGTGGACCTGTGATGTTGAGGTCAGGGGAGCCTTATCTTCAGTCCAACAATGTTCACTTGGTCTGATCGGGGCATCCGGTAGTATGCATCCCTCTTGTTGAAGTCTGGGTGCTGCTCAAGTCATCTTCCTATTTGTCTCCTTGGAAATATTTTAGATTTAAACCAAGGAGACTACCTTTTACAGTTGGGGCTGCTGTCCTCCTTCCTTTGTCAGTTAGTAAGCTTCTTCATTTCCATATAGTGCAGTATGAAGGTGTTCACTGGATGGGAGCATTTTCAGTGACTGATAAATGGTAATAATTTTAAATAAGTAGTCCCACAGGGTGGTGACCATTGTTATACAAGTGGAAAAATGCAGTGGTGGTGGTGCAATGGTGCAAGGTGGGGGGACATAGGAAAATATCAATGACCTGTGGGTGATGCTCACTGGCATGGGTGAGATCAATGGTACTGTAGGATGATAGTCACTGAGGTAAGTGGAATAATAAGGTGGCATTGGTATAATATTGCAGGTTGAAAGTGGGTGGAGGGGGGTTGGGGTAGATGACTGGTGGGTGAAAATATTATATTATTCCTTTTGGATCTGCCCTCAAGGTCGTCAGTCTTTCTTTCTAACTGTTTCTAACTGTTCGACTCGAGAGAGCAGATCACAGTTTTTCTGTAACAAAGTTTGATTTTCTTTTTTCAAATCATCCACCTTTTTTTTCAAGTCCAACATGTCATTTTGTAACTCAGCATCTTGTTCTCTCAGTCCTGTCACACATCGTTCTACTTCATCGAGCTTACTGTTTGTTGTGGCGCTCTGAACTTTCATGGACTGCAGCATCTCCACAACATCAGCAAGTGTAGGCTGCCGGAAAGGTGAAGGTGTAGAGTGTCTGCTGCCCTGGGATGTCGCGGTTCTGTCCAGGCTCGTCCGTCCACTGCTGCCCAATCTTGACTGCCGCAGGCTGTCCTTGGGTCCGGGGTTCTGCTCCACGTCTCCGCACCTCATTAGCAAACCGTCCCAGAACAGTAAGGTGAGGAGCAGGCCAAGGGTGACACCGTCCAACCTGCTCCGCGGTGTCAACATGGCGATGCGCGCGGCTTTCTTCTCCCTGGCCCTCTTCATCATGAACGACATGAAAACTGGCAAAAAGTAGCCGCATGTCGCTCGAAAAGCGAGTGAAGTGGATGGCATGAGTCAGATGAATCAGCTGGCAGAAAATGGCGACCCTGACTGGCTTCTGTCTTCGTCAAGATGGAAGAATCGGCAGAGCGTTGAAACATGCGACTTCTGTGCTTCAGTGTCAGGTCACGCCCCCGAAGAGAGAGAGAGAGAGAGAGAGAGAGAGTAATACATGAGCTGAATAAAAGGACAGGATGCCAAGAAAATCCAGAAAGCTGTCAAGTCGAGCCAACAAGGGTATGGACTATGTTAGAAAACGCATTCCGAAGAAGCCCTAGTGAGAATGAAATATGTCATAAGGCTCTTTTTAGGATCTGCTTCATCCTCAGATTTTTTTAATGACTTCCCGCTCTCGAATTCAATTTAGGTTTGAACCTAATGAAATGGTATCTGCTTTTTTTTTTCCGAGGAAAAAGCTGGAGAATTTTGTAAGTTCATGCAAAGCAGTTCTGACACAGGGAATATGACTGACAAATACATCAAGTCTCTTAAAAATAATGAGTGCTTCGCAATTGTTTTGTCTGTATTGTTTATCTACCAAAAAAACTGACAACTCTAGAGTACGGAGTTTAAGATCATTCTGGTAGGCCAGAAATCAAGTGATTAAATCAATAATTTCAAACTTTCTTCTCTGCTCCTTCAATCAATGTTTCAGGGGGAACAACTCGTTAATTCATGGCTAAGTTCAAGGGCTTAGGATTACAGTCAATGAGGCAGACGCTTGCAGTTTTTCTCTGAATAAGTGGACGAATTGGTTGCATGAATGGTACAGACATCGGCATATAGACCCTTCCATATAACTCTGAACCCCTTGAAGTTGTCCACTGGCCTTTAGGAAGAGAACAACACCTGAAAATGATCGACTATTGTGTTCCTGACAACAAGCGTCAAATGTTGAGATATCCCAACTTTTCGTATGCATATTGATGTGCCTCAGAACTAAATTAATGCAAGTTGGAGTTTCTTACATGTTATTTAAATTATGGATCAGCAATTCGGCGTAAACTCGTTGGATCTAAATGTGAGGTTGGAAATGCTCTTTCCGTGACTTCAAACAACGATGGAAACTACACGCCTTCAGATGAATATAGTCGAGACAAAGGACGTTTTTCACGGTTTTCAGAAATTGTTTCTTGGAATCGTTTGCTCCAGTAACCAAGAATGACCTCTTGTAATTTTGTGAACATGCTAAGCGGCATTGGAGAACTAAAAGGGGAAGAAATTGTAGACCTACAGAGTATTGTAATTCATGAATAATGTGTAGTTTCTCTGTTCAGCCCACCAAGTCATACAAACCTACATTATACATTCTGGAGCTAAGTTAATATACATGCTATATTCCTTTTCGTTTTTTTACATTACACTGACATAGGCTTGACAGAATTGTACCAACCTATTACATCAGTGTGGTGTGTGTGTGTGTTGTGTGTGTGTGTGTGTGTGTGTGTGTGTGTGTGTGTGTGTGTGTGTGTGGAGAGAGAGAGAGAGAGAGAGAGAGAGAGAGAGAGAGAGAGAGAGAGAGAGATTAATAAACTCGATCCATTCTCATTTGTGTGTGTTAGAACAATCCATTCCTACGTTAGATGTGCTCGTCAGCTGGAAACTGATGTAGACTGATGTCATTCTTCCCATACATTCAGCGACAGCACAATGCTTTCTTGAGCAGTAGTAGCAGATCCAGTGTTGGAATGCTTACACGTTGATTCAGTCGCTATTACTGCAAGGAAACTAATTCGTGTACTCGTGTGACGTCACAGATTCGGACTTTTGTTCATCAATTTCTGTAACATTGACGACTTGTGCATGGAAGAAGGTAGTAGTTGAGTGTATGTTAATTTTATGCAGCTTTTACAGAAAAGAAAAAAAATTCTATATCAGGTTATTCTTGTAGACGACGGTTCAAAACCAATATGCTGCCATAAATGAAATCATAAACTGAATTCAGAAATCAACTGGCTCAAGACTTTTAAACTGATACAAAAACATTCCGGAAACAAAGTTTAAGTGGTTTCAGATTAGATTAATACACCAAATCCTACCAACTCTTGTAGTGTTGATGTGCATGGGTATCATTTCTAATAGAAAATGTAGATTTTGCCAGCATGTAAAGGACAAAACAGAGCATATGTTCTAGAAATGTATGTATCTTAATGCTTTTGGGGAACAGTTCGAACAAACAATAAAGATGAATGTATTTATGAAACATATATTTCCTTAAAGGAAAAAATAGCATTTTTCTGGACACGACTCAGATTTTAGACTTGATTCAGTGTTAGGCTTTATTTGGCTGCTGACTAAATTCTACCTTTACAAATGCAAAATTGAAAATGGAATTCATAATGTAAATTTGTTCAAAAAGTTATTGAGAAATAGATGTAAAATAGAAAAGTACATCGCTTTTGTAAAATTGAAAACAATCAACTGCTTCACAGACTGGCATAACTATACACATTTATTTGAAAAGTAAGGAATTTGAAAATTATGATATATTCATCATTTAAAGAGTAATTATCAACAAGCCTCCAAGCCAATGAACACGCAAAATCATCATGTGTGAGTACGGGTTTAAAAAAAACCTGTTACTACCGGATAGTCTAAAGTAACATCAATATTAGTACGCAAGCCAGCTAGGCCTCCCCCCCCCCCCCCCCCCCCCCCCCCCCCCCCCCCCCCCCAAAGGTTCCTTGGAGTGTCCTGAACACGAATCGTAAATGTTGTATCAAAACGATGGGATGCACAGGAGTTACAGCCCTTGGCGTAAGGGTACCCTCTAACACACTCACTTGCGCCATTCAAATGTAACTTAAAATAGCTCCTGTAAATGAACAAGAAATCAGCATTTGCTTATACTAGTTATATTACTTACTTATCAGTGTGCCTGGTGGTAACTTGATCAGTCTTTCTCATTCATTGTTTGGGTACAATAGTGGGTGACTTTAATGTACCGATATTTTCACGGCATCGGCAGCATGTCAACTGTTGTCCACAAAACCAAAAGGCCAAACTCAACTGTTCTAATGAATCATAGTATACTACAATGCCTCTTGGTTGTTTCTGACTGTACCTGAAACCACATGAGTAATGCATAAAGTCACAGTTTCACATTTATCTCCCATACCCCCAAAATTCAAGATTTTGCGAAAGACACCAAACGACCATTTTGACAGCCATGCAACATTCCATGCTATGCAGCAAGTCCCTCCAAACTTTCGCGAGATCTGCCAGAAGCTGTACGACATGGTGCCACCATTTGTTGACTTTGTGTTCAGCACAGATATGTACCAAGACTATTCAGTGAAGTCGATGGAACGAAACAGAAGAGGGTGTGGTGACAAGATCATCCTGAAAGGAGATAGCACAAAGCGACCTGCAGATTGGAAAGTCTTCCTGGCCAGTGACGAGAACAAAGTTCAGTTCACTCAACTGCTACTGACTGTTTGGAGCAAGGACTCTTGCTGAAAAGCACCAGGGAAGGAACACAGTCCTTGTCTGTGAAGGGAAAGCATTCAAGCTGACATCAACTGATGGTGAAACGACTGACAAAGAGGAGCTACATTCCTTGTCACCTACCCAAGAGGAGATAGACGCACGTGTCATTCTGTATTCTATGTATGGACAAGAGCAAGGATACAAGTCCATTCCCGTGAAGAGTCCTGACACAGATGTGTTTTTCATCCTGTTGAACTTTGCCTCTCAGCTGGATCGTGTGACACTCCTCTTTGATACAGGCAGAGGCAGCAAGAAGCGACTGATAGACATAAGTGACCTTGCCAGAGGACACGCTCAGCCATTCTGCTCCGCTCATCTGTCGCTGCATGCTTTCACTGGCTCTGACTCAACTAGTGCCTTTAAACGCAAAGTGAAGGCAGTGAAAGTTCTTCAGCAGTTCTCCAGCATTCGTGCAGACCCTAGCACAGCTTGGGGACACCTGGGAAGTGAAGGAAGAGATGGTTGACAAGCTGGAGTCCTTCACTTGCTGCATCTATGGAAGGACATGCTTCAGCAAGGTTGATGACTTCAGCAAGGTTGATGACTTCAGCAAGGTTGATGACTTCAGCAAGGTTGATGACTTCAGCAAGGTTGATGACACCACATGCTGAAAGAGAAACGTGGCGAGGAGATCATCACTGCCAGTCAGAATGTAGACCTGGCTACTTTGCCACCATGTCGGCGCAGCTTGACCCAACACGTTCATAACTGCACTTACCAGGTTGCCATCCGGAAATACAGAGACCAGCCTGTGCCAGACATTCCCAGTCCCACAGAAGGCCATGAATGGAAAATGAACAATGGGGTGCTGAAGCCTCTGTGGACAGAGGAGAAAGAAGAGCTGACTCTACCTCAGGCTGTAATTGATTACCTGAATGATGTCAGTGACGCGGATGATGAAGATGAAGAAGATGGAAAGTGCATCTTACAAAACGGCCTGGACAATTCACTGGACTCCAGTTCTGAAGATTCTGATGAAGCCTGAAAGTGAAATTTCTAATGCTTCATTGACTGCTGATGAAGAGAGAATACAGACAAATTATGCCTTTGAAAATGACCACGAAATGTGCTTTCCTGACAGCTTGAATATTCTATGTTGTGTTGGGCTATACATTTTTGTTGAAAGACTGTTAATGCTACATTTTGTTACACGAGAATACCAGCAATATTACACTTGTAAGCAACAAAACCATTGTGGACAATTAAGAACATAAACTCACATCAAAGCCAAACAATTTGAGGTTTGAAAGGCATGCTACAAACATTACTCAGCAAGAAACATAACTCCAAAGGAATGCTGCTTACAACACCGAATCGCCTAGTAAACATGACAGCACAGAGCACACAGGACAAACAAGGAACCATCCCCCAAAAAGGATGTTCCAAGCTTGCCTATATACCCTGTACCGAACACATCTACACAGCAACAAGAACTGGAGAAATGAACAAACATAAATTAATTGAATTTCAAGACTGGCACAGCATTTTAAAACTTGAACATAGTCGGACAAGTACAAAAACAAATAACCTCGATTTAACTAAAACGAAAGTAAATATGAAACGAGACAGGGAACAGTAAACAATAAACAACAAATAAGTATTAGAAAAGTAGTGTTAAGGACTCAGAATCAAAACCTTACTTGGAGAATATTTCGACAGGGTCGCCCTGTCTTCATCAGCTCACTGTTGCTGTTGTGGCAGCGAGGCCTGGTGGGGCGACTGTTGTGTGAGGTGAACGGTTGTCAGGATCTGATTGTAGATAGGGGGAAGTTCAAAACCTTGATCTCTGTTCAGGCTCTCCAAGTCATTCGGGAGAAAATTGAGGATGACTAACACCTTCGTCACCGGTGTGAACTCACTACAGAACAGATACTAGAACTGTTGGAACTGTGCCTCACTAACAACTACTTTTCTTTCAACCATGAGTTTTACCAGCAGAAACAAGGAGCTAGCATGGGTTCGCCAATATCTGCAGTGGTAGCCAACCTGTACATGGAACATTTTGAGAAAGTAGCCCTTGTGACCGCTGCCAACCCTCCCAGCATTTGGTACCGCTATGTGCATGACACCATGACCCGCATACAGGAGATGGAGGTTGACAGCTTCACCACTCACCTGAACTCCAGCGACGACAGTATCCAGTTCACCTCGGAAACTGAAGCAGAAGGGATGATCCCGTTCCTGGACACTCTCATCACCCGAACCCATGACGACAGGGTGGAGACCAGTGTCTATAGGAAACCCACCCACACTGACCAATACCCGAACTTTCACTCCAACCACCCCCTCCAGCACAAGAGATCTGTTGTCAACACCCTCATGCACAGAGCCTCTGTACTGTGTTCCACTAAGGAGGAAACTGAAAGAAGAAGAACACATCAAGACTGCCCTTTCCGCTAATGGATACCCTGCATGGATGTGGGACAACCCTCGAGTTCCCTACCCTTCTTCTACAGATACGGACAGTGTGAAAGTGGGGATCCCTTACATTAAAGGAGTCTCAGAGCGTCTAGCCAGGACCTTCCAACAACATGGATGCAAAGTGTTCCGCAAACCCACCAACTCCCTACGCCAGCAACTGACCCATGTCAAAGACAAAACGGACCCCCTCAAGCAGTGTGGTGTAGTGTACCAGGTAGGCTGTCAAGACTGTGCCCATACCTACATTGGCGAGACAGCCAGACCACTCACCACCCACCTACAGGAACACCAGAACCGATCTACTTCTGCCAAACACGAACATCTACAAGCCACAGGCCACAGTTTCAGCCCCTAAGAAACCAAGGTCTTTTTTTTTTTTTTTTTTTTTTTTTTGCTGTCCCAACCTCTGCGCTACCTCAGAGGCAGTGCACCCACGCCGCTCATTCCGACACCCCGTCCACAGCCATAGCCCGGCTGGCCCCGCCGCAGCCCCGGCACCAGCAATCCACAGGGCGCAGTCAATGTCAAGTTGTCATGAGGCAACCCACCGGAGGAGACACTGCACTGCTGCCGAGTCACTTCGGTGGTGTTCAGTGGCGCCTGTTCTGATCTAACATACGCAGGACACCACCTACTAAGCCCCCTACTGACGACAATAATTGCTTAGTCGCGGAGCCGGCGTGAGTGAGCTCTCCCTCCGGAGGGCGCCACCACGTCCGTCCAACGACAGCCCCCATGGACCCGCCGATACCGGTGACCCCGACGGAAGCAAACCAAGGCCACAGACGCGGAGAGGACATCGAAACTGAGGTCACCATGAGAGCAGGGCATGAAGGGCCACAGAATTTGAGACATTTTTTTTTTTTTTTTTAATGCTGATCAATGGAATGAGGATGATTAAGATGATGCTACGGATTTCCATTTCGGTCTGAGACTACATGACAGGGCTGTACTCTACGCTTCCTTTCATAATATATCCTGGCGTCAACCAGGCCCGAGAGATACAGGCACCTGCAGTGTTGGTCATGAAATTTGAGCAACACTCTCAGAACGCATCCATTAAGTGGATGAAACTCGACTGTGTGGTCCCAGTCTTCCCAACTGAGTCCGCAGCAAACTCAACTCTGGGTAGGAGCCGGTCGGGGCAGAAAAATCCCACATGACTCTGATGGGATTCGAACCCACGACCTCCCAGCCGGGAGTCCGCGACGCTAACCACTTCGCCACGGCGGCTGGTAAAAACCAAGATCTTATCTACAGAGCCCTTTCTCACAAAAAGAAAAGTTAAAGAAGCCATCGAAATCAAGACCAGACACCCCAGCCTGAACAGAATCAAGGCTTTGAACTTCCCCCGATTTACAATCAAATCCTGACAACCGTTCTCGCTGCCTCGCTGCCACAACAGCAACAGTGAGCTGATGAAGACAGGGCGACCCTGTCGAAATATTAACCAAGTAAGGTTTTGATTCTGTGTCCTTAACTACTTTTGATCTCCCTTGCATCCTTGAATGGATCCTCAAGCATAGGCTCAAACATTGTCCCCTACATTTTATACTGTTTGCATAATGTTTTTAGTTTTTTCAGCAACTTTTTTCTTCTCCACACTTTCGTTTTGTTTCATTCTACTACACTTCGCTGGCTGCTTTGGGGTGCTGTTGGATTCTTTTTTGAACTCTTGGTGGTGAGAACACCACAGAATTATGGACTGTGGTGTGTCTCTTATTTGATGCCAAGAGCACAGACACTATCAGCCGTGTCTCCCTGATGAGTCCGATCCAGCGAACGAAAGGCCTAGCAGCAGGCAATATAACTAGATCTGTCTTCCAGAGGGATTATGATGGTTCTCTCATGCAGCTAGTGAATGGTTTACATATTTACAATATATTTTCTTAATTTAATGTTCCCACTTCTTCATCTTCACCCCCACCTTTTTTAGTTCACATCTCAGCCAAGTCATTACTATAATGATGGAAGAATTGTTAGCCTGCACTTGTTTTCCCCCACTACTTAATTGTTCAGTATTTCCTTAATTACTTTTCTAATGTTGAATCCAAAATCCAGAAACCTACATTCTTAACAAATAAGTAAGGTAACTCTTGCTCCTACAAGAAAATTCCAATTACACTCAATACACACAATTATTACACTCAGTGCAAATGCTGTGGAGCTGACATGATGGATTGATATGCAACTGTAAGCCAGATTCAAAAGATCATAGGTCAGGTTATTCTCAGCCTTAAGGAAACAAAAAAAATTAAAGCTAAGGTGATGGATTTCTGCGAGTTATCCAATGGAAAGTCAGACTCGACCTGTATGAAGCCAGACTGTTTGCACCTTAAGTGTAGTGGCTATCTACGGGTTATCCGGATGATAGCCAGGTTAGCCCGACGCGGCATTGGGTGATGGCTTTCAAAGTGTTCACCAGCTGGTACCTGGACTTCTCCTGTTAGACATATTGAAGTGATGACTTTCTAAGGAATATCCGACTAGAAACCAAGCTCGCATGATTAGCCGTTGGGTTGATGGCTTTCAACAGACTATCCATTTAGGAGCCAGACTCAACTGAATTCAGACTACGTTCATGTCTGTTACTCGCCCTCCACACACCACCAGTTCCGTTGAAGCAAATTGTTCCTCAGTCTTCATGAGAAACATCTCAGTCATGCAGAGCGCAGGATGTAGTTAAGTTGTTGAAATCCTGTGGTCCAGGGGATCCTATATGAAACTCCTGAGCACCACACGCAAGACTATATACACAGACGGCCTCCTAGGCTTTCTTTTTTTCTGTCCAATCTTCTGAGCCACCTCAGTGGCAGTGCACCTGCGCTGCTCCTTCCAACATCCCATCCACAGCCACAGCCCAGCCAGCCCGGCTTGCTGCAGTCACGCCGTCAAGCGGCAACCCACTGGAGGAGACACTGCACTGCTGCCAAGTCACTTCGGTGGTGTTCAGTGGCGCCTGTTCTGATCCAACAGACGCAGGACACCGCCTACTTAGCCCCACACTGTCGACAATAATTGCTTAGTCGCGGAGCCGGCGTGAGTAAGCTCTCCCTCTGGAGGCCACCACCACATCCATCCAACGACATCCCCCATGGACTCGCCAATACCGATGACCACGACGGAATCAAACCAAGGCCACAGTCGTGGAGTGGACATCAAAACCAAGGTCACCACGAGAGCAGGGCATAAAGGACCACAGGATTTGAGACTGTGCTTTTTATGCTAATCGATGAGAATGAGGATGATGAAGATGATGCAACGGATTTCCATTCCGGTCCGAATTTGCATGACAGGGCTCTGTACTCAACGCTTACTTTCATAATACATTGCAGAATCAACCAGCCCCGAGATAAACACACACCTGCAGTGTTGGTGAAAAAAATTGAGCAAGATTCTCAGAGACGCATTCATTAAGTGGATGAAACTCGACTGTGTTATCCCAGTCTTCACAATTGAACCTATAGCAAACCCAACTCTGGGTAGGAACCTGTCGGGACAGAAAAATTCCACATGGCTCTGATGGGAATGGAAACCATGACCTCCCAGCCTGGAGTCCGCGACGCTAATCACTTTGCCACGGCGGCTGGTGGCACTCTTATGTTAAAGCTGGAAGTTTGCCACCTTTGTCTAATGATCTTGTGATAGGATTTTGTTCCTTTTGGTTGTCCATTTATTTGAATCAGTGCTTTTCAAATGCTTAGATAGAAGTTGTTTTATAAGCGTTACAAGACTCGAGAAAGTAGATGTGTATGGCTCAGATACAAAAAACGCCTTGAGAGAGCTTGAGCGCTTTATCACTAGTCTAATCCGCACGTTGATATAACAGTTCAATGTAATGTACTTCTAGACCCAAGATTATTTCAAATACATGCACATCAAATTCACTTCATCAATTCGATTTCTTTGAAACACAAGCACGATCGACGTGAATCAAATGCCAAACATCGCCTGGCAAAAGATTTCAGCTGAATCGCATCCCTTGAGAAGTCAGTCCAGTTTCAGAATGTTCACTAATCCTCGTGTTAACACTCGAGTACATGTCTGAATTAACGTAGTACTTCACATATGATCCTCACAATTATGCACAGAAATTTCTACTTTGGTCATTACCGCAGTGGCAACCTGAATGACGACCTGAACTTGAGGTCTGAAGACAGACAGGAGTCGCTGTGTGGGCTGTAATGGAGCTAATGACTTTTGCTGTCGGTGTTGGAACCAAAAATCAGACCATCTTTAAAGACGCTTCAATTGGTGCAGAAGACAGGATGAGGTGAATGTCAAGAACTAGTTCTGATCTTTGGTTGCCTATATCCAGACAGACAAAGAATGGAATCCTCACATTGATATCACAACAGTTTAGCATACTGAACATTTGTTGAAAATGCAACCATAAGGATTATTTTCTGAAATAGCTAATCTAAATCTATTCATTATAAACGGGAGACGTCTGTCCATACGCAAAAAAGATGTACCTTAACTTAATGTAGAAGACTGTAAATTCTGTATGAGTAGCTAATTTTAATCTAGTTATAACAAATTGGAGACGTCTTTTCACATTTTGCACAAGACGTCCGAACTAAAGGTATAGAACTTTAAAGCCTGTATGTCGTAACAATGCTGTTTCAGTGAAGCTGAATGGGTTCCCCAGTTTTAACTTTTCACAACTTCCTGATACACCTATCCGAACGTACGTCCTAGCTCACAAAGACACCTATACACATTTGTGATACCCAATTAATTTTGTCTTTTATGTCAAGACAAGAAAATCATAAAAAATACTTTCCACGGAGTCGATCATCGTTTGTAAGTAGCAAACAGAAGGGTACAATTAATTGTTTTGTTTAATTCTTGTTGAGCAGGAAACATAAATTGATAGTATACGGAGAGAGAGAGAGAGAGAGAGAGAGAGAGAGAGAGAGAGAGAGAGAGAGAGAGAGAGAGAGAGGCAGACAGACAGACACACAGACAGACAGACAGACAGAGATGGTTTTGCAGCATAATATTTTCTTTGAAAAAATGTGTGTATGTTTGTCCGTATGCATACGTGTGAGAATTCTATAGAAAATGTATAAGTGAGCATGTGCGCATGTGTGTATGTGTGTGTGTGTGTGTGTGTGTGTGTGTGTGTGTGTGTGTGTGTGTGTGTCTGTGTGTGTGTGTATGATGGTGCACGCGTTTAACTCTCGCTGTAACTCCGGCCATGTCGATATCGTTACCAGTGCACGTGTGATAAATGTATCCGAATTAAAGAGCTTCTGTTTTGGAAACAGGTTTTCGATATCTGCCCAAACGAACCTGTTCTGTGTACCCACCCTTCGTCGGTTGATAATTCGCTACAGTAGGCCAATAGGATCTTCAAAAGACAAAAGAATCTATTGATCTCTAACACACACACACACACACACACACACACACAACACACACACACAACACACACACACACACACACTCTAAAAGTAAAGTTTCCTTTGAAGGCCGCATGCACTTACTTGTTCGCACTGTGTACGGTTAAGCTTTGTACTTTCAGACATTATTTTGTTCCGTAGTAGAAAAGTTCTAGCATTTCTATTTATATCAAGGCTTCGAGACCCTTGAGGCATTTTGTTAATAATAACAAATCGCGAGAACTCTCTACAAAATGTGTGGATAAGGGAACCTTGAAACAATCCCAACATATGCAAATGGAAGAAAGAGTAATAAAAACAATATGTGAACAACATAGTCTGTGCGTCATACTTTTTTCCCTTTATTATCAAGTTAGACCTCGATGTTATCTATTGAAAAAAAAATCGATTGTAATGATAATACAGAGAAAAAAACATATGTAAAGTTATATTCTGCACAATGTTTAAGAGCTGATAATGCTTAGTTTATCAAACAGCAGAGTTGACTTTTGGACACCTTATGACCTCCCTTGCGTCTTTATGTGGATCTGCAAGCATAGGGTCAAAGATTCTCCCCTACATTTTATACTGTTTACATAATGATTTAAACAGTAAACAAGTGGGTATGTTTTGCTCCCATAAGGAAACCTAACACAGAGTAACTTTTATTCAAGACTGGCACAGCCTTTTAAACTTGAATAAAGTCAGACAAATACATAGACGAACAATCTAATAGTGGGGGAAAAAACAAGCGCAGGCCAACAACTGAACTGTCTGGCAAAGATTTGGACTTGAGGGAGGGGAGAGGGGAGGGGAGTTTGAAGATGGAGAAACTGGGAAAATGAAATTAAAAAAAAAAAAATGTTACAGATATGAAAACTCTTCTCTAGCTGCATAAGGGAACCATCGCAATCCCTTTTGAAGGCAGATATATTTGTATTGCCTGCAATACAAATATATCTGCCTTCAAAAGGGATTGCGATGGTTCCCTTATGCAGCTAGAGAAGAGTTTTCATATCTGTATCATTTTTTTTTTTTTTTAATTTCATTTTCCCAGTTTCTCCATCTTCAAACTCCCCTCCCCTCTCCCCTCCCCTCAAGTCCAAATCTTTGCCAGACAGTTCAGTTGTTGGCCTGCGCTTGTTTTTCCCCCCACTATTAGATTGTTCGTCTATGTATTTGTCTGACTTTATTCAAGTTTAAAAGGCTGTGCCAGTCTTGAATAAAAGTTACTCTGTGTTAGGTTTCCTTATGGGAGCAAAACATACCACACTTGTTTACTGTTTATCGTTTACTGTTCCGTACCTCATTTCATTTCCGATAACGATTTTAGTTTTTCAGCAATTTATTTACATATCACAATTTCTTTTCATTTTACTTTTCTATCCTTCGCTGGCTGCTTTGGGGTGCTGTTGTTTTTAACCCATGGTTGTGAGAATACCACAGAATTATAGACAGTTGTATGTCTCCATTTGATGTCAAGAGAGTACAAACACAACCAGCCGTGCGACCCTGATGAGTCTGATTCAGCGGACGAAAGGTCTCGGAGCAGGCGATCTAAATGGTTCTGTCTTCAAGGTGGATTTCAATGGTTCCCATATACTGCTAGTGAAGGGTTTAATATTGATTATGTTTCCTGATTTTTTGATTTTTTTACCGAATGCTTGCCAAATCATTTATATAATAACAAATGAAATGTTATCCTCCATTTGGTTTCATCTACTACTAAATTTTTCAACATAACACGCACACCATATACACATCATATATACATATATAATATGGCATCTGTTTCAGTTTATATTACATAAAGAAACAAGTACATGGCAAGGAGTGGGTCATTTGCGCTCTCCTGTTACTTATTACTCCACATTTACCAATATATGACTGACACATGCATTATAGTCATGGAATCTTCAACGTATTTTGATAGTGTCTACAATGTGCATTTGTTCACCTTCAAACCTGCACCAACACGATTCTTTACTACTTTATAGAAAACAGAATCTCTCTCTCTCTCTCTCTCCTCTCTCTCTCTCTCTCTCTCTCCTCTCTCTCTCTCTCTCTCTCTCTTCTCTCTCTGCACCCACATCCCACCCATTTGCCCTTCCCCTTTTTGTCAAAAAGTCCTTATCATAATCGATTTTGGATACCTTTTCCTGTAACAATCAAGGATAGACTGTTCATCAAGTGGCACAATCACGAAAATATATACATATCACATGCCATCCATAGATAATCTGGCGTGAAGTGTTTTAAAATTGAACTTGAAATTCTGGCTTTTTAATACTGTTAATTTGCTTGAAAGATGTATAAATTAGCTTCCGAAAGTTAGCAGAGGGATTTATATTTCTGTTAAAAAAGCAGTACAAATACAATGTATCAGACAGCACAATGAAATCCAAAAGGAGGTGATTACTTTGAAGGTTTAAATCAGCACTTAAAATAGCAATTCCTCAAGTTGATCGTGCATCTGGTGTGGTGAAACAATACCGGAGCATATGAAAGTTTTTTTGTTTCCAAAATCACTGGATCACCCTAGTTGTCTTCTGCCTTTCACTAATAGAACTTATTTCACATGAGCCATTTACAACATCTATTTCAGTTAAACTATAATCCCTTCATAGAAAGCGATGAAGAATCCCCATGTGAAATCATGTAAGTTTTACTTCTTGCTCTTAAAGCAAGAGATAATGTATTTTGTGTTCATTCTGTTTCAGTGTAAAGTTGCCTCGTTTATTACACAGTTCTCATTACGTTCCTATCATTTAAGAGAGCATACTGAAATGTTGTTAATCCTATGAATTGGAAGCAAAAAAATGAGTGATTTCGGCAAAGTGTCCTTTAAGTTTGTAACCCTCATATTTCTTGATAGTGTTTACACAGCTTGTGATATGTCATTCGTAGGTGTTCAAGTGACAAGATTTTATTACAACAAATTTCGTTTCTTTCAAGTACGTTAAGCAGAATGTCGTTTCTGCTATTTCCATGTTGTTGTTACAGAGTAGATGTTACAATATGTTGGTTGTACTATCTGTTCAAATGACGGGTTTTTTTGTTTCGTTTTTTTGTTTAATTTTATGATAATGTTATTTGCTACACAGAAAGATTATACCTACTAGATAAAAAGGTACATGTGATTATATCTTTAAACGAAAAAGCATCGAATCCATTAACACCCGTTATTTTCTGTTTATTTGTAACAAGTTTTAACAAAGATTATAACATGTCTTCTTTTGTGATTACAAGAATTGTTGCCTAGTATGTGAAAACCACGTCTTTTCCATGCAGTCATGTTGCCAAGAAAACGTAGAACACCCACATCTCCATCTTAACTATTTTGTCGAAGTATTCCATCATACAAGATTTTGCTGAACTGATGATTCTCTCTCTCTCTCTCTCTCTCTCTCTCTCTTCTCTCTCTCTCTCTCTCTCTCTCTTCTCTCTCTCTCTCTCTCTCTCTCTCTCTCTCTCTCTCTCTCTCTCTCTCTGGCATCATGAAAATGAAGCAATTATCACCAGTGTGGACAAGAACCCAGGTCAATGAAAATTTGTGCTGAAAATAGATATAAAAATGGCATCAACAGTTGATAGTGGGACGTTCAAAACATCGCCTCCACGTGTTCCAATGACTGACAATGCCACCTTCAATGTTAATTTCTCAGGACACTGGCAGACTGTTGTGGACAACACATCCCTTCGTGAAGATTGCATCCCTGTTATATTCAGTGAGATGGAGTATTTGCCTTGGGACAATCGTGATAACATTGTCAGCGCAGAAGTAGAAAACACAATCCGCATGATCAAGAACAACGCGCTAGGGCTGCTATTTCTGATTGGTGGGCCGGCTAACGTCATTAACATGGTGGTGTTCTACAAACAGGGACTGAAGGATCGCGTTAATCTATGTCTGTTTGCCTTGTCCTTTGCTGATGGTATGTATCTGGCAATGGCGATGTTGCATCATGGGGAACAACTCTTCTCACAGTTCTCTACAAAGGAAAGATTTGGCCCAATTCAAACGTTTTTGGCTAATCTGAATTTGTCAGTTATCTGCTTTCCATTTATGTATATTTCACAAATTCTTTCTGCAGTCATTGCTGCAGAGAGGTGCCTGTGTGTTTTCAATCCTCTCAAAGTCCGCAGTCTGTTACGCACTAGAACGATGATGGTTTTCATCCTTTTGATATCCGCCTTGGTATTTGGTCTGTATTTTATTGTGACATTTCGATATCGCATTGGATGTGTATATGATCCAACGTCAGGCGCGATTGTCAAGACAGCCATAGAGGGACGATTCTACAAGGCACATAAGGAGTTCATCAATAATCTTGAAAGTTCCGTATTTGGTGTTGGTCTCCCTGGGTGTCGATGATCACAGTGACAGTAATGACAATCATGACGATCGTGAAACTTCGTCAGGCAATGTCATGGCGATCTAAAACTTCGTCATCACTCTCTCCTCGTGAAGTGGCCCTGACAAAGATTCTTGTCCGTAACTCCATCTTCTTTATTGCTTGCTCATCTCCATTCGCTCTAGACCATTTTTTCCAGATCTTTTTTCCAGAAATGAACGCTGGGCTACGAAATCAAAATTTCTTTTTGTCTATGATATGGATTGTTCAGACATTCAGCTTTATAAATGCAACCTTCAACGTCGTCTTCTATTACACTATGGGGTCTCACTTCAGGGAAATATTCTGGACTCTGCTTAACAGAAACCCACAGCTGAAAAGTAGGAGCAATGAAAACAGTCAGAAAAAAAGAAAATCAGAGAAACTGGAAATATGTGCTAAAACATTTGACAAAAATTATGACTAATTGATGAATATCGTTCTTTAAATTGGTCTACACACTTTTCATTTGTAGTATGCACACGAATATTGTTTGGAATAATTTTGGCAGACTTAATAATAAAGAAGTGTATACTTCATGTTCAGGCGTTCCTGTCTCTGTTCATTACATGTTGCAGTTTGTGTGCATTGCTCTCTATGTTTGTAATTTGCTAGAGTAGTGCGTTTCTTTCCTCCTCTGTTTGTGGTTTGCAGAAGCCAGTGTGTTTTTCTCTATTTGTTTCGTAGTGAAAACGTCTTTTTCCTGCCCTCCTTGAAAAGGCTCAAAGCGTTTCAAACGCTAAAGCATATCAATCAAAGTACATGACATCTGAACTTGATGGGGGGAGCGATTCTGAACCTGAGGTAGAACTGATATACCTTCCCCCCCCCCCCCCATTCCAAAACCAGATTTTAATGAATGTTTTGGACATCATCGAGAAACCCCTCAGAGTGGGTATAAATGCAAGTGCCAATATCCATTTCTCTGTCAGATAGAACGGATAATGATAGATATCCCCTGGGTCGAAGGTGGGGGTGAATTTGGCCATATGCTTTTTTCCACCAACTGAGAAGTAAATTTTGGCGTGATGCGATTATGGAATGTTTTACCAGGTGATGTATTGTATTGCAGACCTTATCACTGCATGCACACGGAACAAAATTTCAAAACAGTATTCGGCCTGCCTCATCTCCATTCTCTTGTGCTCCCTGGGATAGGCTACTTTCGGAGAGAATAATCTGGAATGAGCTTCTGCTGTCGTTTGTGAGAGGTCCGCCTGTTATCTGCTGTGCATTTTGCAACTGCCTGAAGGGAGTGAAATGTTAATGAAAAAATTAACACTTAAGTGTTGCAGACATATTAGTATAAGACCAACAGGAAACTGTGAGAAACTGTTCACCAAAGAAGATTCATTCAACATTTCATTATGCCCATCGCTCCCGGTGGAGCATAGGCCATCGACGACCCTTCGCCATCGCACTCTGTTCTGGGCTTTTCTGGCCATTCCAGTCCAGTTGGTCCCTAGTTGCTTCAGCTCCGCCTCCGTATCTTTCCTCCAGCTGTTGCGAGGCCGGCCTCTCTTGCTCTTTCCTGCGGGTTCCAGATCAGGTCTTGGCGTGTGGTGCTGGACGCTGGATTCCTGAGGGTGTGTCCGATCCAGCCCCACTTCCTTCGCAGTATCTGCTTGGCCACTGGTTCCTGTCCCGCACGCTCCCATAGATCTTCGTTTCGGATCTTCTCCTGCCATCGGATTTTGTAGATGCGCCTCAGACAGGTGTTGAAGAATGTCTGAATCTTTTGTTGCATCGTCTGTGTTGTCCGCCATGTCTCGCATCCGTAGAACAGGATTGACTTCACATTGGAGTTGAAGATGCGGAGTTTGGTTCTTTTGCTGATTCCTCCAGATGCCCAGATGTTCTTGAGCATGACGAAAGCTGATCTTGCCTTGCCGATTCTGGTTGTGACGTCTCTGTCCGTGCCTCCCTGTTGGTCAACCACGCTTCCCAGGTAGACGAAAGACTCCACCTCCCTGATGGGATCTCCACCAACCGTGACTGATGTGTTGGCAGTGGTGTTGATTTTCATCAGCTCGGTCTTCTTCCTATTGATCTTGAGCCCTGTCCCGGCTGATGTGGTCTCCAGGCGAGTGGTCTTGTCCTGTATCTGGCTGTGGCTGTGTGACAGGAGCGCCAAGTCGTCAGTGAAGTCGAGGTCATCGAGCTGCGTCCAGAGTGTCCACTGTATACCGTTGTTCCTGCCTGTTGTAGTGGTCTTCATGATCCAGTCGATGACCAGGAGGAAGAGGAACGGCGACAGCAGGCACCCCTGCCGAACTCCGGTCTTCACCTCGAAACTTTCGGACAGCTGGCCGGCGTGGGCAATCCTACAGTTCATGTCCCGGTAGGTGCACCGGATGAGGGAGATGATCTTCTCGGGGACTCCGTAGTGCCTCAGCAGCTTCCACAACATCTCTCTGTCCACACTGTCGAAGGCCTTCTCATAATCTATGAAGTTGATGTAGAGGGGGAGTTCCACTCCAACGACTGCTCCACGATGATGCGCAGGCTGGCGATCTGGTCGGCGCATGATTTGTTCCGCCGGAAGCCTGCCTGCTGGTCTCGGAGCTTGGGGACGACAGCCTCCTTCATCCTCTCCAGTATAACCCTGTTGAGAACCTTCCTGGCGTTGACAGGTGCATGATCCCTCGGTTATTGCTGCAGTCCCTGAGGTCTCCTTTCTTCGGCAGCTTGATGATGATTCCTTCTTTCCACTGGGCCGGTACCTCCTCCTTCTACCAGATCTTGCTGAAGAGACTGTATAGTATGTTGACAGCTGTCTCTGTGTCTGCTTTGATGGCTTCTGATGGTATCTCGTCCGGCCCTGCAGCCTTCCCATTTTCCAGAGTAATGATGGTTTTCTTGATCTCTGCCTTTGAGGGTTTGTCGCAGCTGATGGGCAGTTCTGACTCTGCGGGTGGGATGTCTGGTGGTGCGTCAGGGGCGGGACGGTTCAACAGCTCCCTGAAGTGTTCTGCCCATCGTTTCAGCTGTTCCTCGGGTTTTGTCAGTGGGTTTCCGTTCTTGTCCTTCACAGGTCTTGTCTGTCTGCTGGAACTTGCCCGTCAGCTTCTTGGTCACCAGGTACAGGTCCTTCAGGTTCCCCTGTCCGGCTGCTGCCTCTGTTTGACTGGCCAGGTCGTCAAAGTAATCCCTCTTTTCCTTCTTGATGCTCTTCTTTACTTCTCTGTTCGCTGCTGTGTGCTCTTCCTGTGCCTTTGCCTTAGCTGCTCTTGTTCGGCTCGTGTTCAGTGTAGTTTTCTTCTCTCTCCTTGTTTCCAGCTTGTGGATGGTGTCGGCAGAGATCCATTCCTTGTGCTGGGTCTTCTTCTTGCCAAGGATCTCTTCACATGTGCCGTGCCACATCTTCTTGCAGTGTTCCCACTGTGTCTTGATGTCCATCTCACCATCTTCTATCAGCTCTTGTAGCGGCTGGAACCTGTTGGAAAGGCTGATCTGGAACACTGCTTGTGTGTCCCTGTTTCTGAGCAGTCCAACTTTGTGCCTTGTCCGTGTGTTGTTGGTGTTGTTGAATCTCTTGGGGCGAAGTCTCACTGTTGTTAAAAGAAGGTGGTGGTCTGATGACACGTCAGCACCTCTCATCACTCGTACATCCCGCCATGTTCTCCTGAACTTGCGGCTAATGCAGATGTGGTCAATCTGGTTCTCCATGACGTGGTTTGGGGAACTCCATGTGGACTTGTGGATGCGCTTGTGTGGAAAGATGCTTCCTCCTATCATCAGTTGGTTCAGGGCGCACAGGTCTGCTACGATGTCCTCGTAGCATGTGTTGTCCATTCCAATCTTGGCGTTGAAATCTCCCATCAGTATGGTTATGTCCTTTGCTCCTCTTCTGTCTATCACTGTCTGTAGCTGCTGGTAGAATTCATCTTTCTTTTCTTCTTCTGCATCATTGGTGGGAGCATAGCACTGCATGATATTCAGCCTGATGTCATTCTTCTTCATGGTAAACTTGGCTGTGATGATGCGGGAGTTGACAGGTTCCTATCCGATGAGTGCCCCCTGTGCCTCTGGTGCCAGCATCAGGGCCACACCCTCAGTGTGGGGGGCTCCATCCTCTGTGTGTCCTGAGTACAGCAGCTGTTCTCCAGATGAAAGTCTCAGCTGTCCTGACTGTAGCCACCTTGTCTCACTCAGTCCTAGCACTCCGATCTTGTAGTTTTTCATCTCTCTCGCTACTTGGGTGGTTTTTTCTGTTTCGTACATCGTCCTGATGTTCCATGTTGCTACTTTCGTTGTTGTCCTGGGTGTTAGAAGGGGAGTCAGCCTTGAAACTTCCTTTCGGCTTTCACTGCACCGCGTCATAGGTCTCCAGGATGGAGACCCTTCCTTGCCCAGGTGAATGTTTTGGTACGTTGTCGTCGATGCTTCTGTAACTGGTCTTTTGTTCAGCTGGAAGTAAACATGGCGTATGGTAGGGAGCGTAACAGGCCGGTGGGGAGAGAGAAGCAAGTAAGCAGGCGATTACCAGAAAGAATGATATCAGTCTAACATGCTGACTCCAGCACTTCATCAAGAGATACCGTCAGATAATAAACTTGCCTCTAAAATTCACTTTTAAAACAAAGACTAACGAAAGTAACGTGTAAAAACTCATAATGACTAGGCTGCATGATCCCTGCCATTTTCGTGAATAATTGAAGAGTAAATAAATAATGAGAAGTTGGAGAGAGAGAGAAAAAGAGAGAGAGAGAGAGAGAGAGAGAGAGAGAGAGAGAGAGAGAGGAGAGAGAGAGAGAGAGAGAGAGAGAGAGAGAGAGAGAGAGAAGAGAGAGGAGAGAGACAGATAGACATAGAGAGAAAGAGACAGAGGGGAAGAGAGAGATAGAGAACATGTCATAACTGTTGTTTGTCTGAAGAAGAAAAATTTGTCGAAAATTCACCCATCAGTTCCGATTGTTTATGAAAATGTGCCATATCAGTACCGCATGCATTTTGACTATTTATCAGTAATGATGCGGTCCTTCAGTCATTAATCATCATCATTTTCATTATCATCATCGTCCTTGTTGCTCTTGATGTTTTGTTGTATTACTATTATTGTTATTATCATTCTTGTTATTATTATTATTATCATTATTATTATGATCATCAGCATTATCATCATTATATTGCTCTTATGAATATCATCATCATCATTGTCATTATCAACATCATCATCATCATGATTGTTGTTGTTGTTATTTTTTTCCTTTTTTGTGTGTACCATCTTCTGTGCCACCTCAGTGGCTGTGTACCCATGCCGCTCATTCCAACTCCCCGTTCACAGCCACAACCCGGTAGGTCCCCACCAATGCCCCGGCACCGGCAATCCACAGAGAGCAGTCAATGTCAAGTCGTCAAGAGGCAACCCACCGGAGGGGGCAATTCACTACTGCCGAGTCACTTCTGTGGTGTTCAATGGCACCTGTTCTGATTCAATATACGCAGGACACCACCCACTAAGCCCCCTGCTGACGACAATAATTACTCAGTCGTGGAGCCAGCATGAGTTAGTTCTCCCTCTGGAGGGCGCTACACGTCCGTCCAACGACAGCCCCCATGGACTCGCCGATACTGGTGACCCCGACGTAACCAAACCAAGGCCACTGGCGTGGAGCGGACATCGAAACTTAGGCCAAAATGAGAGCAGGACATGAAGGGCTACAGAATTTGAGACTTTTTTATGCTGATCGATGAAAATGAGATTGATGAAGATGATGCTACGGACTGCCATTTTTGGTCTGAGTACACATGACAGCGCTGTACTCTACGCATCCTTTCATAATATATCCCGGCGTCAACCAGGCCCGAGAGATACAAGACATCTGCAGTGTTGGTCAGGAAATTTGAGCAACACTCTCAGAGACACATCCATTAAGTGGATGAAACTCGACGACCTGGGCCCAGGCTTCCCAACTGAGCCCATAGCAAATTCAACTCTGGGTTGGAGTTGGTCGGGCAGATTATTGTTATTATCATTGTCGTTAGCATTAGCATAATTAAGGTTATTACTGTCAATATTATCATCATCAACATCATCATCATCATTATTATGATTGTTATTATCATCATTATTATTATTGTTGTTATTATTATTATTATATATTATTATTATTTTTTATTATTATTATTATTATTATTATTAACATCATCATCATTATTATTATTATTAACACTATTATTGTTGTTGTTGCTGTTGTTCTTATTCACCATTGTAAGAAAAGATGGCTTATTGACAGAAAGAAGGTCAGAAAGCTTCATCGTCACCATCATGATTGTTACAAATTTTATTTACTGCAATTATTATTATTAATATTATTATTTATTATATCATCACCATCACCATCACGATCATCATCATCATGATCAAAATCGTCACAATTTTAATTTTGATTACTATGATTTTTATTACTGTGGTTATTTATCATCATCATCACCACCACCACACAACCATCATCATCATCATCTGTCGTCGTCGTCGTTGTCGTCGTCGTGGTTTCATTTCAAATTTCATTTTGATTACTA
This sequence comes from Conus ventricosus, assembly GCA_018398815.1. Classification (NCBI taxonomy): domain Eukaryota; kingdom Metazoa; phylum Mollusca; class Gastropoda; order Neogastropoda; family Conidae; genus Conus; species Conus ventricosus. The sequence goes on along the minus strand of CM031598.1, from coordinate 25,240,900 downwards.
TAATTGTTCTTATTTTCGTTGTTTATCATCCTCATCCTCATCCTCATTATCATCATCTTCATCATTGTTATACATTAAAAATCAAAACTTACAACAACAAAAACATGGCGTATGGCTCTTTCGTGTATAGCCAGCAGTTAAAGACATGTGTCTTTAAAGACAAAGCAACCCTTGCCATGGAGGTTGGACCAAGAGGGGTCGTAGGTGCATCGGCAGACGATCTGGTGTAACAGCTCTCAACTTCCACTGAGATGAGAACCAGATCCCTGAAGGCAATAGGAAGAACGCTGAATAACAATCAGGGCTGAAATACTTGTCTAAGGTGGGAAGGATGGGGGGGGGGGGGGGGCGTATTCACGTATTGACTTAAGACATTCAACCATCAAACGTCATTAGAATTTCGCTTTACTGACACACAGCTCGACTGTTGAGTTCCGGGAACAGTCTAGAGGGGGTCTGGGAAGGAGCAGGTTTATGGGCTTTGTGAGATTGCTCATCACTTTGCTTTTTTCTTACCTACTATTGGTACCGAAACACAAAAGAGACTCTCCAGAATCATCAAAAGGGGGATCGACCAATGAATCTATCAACATCCATCCGATCAGGACTTGAAATCGATGACTGACTATGAGTAATGTACAAGTGGAATTCTCTTGTGTCTCTGGAGGGGAAACTCTCCACAAAGCATGACATGAAAATCCAATAGGCGAAAAAGGGCAGTACACTGACAGATGAATGAACAGAAAATTACTGTGCCATTAAAAAGTACTGTGGATTAAAACGTCAACAAATCCAGACCTGGATTTAAACCATAGTGCTAAGGATATTCATGCTGACTGTTTGAATGAGGAATTCGAATGGGCTCTTGGTATGAAACGCGAGAAACTCACCTTGCCATCTTCAAGTCCTAAAGAGGAATGAGAGGAAAACATGGACAACAAACTGGGTGCGCTGATAGAAAAACACGCACTGGAGCACATTTGGAGACACTGTATGCGGGAATTGCAGGGATGGTTAAAGAGTAAAACAACGATAGGTAAAGACACCTCCTCAAATAACCAGGCACCCAGCATAACAAAGATGACATCTGTAGAAAAGAGGCATTTCAAGAAGTACCAAAAAATTCTGTTTCAAATATGAGAAAGAAGGTTCGAAGAGTTTCCAGAAGACTGGAAACACAACACACAAAGGATAATCAGCAAGATGGAGAAATTGAAAAAAATAATAAATTATGATTGCATCTTCAGAGATCTCCTCTAGTATTCCAGGACTCAAGTGGGCAAATTCAGTGACACTCACAGTAGAAAAAAATACTATTGTATATAAGAAATATCCCAATGTCCCCAATGGCTCTATAATCTGATAGAATCAGAAAGGAAAAACTTGAAGATCAGTGACAAATCGATAGCAGCTGATGGAGTGTACATTCCAAAAGTGCAGAACCCGAGTTACACCGATGAGTTCAGTCCAGTATCCCTTCTGAAAGTTGAGGAGAATCTCTTCAGTTAGGCCAACTTCATACCTCAAAGAAAAAAAGCACTTTAGCACTGTCAGTCCATACAGTTGGCATCCAGAATGTGTCTGGCTTTGTAGAACGTACAACATGATTTGAGAGAACTACAGAAAGGCAGGGGCAAAGAGAAAAAAAGACCTCAACGTGGGGTGTCTCAATCTAGTAAACGAGTCTGTATCAGTTCCACAGTCTGGTTGTCGAGAAGTATTATGTTTCCAAGGAAAATGCCAGAAATATTGAAGAAGAATGTCCATAGTTTTTCAGTGAGGTTCTATATATACGAATGCACAAAGACTGTATCAGTCTAGATGTTGGGATATAAGTGGGCTGTGTAATTTCTACAGTATTGTTTTCGTTGTTAATCTGAGCCATTACATGTTAAGCACACATCTTGAATCGAAACCAAATGCCTCTTCTAAAAGCTTTCATGGATGGTAAAGCAGTTCCTTTCACACAAAAAGTTTAAACACATCAAACCATTAAAGCACTTAGACGAGCGAGTTATTTCATTCAAGATAACTTCAAACAGAGAAGTCACAAAGCCTCTCCCCTGCAGAGTGCAGGAAAAGTTACTGAAGAAATTACATTCAATGTAACTACCAAGCTATCCCAACAGTGACGGAAGAATTAGTCAACAATCTTGGAAAGGGGTGTGGTAACACCTTGGAAGATAAAGAAAGGATGAGAGACAACCAAGCAAATGACAGAAGGCATGCAGTTCATAGACCAGTGTGGCTTTCCCAGCAAATACAAGACCTGCTGCCTACTGTTCATACTTATACTGCAGATTCTTCAGCTTCTACTGATATACAAAATGGACACCAGCAGGGTATAATTAATGGTGGCCTAACTCACCCAAAACATGAGAAAATGGCTTTATGTTCCACCAGCTCTTATTGACGCTGCACTCTACTGGCTCCATGCAAAGCTGGAGCTACCTATGAAGTCCTCAATCCATCCTTGAGGTGGACAAAGTGGGTAAATTGAGGTTGCTAGCCATGCTTGAAAACTCGAGAGATCGATCCAGTCAAGTTAACAACTGGCAGAAAATGGAAAGTTAAGGAGACGGCGTATGTGGCAAAGAAAGACCTCAAAATCTGGAAAATAATGTGACACATGCAAACTAAAAGACATGGACCTGGATCAACAGACATGAAGTGATGGTCAAACTGAAAAGGGAACGCAAGAGAGAGAGAGAGAGAGAGAGAGAGAGAGAAGAGGAGAGAGAAGAGGAGAGAGAGAGAGAGAGAGAGAGAGAGAGAGAGGGAAGGACGAGGGAGGGAGATGATAAACATGAGTTGAAAAAAAAGGTATGCCATGAAAATCCAGAAAGCAGTGAAGTTGAGCCAACAAGGGTATGGACTATGTTAGAAAACGCATTCCAAATGTCATAAGGCTCTTTTTAGGATCAGCTTCATCCTCAGATAATTTATGACTTCCCACCCTTGATTTCAAAACCTAATGAAATGGTGTCCGTTTTTTTTTTTAGACAAAAAAAGGAAAATTCTGTAAATTCATGCAAAGCAGTTCTGACACAGGAATATGATATACAAACACATCAAGTCTCTGAAAAACCATGCGTGCTTCACGATTTTGTCTGTATGTTTTTATCTACCAAAGAAACTGACAAGGTTATTCTCAGCCTTAAGTAAACCAAAAACAAATTGAAGATGAGGTGATCGCTTTCTGCGAGTTAAGCAACAGAAGGTCAGACTCGACCTATATGAATCCAGACTATTTGCAGCTTAAGTATGGTGGCCAGATGATAGCCAGGTTCCCCCAATAAGGAACTGGGGCAATGGTTTTCAAAGGGTTCACCAGCTGCTACCTGGACTTCTCCATTACACATATTAAAGTGATGACTTTCTATGGATTATCCAACTAGAAACCCAAACCCTTTCCTGATTAGCCACTGGGTTGATGGCTTTCAACGGGCTATCCATTTAGGAGTCAGACTCACTTGAATTCAGACTACGTCCATATCTATTACTCATCCTCCATACATCACCAGTTCCATCAAATCAAATTGTTCCTCAGTCTTCATGAGAAACATCTCAGTCATGCAAACCGCAGTGATGTAGTGACGTTGTTGAAATCCTGTGGTCCCTGGGAGCCTATATGAAGATCCTGAGCACCACAAGGCAGAGGATGCAAGCAGGTTAACCAACACTTGGCTACTTTGCATGCATTCATCTGCTGTACTTTGTGAATTATCATATGTTGATCTAGGTGCCATGGCACAGGTGTAGTTCAAACGTTCGCAATTAGTCCAATCCATGGTGAGTAGTGGGAGGAAAAAACCCCTACCCCTCTCCCTTTCAGTGTCTTGATTTACACCCTGTCAGCCCGATCAGAAACCTGATTTGACAGTTTAGCATACAAATAGAAGACACATAGTGTTGCACCTTCACTGATTCCTCAAGACCAGCTGTAGATCAGAACGAAGTAACAAGACAGACGCCTCGGGAAAACCAGAGAGGAGGTACGGTAATCTCTTCCACTCTAACCCGGTCTGAGTTCTGATTTTCCCAGAAATGTAAGTTGACACTATGTTTCTACAATTTTAATCTATACATGGATTGTATGTATGCCATGTGGTTTAGCAGTGTAACTTTGTGCCAGTACTTGATGACATTTATCAAAATGATGAATGAGTATTCTGTTGTGGTAGATTGCTTGCCACCATGTGGTAAAAGATATCACCCTGTGGTTACGATTCTTTGTTAACAATCTGACCACCATTCTATGTGTACAATCTGACTTTTGCCAGTATGCAATTCTGTCTATTAAGAAGATAACTGAATGATACACTTTGATCAGAAAAACAGTATGCCTGTCCTATGTGAAAACTGTGAAGCTGATTTATGAATACTGGTGATTGTTGGAATGTTTTGTAGTGTATGACTTTAAGTCTACATCACATGTGTACATGGGCTAAGTGTGTTCCAAGTTAATGTAATTTAATTCGTAAGAAACATTGAAGTGTCATTTGACTGAAATTGTTTAGCATTGTATTACTGTCCCCTACTCTTTTGTAAACTCCACTCCATCTCTAAACAAAAGTGGAGATTGATAATTATAGTAGAAACTCTATACTAGGGTAATCCTTTGTTGGCTGAGTTCTCACACCTCTTCTGAAAGGTAGAGGGCAGATGTGTGAATTCGACAAGCCAGACTTTCAGCTACTTAACTACCGACAAGGTTCTGTTTATCGCAGATCTGGGACCATGGCATGCTACATAAGGTTGCTACGCTACATACCATGGCTACGCTACATCCTGTGGATATGCTACATACCCTGGACAAGACAGGTTGTGAAGACACACCACAGCCCAGCACTACAGCAACAGGTCTACATAGCAGGATGTGTCACCAGCCACAAGAGAGAGATCAGCTATTCTCTGCAATATCAGTTAAGGCTGTTATTCCAAGTGGACTTCAGTTCAACTCAACTCATTCAGAATTTTCCCACACTTTTGATGAAAAAGTGAGAACCAAAACTCAGCCTATAGGACAGGCATGTCTATTGTAAACTAACTTTAACTACTTACCCATGTGTAAGCAAGTAAAGTTGACGTTGTGGAGTTGCACTTAACTTGTGTCAGTTATTTGTCGTTCACTCAGTGTTGAATGTTTGAATTTCTCTCTAATTCTGGCTCTCAGAGCTACAAGTACTTTTAGAAGTACAAGCCTAAGGAAATTTATCCCAGAGCCACTGTTGAGTATTTTAACAGTCCCAGGAACAAATAAAAATGTCTTTCGATGACTAGTACCGGAAATTGCTCCTTCCACCACTAGTAAGAGAGAGGGTGGATCTGAAATTTTAATATAATGTTCATAGAGAAAACATATCAAGTCCTTCCCCTAGAGGACCCACCGACCCACTTCCAACTCTCGTCACAACCTTACACACCAGAATTGATTTCTTAGCCAGGCGGCAAACAAAGCTTTTACGTCAGACGAAGCAACAGGCGAGGTGAAAATATCAGCCATTCTTAGTCTGTGCGGTGTTAGGGTACTAGTGATCCTCCCCCCACCCCCCACCCCCACCCCCCGACATACACACACATGCACCTGTGCCCCTTCCATGGTCCTCACTTCCCTAAACCAAGTTCTTCCCTCCGCCACTTCCATCTCCCCCAGATCTCCTGCCCTGATTATTGTTTACGTCTTCTGTATGAAGAAGGATGTGTGGATGAAATCAGGTATAGAAAACAAATCATTGGTAAACATATATAGGTACCATACATAACATGAAAGTATTGTTAATAACTACAATAGCAACAACAACGAAAACAACAACATATAATTGGAAATGAAATGAGGCAGGGAACAGTAAACAATAAACAGTAAACAAGTGGGGTAACCTTAGCTCCCATAAGAAAACCTCTGTGTTAGGTTTCTTATAAGAGCTATAGTTACCCACTTGTTTACTGTAAAAACATATAAATAAAAACAACAACAACAACATAAACAAAAACAACAACAACAACAAGGAGAAATCTGGATGAAAACAGGGAGGTAAAGACCATCATGCTGGATTCTTTTTCTCTCTAATTCAGTCTTAATGCTGAATTTCCAAGATATCAGGAATGTGTCCTTCAGATTGTCTATTTCCGTGCCTGTGTTTTTGGCCTGTGTCTGTTTGTCTATCTATGTGTCTGTGTGTTTGTCTGTCTGTCTGTCTCTCTCTCCCTCTCTGGCTTACTCTCCCTCCCTCCCTCCATCCATCCATCCATCCATCCATCCCTCTCTCTTTCTCTCCCTTCCCCTGTCCCTCCACTCCCCATATCTGTCCCTCTCTTCTTCTTCTTCCTTTTCTTTTCTTCTTCTTCTTCTTCTGACTTTCACTTCAAGAAATAGTTTTTCTTATCGAATACAACAGTGATATCAGTTCAGATCGTCCCCAGCCAGGGCAACGTTCGTATGCGTACACTCAACATCTAAGAAGAGAAGCATGTTAGTGGCGGAGCGTTTTGCGCCTGGGGGTTAAAGTTTGAGAGGGGAGCAACCACGGGAAGAAGAGACTGTTGCGGATTAATGTGAAGAAGGTCGTCAGGCACAGCAAGCAACAAAGGGCAGAACAAACACTGACATTACCAACACCTTGTTTGTCCGTTCTGCCTGTCCGTTTGCTTGTTTGCCTGTCCTACCTGTCCCCACGTGTGTCCGAGTGCGTGTTTGTATCCTGTCTGTGTCTCTGTCTGTCTGTCTGTCTGTCTCTCTCTCTCTCTCTCTCTCTCTCTCGTCTCTCGCTGAGTGCTCAACCTGTGTGACAGCTTTGGTCGACTTCGTCTTGATATGGTTGACTTTTGATGGCTGTAGCAGACTGACTGTGTCAAATTTTGCATCAGGCTGTTTGTCTAGTGCGCGCATTCGACTGGTGTTAAAAAGTGAGTTATTCGGGTTGACACTGTCAAGTTATTTATTGATTTGTTTTTTTGGTGGACACCAAGGTACGATTGAAAAATGTGAACTCCATGTTCAAAACAAGCAAAGCACCAACAACAACGACGACATCTGCACGTGCAAACAGTGATCAAGACTACAGTGGGAATAGAATGAATCGCTGTGGCAAGAAATCGGGACGCCCAACACAGGTTACCAAATCAAACTCCTGTGCCTATTTCTCTCGCAAAAACTGTGTTCATTGCTACAGTGCTGATAGCAACTTGCTATTCAAGCGTCAATCATATGCTCACCGAATACCTGTGGATATTACTCGCCTCGACTCTGCGGCCGTGCTGTTCCCCTTTTCTCTTCTCATTCTTCATGTACCCTCCCCTTCTCTTCCCTCGTGTCTATCTTGCTGGTCATCAGCGGATCTTTCTCCAGTGGGCCGTAGCAGTTCGCTTCCTCAATGATTCCAGATGGTCCACACGGGGCAAATGGCGTGTCGTTCTCATCGTCCATGCTGAGAGTTTACGACGTCTGTTCTTCCTGGAGGCACATGCCATTCTGCTCACCTGGTACCTCTTGTCTTGTGGGACGTGGAGAGTAACCCAGGGCCACAGTGGATGCAGGGGAGTAACCAGCATCATTATAACCATGACCACAACTATGCTCCTGAACCAGTGCTTTGTTCAAACCCTGCCCACCAAAGCGAACTTCACAGAATCTGTTCTCCTTGGCAGGTACCAAATGCAGCCTCCTTCTGTGGCTGGGAATGGAGTAGATAAACTACAGTCATGGTGCGAAGTTCTTCAAAGAGAAAATGCCCAACTGAGGGAGGAAATGCACCACCTTTCTAATCTGTTCACGCCCCTTAATGAACAATGTAGGAGTTTACTGCATTTGAAAGACTGGTTCACGGACGCTGCGCAAAAGATGGAGAACCAAATTGACAAGGTTGAATCCTTCTCACGTCGAAATAACCTCAGTTCTTCAATGTTCTGGAGAGCGAAAACGAGAACAACCAGGAGTGCTTGACGAAAGTGGTTCAACTACTCAACAGATACTTTCCCATGAAAAAATGGTCTGACGACGATGTGGACAATGCACATCGTCTCGGCCAGAGAAACAGAAATCACAGATACTTTCGTCCTATCATTGTCCGACTCTTCAGCTGGCGAAATAAGCTGACCATCCTGAGGGCCAGAGAATGTAGAAGTGATTTGGCGAGCTGTGAAGGAATCCGTATCGCCTCTGACCTTAACTGACCGTCAAAGTCAGATTGTGAGGGATGAGAGAAATGCGGGAAGACATGTCTATGTACAGAAAGGACGCCGGTATACAACAGAAAGAATCTGCGACATCGTGCTAAGAACAGCAGATTGAGAACTACGGACCACAGGGAGTCAACACAGACCAACACAGATCGTTTGACACAACTGATTGTGGCCAGCCAGCCCACTCCGAAGGATACTGTGAGCCAATCGAATCGTCGTGATTCTACGCCGCCAGTCCCAGACCTCAACTTTCGTCGCACCCAGGTACAGCAACCTCCCAGCAACAACCCAGGTAGTCTCCCCTGACAGCAGATATGAGAGCTTTCCCGGGCCTTCAAACCAACCACAAACAAGGACGCCCAAACACTGCCGAATCTGGAAAGCAGGGACCACGTTCGAGCATCCAAACCCTAAGCCTAGTGAGTCCAGCTTCGTGATGAGCACAACAATATCTCAGGGAAACTCTTTGTCAGACGCGCTAAGGTCTGAAGGGAAAACACCTATACTAACACCCCCCCTCTCATACAACACACCCACACAACGTGACAAATAAACAATATATTTATTCAATACAACACGCTGTCGCTCATGCACACACCACCATCCTGCACGATAGACCCTCCCAACATCAACAGTACACACAACACAAAATATCGAACCGACTAGCACAAGCATACATCACAACCAGGCTGGCCAAGAAACCACCCACTGGTGACCAACAAGTCGCATAACTCTTAGACATAACTCTTAGTTTTGATGCCCAAAACTTCCACCAACCGACTCCCCACAAACCATAGAAGTCACCCACTCATTGTCGTCTTGGATGCATGTCTAGGTGGAAAACTAGGCACACTGTAGCTTGTGGGACGCACAATTTAGATCAGTTTATTCCGTTTCGCCCACTACACCTTTGATAACGGAGTAACGTGGACACAAGCGACGACGGCGACGATGCAGAAGACGATGAACACGCACTGGTTAAAGAGGAAAAAAAATAAATATAAGCGGTCGAAGGTTATGCTGTAGAAACCCGCGATCACAGCCCAAGACACCCGACGACTAACGCCATGGAATCAGCTGCCCAAAGATGTGGTCGTACGAGCCAGGATGAGACTGCACCACCACCAGCCATGGGCGCGTGCGCTTCCCAGCACGCCCACAACTGCGGCAGGGCTGCAAGGCCTGGGTCGGCTCCGCCTGGTCGGCCTGGGTCAGCTCCGCCTGGGTCAGCCTGGGTCAGCTCCGACTGGGTCGGCCTGGGTCAGCTCCGCCTGGGTCAGCCTGGGTCAGCTCCCCCTGGGTCAGCCTGGGTCAGCTCCGCCTGGGTCGGCCCCTCAGGCCGTCACCTCAGCCCAGACGTCTGGTCAACACCGGACGCTGCCCATCCCCACTGAAACGGTGGTACTAGCGGAAACGACACACCTGCATGCTCCAAATCAGTGGTTGGATTCGCACTACATTTGCGCATTCCTACACCGTCATTTGTCACAAGTCACATTCAACAGAACACACGTAATACAGCTGCACTCCTGCCAACAATTACTAACACACCAAGGACGAACCCCTCGACAGAACGTATGTTCATTCATTCATTGACTGGCTGATCAATATTCCGCCACCCCATAATGTCACTGACCTAACGGCCCAAACACCATTCAGAGTCACAAACACAAAAGGCATCCAACATGACAACCACAACCGGTTCTAGTGCTCCATCAGTCACCAAAAGAAACCCCTCAACTATACCCCTGTGCCAACACAGGTGTAAGCAAACAGAAGTCTCAAGCACCATCACAGTCAACGTATCAACACCACTATAAGATTTAGACACCAGTCTCAAAACAAGCAATGAAACAACTGACACCCGTCATACTGACATACTGACAATTACACTGGCATGGGATATAACACTAGCCAGCAGCAGCAGAGGTGACCCAATATATAACACAACATCAATGACATCAGGTAACGCCAACGGCAGCAACAACAATAACAGTCGACTACCCCACAAGACCCAATAGCAACACCAACCAAACCAGTAACAACGTAGTCAGAATCTCAGCATCCCAACCTGCACGCAGGAGTCACACTTTGTAATGGTCACACGTAATAAGGAAAAAAAAACTAGAAACACACCGGTAGCTGCATCAATATTAAACCCAGCAGCGGCAATAAGAGAAAACAATATTGACACCCCTGACACTCCTCTCTTATCAGTACTAGCAATCCATCAATAAATATTATTATTATTGTTATTAACGTTGCTTAACATCCAGCCGACTACACAGAGCCACGTTAAGACTACCCACACTGTTTACAAATCGAAATCTTCATCGCACGTACGTGCATCAACTGGCCCGAAGACGGGCCCCGCCTACCGGAACACAAAATGGGCAGGCACCGGAAACGAGTCAGCGTAATGATTTGAAGCTGCAACATTTGAAAATAGTTGGCGCCACCGGCATTTCCCAATCGTTTCCAAAATAAAACCATGGCCCCAGTAACCTTAGCCCCGTCTCTACATAACAGTGACAGTACCAGCGCTACCGCCAGCCGCCACAGCCATGAGTTGGGCAACCATGCCACTTTGCCAAACATTATCAACACGTGATCACCCCCCCCCCCCCCCTCCTCCTTCTCTCTACTATCACTTCCCCCCTGACCTTACCCATAATATACCAATAACGCGACCACAAAATAATAACCCCCTGACGATTCTACTTTCAAAACAAAATAACACAAGTAATTTTAAGTATCACTATAGCAACAGCACCAATAATCTGCTAACCCCCCCCCCCCCCCCCCCCTCCAGCCTAGGACAGATTCAATAATAAAGAGAAGACTGGAGTTGACATACAACTCGGGTCATAGATAGGGAGGCCTACCCACTGCCATAATGGACTACACCTACAAACATCTATCTTCTTGTTCACAACTAACCTCTCACGCACTCAACAACTAACCCATACGACCAAGACCCTATTTACAAAAGTCTACAACTCTAGCTCAATGATCGATCACTTCACTTACAAAACAGCCAAACCTTGCTTCAAACTTACCCGAGAACCTTGGACAAAACACCAATCGTAGGGAGCGCCACACACTGACTACACCCCTACACATACAATACGTGGAGTCACCGGAATCGCACCTTGATCTTGAATTGTGACCCACTTTCACATAGAACAAAGATTTCACTTGGTGGGCCAGAACAGCCTCCCAAAAGCCACACCCTTCAGTCCGAAAGACCCAATGCCAAGAGTCCTGCTTGACACCCCAGCCAGAGACAGAACTGAACTTAAAGCGCCCTGCGCTCCTGCAGGTAGAATGCGGACACTCACTCAACATGAACTCACGTGCACAAGACAACACACACTGCACGGGACGAAACAAGACGCACAGGTTCCGGGTTTGACACTCGCTTAACCCTGGGCGTTTAACGCACGGAAATTCTGCCTTAGCAACCAACAGGGCGTCCGTGAAACGCTAAACTAATAAACTATAAAAAGATTCCCGGGTGTGTCACGCTCTCCCTCCTTCCACCGCCTCCTTCTCTATCTTTGATGCCATGTCACCCAAAACCAAGCTCTGGGTCATGACACTCTTTTACTCCTACCAACACCAATTCTGAACTGCCACAACCCCAACGTCAACCACGTACCAAGACAGTGATTGACAATAGGGGAGTGAGACTGTGTCCAGTATCAGATGAAAGAAATGATCTGCAGATTCCTGACAAAGAACCTGATTGCCCAGACTCCACAATCCCAAGGCAATAGGAGTAATTCCTTCAGCAATGCAGCAGCTCCTTCTAGCACAACACCACATGGTAACAATTCTTCAGTTTTACGCACACCCCAGCCAAACCCCAACCCTATGTCTTCCAGCCTTTCGACTGCATGCCTTCCTACACGACCTGATCCAATGCAGCGTCCCCAAGAAACCATTCTGGGTCTTAACCCAGTGCTTAACGGTGAGAAGCGGTCCCCTGTCAACCCTGCCTACCCAGTGACGTGGAAAGCCAGACACCAGGTAACACCTGTCTCGCCGATCCCTCAGTGGACAGTCACATAGAATCCCAGCTCGGCAGTCCTGTTTATCCATGCCGTGAGAAATCGCCGGATAACAGCCAATGTCTGACATCGATGCTGGTGTTTTTCCTGTTCCTGGACATCCCAAATCCAAAGTAAAGAACACTAGTGTAACCCTGTCAATGAAACCACTAATCCATCACCCCCTAAAGCTCCAATTACACGCAACAAAACCCAAAAACAAAACTAACTAACTCAATGAAAAAAGCAAACAGACAAGACTGACAGAGAAATTCACTGTGATGAACTCAATCAACACTCCAGTCTACAACGCTAGCAAATGGGAATGGGGCCCGGGCCCCCGTTACAGTCAATGATCATCCTAATAAAATGGTAAGGGGCCTGTCAATTGTTTCTTGAACATTGATGGTTTAGCTAGCAAACTTGCTGACTGGGACTTTACTAATTTCGTTCAAAGTTTTGACGTCATATGCCTTATTGAAACATTTCTTCAGAGCCCTTTTGATTTAGATTATCACTTTAAGAATTTTGACAAATTTAGAACTAAAGCACTTAAGCATTCAATTATGGTCCAGATCGGGTGGACTTCTGTTACTAATCAGCAAAAAATTTAATAAATTTATAATTCCCATAGAAGTTTCTATCGCTTTGTCTTTTGTGTAAAAGTGTCTAAGGATATGCTAAAATTTGACCATGATATTTGATCTTTTTTGTCTATATTCCACCAACAGGTTCTGTGTTTTACAAGTCATCAAATTCTGTGTTCACATTGAAGCTTTAGAAAGTTGCAACATGACTTAAACAGTCGTTCCCACAGGCCAAATAGTATGTTGTGGTGATTTTAATGCTAGAACAGCAGACCTCCAAATAGCTTTCCCTGATATGACCGATTTTTTGCTGATCCAGTTCATCCCATTAATCCTTTCAAGAAATCACGTTCAACAAATGATCCAGTACTTAATGCTTTTGGTGAACACCTCTTAAACCTGTGTGTTTGGGTTTTTGATTTTTTGTAATTGTAAAGGGATCCAACCACGGTTTTTTACAGTGGAGACTTCACCTTTAAAATCTGTCCATGGTTCTAGTGTAATAGACTTTTTCTCATTTCGTACGACTTATTACCGAACGTCAAAAGTTTCTCTTGTGTTGTAGAATGGAATCTGTGCACATGCCATTAAGTTAGAACTTTCAGGCAGACAGTCCCCACCATCACCCACTAACACTAAAGATGAAATCACTGTCTGGAATAAGACAAAATTGATGCTTTTGTTGCTAAAAAGGGCCACTCACTTTTTTCTCGAGTAACGTTGAATATGCCACCGTTTGATTGATATATGTATAACAAAGCATTGTCTGAATTTACACAGTGCTTGATGAATGCTAGTGCCTGTATGCGTCAAACTAAATCCTTGAAAGCCGGGGTAGTTACAGACTCTTGGTTTGACAAGGAATGTCAGGATACCAAAGTCAAGTTAGAAAAGCACTAGCTGCCAGTAATAAATCTGGACTTCCCCAGGATAGACTAATTTATCTCAATTAAGACGGGAAATTAGGGCCCAAATTTAAAATATTGTAAAAGCCACAATTTCAGAGTTGAGCGTATTAACTCTCTGTTAAAGGCTGCTAACGATTCCCAGACCTTCTGGTCTGAGGTCAACAAATCCCGAAAAACGGTCGCCGATGGTGAATGATATTTCACAGGCTGAAGGGTTTAACCACTTCGATAACCTACTAAATACTGGAGTCGTTGTGACTGAGGAATGTTGACATCTGAGGTTCCAGAACAGTTTCTGACCCAATCTTAGACGTGTTATACAACTGGGGAGGTTAGAAAAGCAATTAAAGTCCAAGTGTGGGAAGGCAGCTGGTCCAGATGGTCTCATTAGTGAAGTTATAAAAGCTGCAGAAGATCATTGTTCCCTTTTTTGGTCATTTTCTCAATAAAAATTCAGAGATGGTGTTTTTCCGGACGAATGGACTAAATCCATTATTGTCCCGCCTACAAAAAGAAAGGGGATATAAATAACACTAAAAATTTTAACGAGGCATCCCCTTTTATCAATAATCTATGTAAACTTTTCACCTATATTCTAAATAAGCGTCTGGTTACTTGGTTAGAAGTCAACTCGGTTATTTCAGATGCTCACGCAGGTTTTAAGGAAATCTTTTCCACCATCGACCATATTTCACGCTCTATGCGTGATTGAGAAACATCTGTCACAAAACAAAAAATTCTACTTTCCCTACATTGATTTCAGTAAAGAAATTGCCCACAGTTCGCAGGGAAATTATTGTTTAATATACTGTTTAGAAATGGTTCCAAGGTAATATGTTGAACATTTGAAGAGCATGTATTCCTCAATTAAATCATGTCAGATCTTTAACTCCTATACTGACTATTTCCAGTGCTTACAAGGTCTCAAACAGGGTGCCCCCTTAGCCCAACCTGTTTCTATTTTCATCAATGAATTTGCCATGACATATTTATAAAGGTAAAAAAGGAGTTCAGTTTTCTCCTAATGAAATTGAACTTTTTATCCTGCTTTCGGGGATGATATACCCCTTTATGTCATCTACGATAGCTGTCTAAAAAATCAAATCAATATTCTCTACCATCGGAAACTGAATTTAAGTTTGAAGGTCAATCTAGATAAAAGTAAGATTATGGTATTTCGTAAAGGTGGGTTTCTAGGTGTTAAGGAACAATGGTTTTTTGGCAGTGATAAATTAAATGTTGTCAATTCGTATAAATACTGGAGTTACTTTCTAAAACTAAACTTATTTTTGATGTCGCTACTGGTTATGACAGTCGCTAGAGCGAAGAGAGCCACCTTCGAGATTCTTAAAACACTAAGAAAAATAGGATGCTCTTCTCCCAAACTTTTCTTTAACTATTCGATGCTCAAGTTTCCTTCACCCTTTTCTACGGTTCAGAATTATGGGGGCATAAGCCGTACCGATCTATTGAAAAGCTCCACCTACAAACCTGCAAATTAATACTCAATGTACCAACTTTCCCCGCCTAATGACATGGTTTACGGCGAATTGGGTCGTTACCCTTATATATTAATTCTGCAGCTAGGTGCATCAACTTTTGGTTTCGTCTCCTTAAAGCAGCCTCCTACTAGATACTCTAGAAAAGCATACAACATGCTGCATATGTTACAGGAAAGAAATAAAGGGTTCAAAACGGGTATCACATGTAAAGCATCTTCTGTGTTCAAATGGTTTTGGCTATGTTTGGATGTCGGTGAAGTCGGGGAAAAAGAAACTTTTTCTCAGGGTCTTTAAGGATCGCCTTATTATTGCTTCTGTCAGCGGTGGTACTCACATATGTCTGAAAGCATCGTTTTTGACTTTATTATCCTTTCAAGAATATTTTTGAACGTGAAAAATATGTTGATTTCATTAACAATAGAATTTTTAAAACTGCCTTATACTTTTTAGGTTGGGAGTCTCAACTATTCAAAGTCACTGTCTCCGCTTCTTGCCTACCGAACAAACCTGTTTTGTCCCCCAAAGTTACGCAGAAAGTGAAGACGAATTCCACGTCCATTTGAATGTACATTTATAAAAGACCTTAGAATTAAATATTCCATCAATAGTCCAGGAAGTTATTTGTCAAAATATGGCAATGTGCAGGAATTCTAATGGTAGTATTGGGTAGCCAACTTCAAATGTCTAAATTCTTTTCCTAGCTTAAAGCGAAAGGAAAAAACGAATACAAATGAGATGAACTATTTTTGTACACAGTTATGTGAGCAGGTTCGATTGGACAAAGTATGTATAGATGTATATATTTGATAACATATATTCACTGGGTTTTTTTTTCTTTGATATGTAACGGGTACAGGCCTATACACAAATTAAAAACCCTTGTCAATTGTCCATTGTCTCCTCTCCTCTCTCTCTTCTCTCTCTCTCTCATCTTCTCTCTCCCCACTCTCTCTCTCTCTCTCTGCATCTGGGCCCCCCACCCATGCCCCCCACCCTCCTCCACTCCCAACACCGCACATCTCTCTCTCTCTCTCCTCTCTCTTCTCTCTCTCTCTCTCTCGTCCCTCCCTTTTTCTCTCTCTCTTCTCTCTCTCTCTCTCTCTCTCTCTGTTGCTGACCAGAAGTGAGTCAACTCACGAAAAAGGACGAGCACCCTGTCCATCCCCCCTCGCATGATTGTGCACCATCTTGGCACTCAAAAAAAAACTTTCCAATTCAAACCCCAATTTTTCTCGTTTTTGGAGCATGCTCGCCTTCACCTTTTTATCCCCCTCCCTCTCTCCTCCCCCCCTCCCCCCCCCCCCCCCCCCCCAGCCCCCTCCCCCCCCTTTCGTCAACCTCCCCCCCCCCCCCTCCCTCCTTTCTCACGTCCCCTGTAAGCGAACGGAAAAATTCTGACACACTATTCTGACATCATTATTGGGACTGTTACCGAATTTTATGAAGAGAAAGTAACGCTTTTTAAAAGAAATAAATGAAAGAACAACTGACACAGTCAATTAGAGCAGTTGTTTTTCAGTTTTTTTTTTTTTTATATCCCCTTTTTCCTTTTCCCTTTTTGAACTGAATAAAGCAGGGGGGGCTGAGGACGGTAAAAGTGTGAAGGGGGTGAGAGGAGAGGGGGGTAGGAACATGGGCAGGGACTAAACGAAAGATAAGAAGTATGGAGAGAGGAAAGAAACAGATTGAGAAGAAAAAAATACAGACAATGACCCAGGCCCACATAAAGAGGAGAGAAGGAACTCTCTCCTCCTCTCTCTCCTCTCCCCTCTCTCACTCCTCTCACTCTCCTCTCTCTCTCTCCCCCTCCCTCCCCTCCCTCTCTCTGATGCCCAACAGAACTTATTCGATTTTCAATGTACAGAAGAGCACCCTAGCATCGCATAAAAAAAACAACATTACCAAACAAGCCCACACACCCCACACACACACGCTGGGTGTACTGTAAGCGCGGGGTGTTCACCTTGGAGGTCATGGTTTGATTCCCTCCAGGCCATTCATTTTTAGGGTTTACGGCTCGAAACCCCTGCATCCCAGAGCAGAATGTATATTGGCCAGCGGGGAAGACTGGGGCAACACAGTCCACTTTTTTTTCCACTAATGGATGCTCTCTGAAATAAATTTCTCAAATTTCATGAACAACACTGCAATGTCCGTCTTCTCTCGGGCGTGGTTGACGTCGGATATGTCATGAAAGTTAGCGTAGAGTACAGCGCTGCAGGCAGTCCAGATGAATGGAGCATATTCCATAGTACACATTCACATCCAATCCCCATCGAACAGCAATTTGAAAAATCTCAAACCTGTGTCCCTTCGTGTCGTGTGGGCATGGGATTTTCATGATGATCTCCTTTTATTCGGCCCCCATGGGCCGGCCTTCTCGTGGCGGGGTTTTTCCTTGACCACCCTGTTGCCCCCACCCCAGTTTCTGTCCTTCCTACTGTTCTCCAAACCATGTCTTTTGCTATCTCTTTCACACCCAAAAGTCCCCCACATCACGCACCTCTATGTCGTCTTGTTTCCTTCCTTCCGTTCTTCAGTCTGTTCTTTCATCTATTATTCCAGTCCTCCTTTTCAATGCTTCTTTTTCTGAGATCTATCGGAGTGGTGGCCCTAAGTCACCCGCAATCTAAGGTGCTGACACTGGCCGAGAGATGAATGGCTCTGCGTTAATGAGTCGCTACAGCAGTCCTGTCTGATTTTGTGGGACGGTATCAGGCAGATGGACGCCCTGCGAGTTCATCTTCACATGTCCTTCGTAGGGCCATCCATTGTCCCTTCCCTAGCACGGCAGCTCTCCTAGGGTGACTGTCAAATTCCTGCCGTCATTGAGCCTACGCCCTATGAGCAATCAAAGTAGTCATTCTAAACGTCAGAGAGAAAGAGATTCAGATTCAGATGAAGAGATAAGAGAAGTGGCAAAGAGAAAGGGTATCCAAAACACATGGCCAAGCTTCCTTTTAGTGGAAGCAAAAGATCAGAAAGAATCCATTGCTCGGATTTCTCCGTTTGCTGTTTGCAAATGGTTCGAGGGAGTTTCATCCACAGGATTCAAATGATTAAAAGACTCAGATCTGGTAGTTATCTTGTTCACTGTGCTACGGAAGCGGCGTCTCGATTGCTGCTGAAAAGGGATGGTTCCCAACTGATGCAGATCACAGTTAAGGTTTCCATTCACCCTTTTCTCAACTATTCGAAAGGGGTAATCAGATGTGCTGACTTGGCTGGAGTTGCTGAATCAGAAATTCGGACAGAGATGGAAAGTCAGGGTGTTCTACAGGTCCAAAGAGTCAAAATTTCTAAAGGAAGTGACTTAATTAAAACTAACACGCTATTCTTGACTTTTGCTATGCCATCTCTCCAGAGTTTGTCAAAGTGGGTTATGTCCGAGTGAAAGTTACACCTTTTGTACCATCTCCTTTGCGGTGTTTCAAGTGTCAACGCTTTGGGCATTCCAGTCGAGCTTGTCGGGGTCAGGAGATCTGTCGTGACTGTGGTCAGAAGAAGCATGATGGGTGTCACGAGTCCTATGACGATTGGCCCATCTAGGGTGGTGGATTGTTCATTTATTTATTGTCGTTGTTGTTGTCGTGTATCAGTCCCTTAATGTGGCTTGTGGTGTGTTTGCACCTTAATGTTGTTCAGCCCAGGTTAGGTTTACGTTCTCTCTCTCTCTCTCTCTCTCTCTCTCTCTCCTCTCTCTCTCTCTCTCTCCTCTCTCTCTCTCTCTCTCTCTCTCTCTCTCTCTCTAATTTCACTATCCGTGCAATTCATCCTGCAGGTTCACGGGTGGCTGGTGCCTTTCTCTTGTACTGGCTGTCCCTATCGGCCTCTCACCTGTCTTTTTACCTGCCGCACGTGCAGCATTCCTCTTGGCTTGAGGTATTCTCACTCTGTGACGTAGCGTGGCATGTTGGCTGCCATCGGTTAGGAGGTTTGCTCTTCACTCGAGCGGAAGATGTCCCTGGGAGCGCCCGCTCCGGTTTTGGTTCTATACCACGTCGTCGAAGGTACGGTCGGTACCTTTATCCCTGCAGTCGGCCTGTAGGGGAGGGACGTCACGTCATCTTTTCCGCATCTGCTCTGCTGGTCCTCTCGACTGGACAGAGGGCAGAGAGTCGCTTGACCCGCCACTTTGGGTCACCACGGGTAGCTGGTAAGCATCAGTTTCGTGGTTTGTTTGTTTTTTTTTGTTGTTAGCCGGCTAATTTTCTCTTTTGCACAGTTTCCTTTTGGTTTCAAAATTATAAAAGAAATATTGTTGAGACCACTTTTCTCTGGCCATTCAAAATTATATCCAAAATTCTTTCTCCTTTCAATGCATCTGGTGATGCGGTAGTCGGTGGGGATGGGGGAGAACCTGGTGATTTAGGGTTGGAACTTGCTTGGTCTCGCTCGTCCGCCCCTGTCACAATCGCCGGTCTCGTATTCTTCGGCCACCGTCTGTTTGTGTTTGCAAGGGGAACGAGTGTTTTGTGTTCGCGAGCGTGCGTACGCGTGATTAGTCATTTGGATGCGTGGTTGGAAAATTGTTACTTTTGAAATGTTACTATAAAATGTGGGGATAATCGTCCCATTGAATTATGATTATTTGCAATTGTGGTGGCAGTTATAGAGCAATGGTTGCTGTATTAATTCAGTTCCTAAGAAAAGGAAATGTTGAACGTGAGTGAGGGAAGGATGAAGATATAAATTGCTATTCGTTTGTTTAGCCTGTTAATGTAATCTTTTACCTGCTTCGTGTGAGGAGACCTTTAGCGAACATTCCTCATTTGGTTTGTTTACTGTGTTATGCTCAGGTCTGTGTTGAGCTTGTGCTACTAATGTATTCAGCAAACACCTCCCCTCGCCCACCATGCGAGTGGCTGTTAGGATTAAGCAGCAAATTTCAGACCGTACTGACTGCGGGGTTCTAGTACCCTTCTTTCCTTCCAGTTCCTTCCGTTTTCTCTCCTCCCGGAGGCTTTACCAAGGCTTGCGCTGTTGGGACTGCGCAGCGTGAGGAGCACGTTACCTTGCTGGATGGTCCTAGCCCCTGTCCGGGACCTTCAGCGACAACGCCTCGTCCATGGGATGCGTTCTCCGCTGTCCTCGGACTTCCTACAACTCATGCGACCAGTGTGGTTAGCTCTGTGTCGTGCAATTTGGGGTGGTGTGTGTCAAAGTGTGCATAAAGACTGTTCAAGAAACAGCCCTGTGTAGCATGTTGACA
>CM031598.1:25213793-25220358 GCA_018398815.1 Conus ventricosus | reverse complement strand
GAGGGTGAGGTGGGGGGGGGGGGGTGGTAAAGGAGATAGGGTGGGTGGTGTGGGAGGAGGGGGGGGGGGGGCGGGAGGAGGGGGGGTAGTGTGGGAGGCAGAGAACTTTACTGGTCACTTGTGTGAGAGAGTGTTCTGTTTTTTTTTTTTCTTTCTTTTTTTTTTTGCAGTCATAGATGCTCTGTCTGTCTGTCTGTCTGTCTGACAGACTGTCTGTCTGTCTATCTATCTATCTATCTATCTATCTATCTGTCTGTCTGTCTGTTTATCTATCCATTTATCACTGAGTGTATGTGTGTATGCGTCAGTGTGCGCGATAATTCGCGCTTTCAGTTGTGTTCAGCTTGGATGAAGTAAGTCAGGTGATTTAAAGCTCAGCAGACGCCATAGGCGATATCACTTGTGTTATGGTTCGCAGATTAAACATAACAGCAATGCACAAATTAAAACTGAACGTTATCGTCAAAAGCAAGGCCATTCCTGAAATAAGAGAGAGGGGGAGAGAGAGAGAGAGAGAGAGAGAGAGAGGAGAGAGAAACAGACAGACAGACAGACAAAGAGAGAGAGAGAGAGAGAGAGAGAGAGAGGAGAGAGAGAGAGAGAGGACAGTGATACATATATATATATATATATATATATATATATATATATATATATTTATATATCACGAACAGTATAAAAATGTCCTTTAAAAATCCAAAAGAGCTCAACCGTCCAGGTCCCGCACGCTATAAAAGAACGACAGCGTGCCCAAAAGGATTCCTGAAGAGAGCAAGAGGCAAGAGGCTCGAAACAAGCTTGTTGATTTTAGCACTTCATTTTAGAAATATTTTTAATAATATATATCCAAGTAAAGGTTGTTCTGTACAATTCTTAACACTCACAATGCTTGGGTTATTGAACAGCAGAACTGACCACTCAGACTGTTCCATATCTTTTGATCTCCCTTGCATCCTTGAATGGATCCTCAAGCATAGGCTCAAAGATTGTCCCCTACATTTTATACTGTTTGCATAATGCTTTTAGTTTTTCAGCAATTTTTTCCTCTCCACGCTTTCCTTTTGTTCCATTTACTACCCTTCGCTGGCTGCTTTGAGGGTGCTGTTGGATTCCTTTTTGAACCCTTGGTGATGAGAACACCACAGAATTATGGACTTTGGTGTGTCTCTATTTGACACCAAGAGCACAGACACAATCAGCCGTGTCTCCCTGATGAGTCCGATCCAGCGGACGAAAGGCCTAGGAGCAGGCAATACAAATAGATCTGTCTTTGAAGGAGAGTACGATGGTTCCCTCAGGCGCTAGTGAAGGGTTTTCATATTTATAATATATTCCCCCTATTTTCTTCATTTTTTTTAAAAATTCAAATCTTTGTCAAGTCATTGCTGTAATGACTGAAGAATTGTTAACTTGCACTTGTTTTCTCCCACTGTTTAATTGTTCAGCAGTATATTTATATATATATATTATTACACATACATACATACATACATAGAGACGGACAGACAGAGATTTATGGTGGTGATTTGTCCACCTCAAGTCTCTCCTAGAATCATCGAAACCAGGCACCCGTCTTCTAATACTTGCAGGAGAAAATGGAATCCCCCAACAGTATTCCACAGTAGCAGAACGGGACAGTGCCGTGGCGAGGCGAGAAATGGAGAAAGAAAGGAAGTGACGCAAATCGAATTCAGCCCCAAATCAGGAACACAAAAAACGGGGCGGAAAGAAAGGCGACAACTCTAACTTACTCCGGCAGGCGGCGCCAAATCAACGGAGTAACTTCCCTTTTCGCGCGCATTACGGTCGTGCCGCGCAGACGACCAGAGTGGCCTTAATTTGGGCTATTTGGGTGAAATGTCCCGTCAAATTTGGCACCAGAGGATAGATGTGAACGTCGCTGATTGGCTACTGTGACAGCTGAGGAAGAGCTATGGGATGGAGGAGAGGCAAGAGATCGATTTGCCAGAGTTTGAGATGTGCCAGAGATTTATTTTTGAATGACAGATTCTATTTCTGAAAGATTTTGTGGTTCGGGTGGAAAAAAATGACGTCAGCAGAGCATTATGAAACAAAAATGTAACCGTTAAGGTAAACAGACTACAGGAGAAAATATGAACAGTTTCTATACTAATGGATATACAACCACCACCACCACCACCACTACTAACAAACAACAACAACCAACAATAACAACAACGACAACAAAAACTACTACTACAATACTACTGCTACTACTACTACTACTCTTATTGCTACAACAGCAACAATAACTACTACTACCAGTACTACTACCACTTCCATCACTACTACTTGTCCTCTCTTCTTCCTCCTCTTCCTTCTCATATTACTACAAACATAAATGAAAGAGAGAGAGAGAGAGAGAGAGAGAGAGAGAGAGAGAGGAGGAGCAAACAGACAGACAGACAGGGAGAGAAAAACAGAGACAGAGAGATATTTATGGTGGTGATTTGCCTATAGCAAGTCTGCCCTAGAACCATTCGAAACTAAACGCCATGCAGTCTTCTTATACTTGCAGGAGAAAATGGAATCCCCAACAGCATTCTTCAGCAGCAGAACGGGACAGTACCGAGGCAAGGCGAGAGATGGGGAAAAAAAAGAAGAAAGGAAGTGACGTAAATCGAATTCAGACCAAATCAGGAACACCAAAATGGGGCGGGAAGAAAGGCGACGACTCTAACTTACTCCGGCAGGCGGCGCCAAATCAACGGAGTAACTTCCCTTTTCGCGCGCATTATGGCCGTGCCACGCAGACGACCAGAGTGGCCTGAATTTGGGCTATTTGGGTGAAAATGTCCCGTCAAATTTGGCACCAGAGAATTGATGTGAACGTCGCTGATTGGCTACTGCTGCAGCTGAGGAAGAGCTATGGGATGGAGGAGAGGCAAGAGATCGATTTGCCAGAGTTTGAGATGTGCCAGAGATGTTATTTTTGAATGAAAATCCATTTCTGAAAGACTTTACGGTCAGATGGAAAAGGCTGACGTAGCAGAACATTATGAAAAGATAATTATAATGGTCATGGTTAGCAGATAACCGGAGAAAGCTTGCAAAGTTAACGCATTTGATAAATATACTACTGCTACTACTACTGCTCTAACAAGTATTCCTTTTCCTCTTGCTACAAAAAAGTACTACTTCTACTGCCACTACCACCACCACATTACCACCACCACCACTACTACTACCATAAGAGGAGGAGAGAGATGAGAGAGAGAAGAGAGAGAGAGAGAGAGAAGAAGAGAGAGAGAGGAGAGAGAGAGAGAGAGAGAGAGAGAGGAGAGAGAGAGAGAGGAGGAGAGAGCACAAACACCTGATTTCACATAACGCAGCTTTCAAATGGGATCAAAGCTACATCAAACTTTGAAATAGAAATCACTCATGGTAGAACTAATAATCGAATGAAAGAACATAAACACATGACAATATACACTCCCATATTTGGAATTTCTTTACTATGGGTTTCGACGCAAAAAACGGGTGTTAGCCGGAGCGAATTTAAGTTTGAAATGAACCGTCCTCTTGATTTTTGTTGGTAACATGCCAATTATGAAACCAGTTCACACATGATGATACTAATAGCCATGATATGCGATGTGCGCCTCCTGCTCCCGCCCACCTTTCCCTCTCACTGGCTCGGAAGTAACATACAAATTAAATTGAATTGGTCCACAGACTGAATTTAAGTTACCAAAGTGCAACTGCTTGGTTTCCCACACCTGTTTCTTTCCCCAGCTCCCTACTATAGCGTCCCACAAGTGATAATGCCTTTCCTACCACGGATTTACCAAAGGACATGGCAGTGGGCAAAACACATGGGTCAGATAATTAAAAACAGCTGTCAGCAAACTTTGATCAGTATCAAAGGAAAATCTCCAGAGGAGAGAGAGGCAATCCGTCATGATGTGTAGAATCTCAACAATCTTTAGCACACTGAAATAAGGTCGACGTTGTCCCACAAGAACGCAGTCACATCACACTCATGAACTGGTTTGTACTGGATTCTTTCCTGCCACACGCGCCTCCAGGAATGCCTTTTCCAGATTCATCAGGGATTGGAATGCGCTGCCAGGAAAACACTGGTGTCTTAGGTTATTCCATACCTTCAGAAACTCGGCTAAGAAAAATGAAAGGTTAGAGTCCCAATTCTTAATCTAGCTACAAATCACACTTCTGTCAAATAGTCTTTTTCTGAGTGCCCACATTCTTAATCTAGCTTACACAATTACACTTGTCTAGTTTTTAGGCTGCCAATTCTTATCTGCTTACAAAATCAACTTCTTCAATGTCTTTTTCTCAGATGCCAAAATTTTAATTGCTGCAGAAATCACACTTGTCGTAGTCTTTTTTAGGCTGCCACATTCTAATTAGCTTACAAAACTCAGCTTTGTCAAGAAAGTTTTTACAGCTGCCCACATTCTTAATCTAGCTTACAAAATCACACTTCTGTCAGTAGTCTTTTTCTAGAGCTGCCCACATTCTTAATCTAGCTTACAAAATCACACTTCTGTCAGTAGTCTTTTTCTTGACACGTGGACCACTTTTGATATAACAATCAGAGTTGATTGTGACCATGAACGGACATAAACAGAAAAAAGACACCACACCCACCTTTTCTTTTTTACCATGACAAGTGAATATGAAGCAAGCCTGTATTCAGTTTCAGTCAGACAGTGGGTATGATAAGGTCAACACGTGCGTGCAATCAAAGGGGAGGCGGTGGGGGAGGATGAGAAAGGGATGGCGGAGAGCTGAGCGAGAGTCGTTTTAAACAGGACAAGCTTGGAAGAGATGCACTTCAAAGCAAGGCCATCCTCCTTTTAACACCGGTTTGTTCAAAATGTTTGAATATCATTTTTGGACCTACGTAATATATTATGTATATTTGATGCATTCATTTGAGATTTTCCCTACATTTCTCGGTGCTAATGAGAGTTTTTGTTTCATACAGCCACATATGCATTTTTTCTTCATAGTGTGGCTCTGCTTGATAAGTTGTGAAGACCTATTGTGAAAACAAGTGCTTAATTTTCTGCTTTCATGTTGCTTGTCTTGCATGATCCATATAAATAAAAGATTTTTTTTTATCAAGATATGTTTATATGTAGCTGATCTTTCATTTTCATTTAGCATGATATTTTGTATCCACACCCCACTTGATAAAAAAAAATTACGATAAATTGTCTGATCTCGATATCACCATCATCATCATCGCCTATTACGCCTCCTGAGGTACAGGCCGCCAACCAAGGACCTCCAGGCATCTCTGTCCTGGGCTTTTTTCTCCAGCTAGTTCCAAGTCATCCCCAAGTTCCTAATGTCTGCTTCCAGGTCCCTGCGCCAGGTGTTCCTTGGCCGACTCGTTTTCGTTTTCTTTGGGGGTTCCATGTTAGGGCTTGTCTGGTGATGTAGCTTACAGGGCTTCCTCAGCGTATGTCCAATCCAGCCCCAACGTCGTTTCTTGATTTCCTGTTCTGCGGGCCAGCTGATCTCGATATAGACTTAGTGTGTGATGAAATACTTGATCAGGCACTATGTAACATTTCTTTTATCAACATGCAAAGCAGATTTTATAATGATCACAATTTCCAAAAAAATGTCACTTACACGATAATGACAAATTTTGCCGAAACCGCCTCTATCATATCTACATCCTTTTCCAGCTGGTGACATCTTCACACAGGGGATGGAAGGAACGGTCTTCCTAATCGCTGCGATTCTGCCACGTTTTGCACCGCTAGCACTTGTCATTACACTCACACACACACACACCACACACACACACACACACACACACACACACACACACACACACACACACCCGCGCACACACACTTGTCATTACTGAGAAAGCTTATAACGAACCTACATTGCGCGCCCACGCACACATATACACACTCGCGCGCGCGCGCGCGCACGCACGCACACAACACACACATACACACACACACACACACACACACACACACACACACACACACACTCACACACACACACAACACACACACACACACACACACACACACATACATACACACACACACACAGACAACACACAGACACAGACACACACAGACACACACACACACACTCACTCACACACACACACACACACACACACACACACACACACACACACACATACACACACACACACACACACACACACACACACACACACACACACACACACCCTCACCAACACACACACACACACACACACACACACACACACACACACACACACACACACACACACACACACACACACACACACACACCACACACTCACCAACACACACACACACAACACACACACACACACACACACCACACACACACAACACACACACACACACACACACCACACACAAACACACACACACCTCACCCATAACACACCCACACACACACAAACACACACACACACACACACACACCACACACATACACACACACGAGAAGGAAGGAAGGGAAGCGGGACGCAGCAGGAGGGGGGTTGAAAGCAGAGAGGTGGGGAGGTGGGTGGGTGAATGAATAGAAG
>CM031598.1:25198793-25206293 GCA_018398815.1 Conus ventricosus | reverse complement strand
TAATGCCGTATGACATGTGAAATTTATGTGAAGAGAAACCGCAAAAAAAAAAAAAAAAAAAAAAAAAATCAACGCTATAACATTAAGAAAAAAAAACTGACCACAGCCTGCCTTTAGAAGAAAGAAAAAGAGGGCAAAAGGGAGAAAGATGGAACGAGGGAAAGGGAGAGTTCGGACGCGTGAAGAGAGGAGATTTTTTTTTGTTCTTGCATTTAATGCTATCCTGACACTGAACATCAACACCACAACAACAGTGATAAAAATAAAAATGTATGTGTTTCTTTAAAACGATATTACACGTTTCCGGAATATCATCAAAGCTAGGTTTTAATAGCAGCAGCAGCAGCAGCAGCAGCAGCAGCAGCAGCAGCGCAGCAGTAGCAGCAGCAGCAGCAGCAGCAGCAGCAGAGGTGCATGTAGCAGCAGCAGCAGCAGCAGCAGCAGAAACAGCAGCAGAAGCAGCGGCAGAAGAAGAAAAACAGTAACAACTGCTGCAAGAATTGTACATAGGCACGACCTACATTTAAGAAAGTCAACAATGAAAACAATAACAGCAGAAACAAGAACATAAACGGAAGCAACAGCAGAAAGAAGTCACGGCATCACATCAACAGAAAGAAGCAACATTAAAAAAAAAAACACACACACACAAACAAAGACAAACAGAAACAGCAACAACATCAACAATAACATCAGTAAGAACACCAGTGCCAGCACCAGTATTAGCAGAAGAGCAACCACAACAGCAACAGCAGTAATACAGCAACAAACAACACAAGCAAGAAACACACACCGCGGGAGCAGACAAAGAGAGCAATAGCAACAATAATGACATCATCAACAACACCTCCTGGAGAGAGAGAGAGAGAGAGAGAGAGAGAGAGAGAGAGAGAGAGAGGAGAGAGAGGAGAGGGAGAGAGAGAGGAGAGAGAGAGAGGGAGAGAGAGAGAGAGGGAGAGAGAGAGGAGAGAGAGAGAAGAGAGAGAGAGAGAGAGAGAGAGAGAGAGAGAGAGAGAGAGAGAATAGTACCAACAACAACATCAACAGCAAAAATAGCAGCAGCAGAGTCGGCAGTTTCAGCAGCAACAACATCACCTACACAAGCAGCATAGACAGCAGCAACAATAATAAAATAATGTGTGCGTGTGTGTGTGTGTGGTGTGTGTGTGTGTGTGTGGTGTGTGTGTGTGTGTGTGTGTGTGTGTGTGCGCGAGCGAACTTGCGAACGTGCGCAAGCCTGTGAGTGTTGTGCGTGCGTGTGCGTGCGTGCGTGCTTGTGGTGTACGTGTGTGTGTGTGTGTGTGTGTGTGTGTGGTGTGTTGTGTGTGTGTGTGTGTGTGTGTGTGTGTGCGCGCGCGTGTCTGTGTGTATGTGCGTGTACGCGCGCGCGCGAGCGTGTGTGTGCATCCGAAGGTGTGTGTGTGTGTGTGTGTATTCATGCATGACCGTCTTTCCTCCTCCACATACCCCTACCCCGTCCCTACCGCCACCTCCCTCACCCCCCTTCCCCACCTCCTATCCTTCTCTCCCATCTCTCGCCATTCGACATCATCTCATCCTTCTTCCCCCCCCCCCTCACCTCACCAAGTCTCTTCCCATCTCCGCCCCCCCCCCCCCCCCCGGTCCCCCCTCACCTCACCAAGTCTCTTCCCACTCCCAATCTCACACAAAAACAGTCTGAAATAACGCGTGACAGCGTAGGCGGAGGAAGAAGAATGGATGTTTGATTGGCAAGGGAAGAAGAGTAGCAGTGTAAAGGAAGAGGAGAAGGAGGGAGGGGGGGGGGGGTAGGTGAGGGGGGGGGGAGGACCGAGGGGGGGGGGGGGTAGTTGGGACAGAGACAGGTTGGAAGAGAACGGAGCCAGGGAGGAGCAGATGAAGGGACGGATAAACAGTACTGAACAACAATAACAATAATCGATTTGCCTTCTTGCACTTTCGAGCTTTGGCAAATGATGAGGACTGTAACTGTAGAGAACACCCACCCACACACTAACACCCACCACACACTAACACCACACCACACACTAACACCCACCCACACACTAACACCCACCCACACACTAACACCCACCCACACACTAACACCCACCCACACACTAACACCCACCCACACACTAACACCCACCCACACACTAACACCCACCCACACACTAACACCCACCCATACACCCCATTTACACACACACACACAACTACACACACACACACACACACAACTACACACACACACACACACACACACAACTACACACACACACACACACACACACACATACACACACACACACACACACACACGCCACTGTTTATAGCGGCAGATATTACAAAAGGGAATCTGTATAACAGCACGGCGTCGAAATCACAACACGCATCAGCCTGTAATTAAGTCCATTGATCTTCGCTACTCCAGTTTGCTCAGACTTGAACTTTCCAAGCATAAACACTCGCCAGATTAGAGTAGTTATGATTCATTTGTCCAATAAATTCACTACAACGGACACACAGCCCCGTTTTGTTGCACTAGTTCAATTTGAGCAGACAAGACACCTGCTCATGCAAGTGAACGATCCATTTGCCGCACATTCTTTTCAGTTTCTAGCAGGCGAACAGTGCATCAGCCGCATGCTTTTTTTCAGTTGAAGAGTGCAACTTTCCGGCTTGCGTGATCATTTCTGTTGCCACCATTTGAAGCATTATGCTGGCCTGTATAATCACCATCTTAGAAATGTTTGGTGATTTTTTTCCCCAGTGTCTTTGACATTAATTTTGTGGTGTTTCTTGTTGTCCACTTTAGAATTCTTTGTAAGTAGAATGAACTGTATCTGTTTTCCTTGCCGTAGCAATATAATGTGCCGTAAATGTGTAATAATTCACTGAAGAAAAATATTTACACTGATTTCACGGACATGAAAAAACATACGTTTGTAAAGAAGACAAAATCACTGACACAAACAGCTTGTACTTCATAAATGATCGAATTGTTTGGCTGATAATTTTTTTTTTCTCGAAATTTTACCCCCATTAATTAACAATCATTCTACAATCTATGTGTGATGACATCTCCTCTGTCTTGGTGAATCTGGTTTTTAACCCTTTGCCTGGTCCATCAGTTTAACAAAGATTTTTTTTTGGCATCACCAGTGCTCCAATTTGTAAAATTTACGGAGCAGTTTCGTCACAAAATTCCTCGGTGTACTAAAAGTTGGAGTGCTCCAAAACACTCCAGCCAGATAACGGAATACATTCACTACAGTTACACGAAACAAACGGAACGCAGCTGCCACACACACACACACACACACACACACACACACACACACACACACCACACACACACACACACACACAGACAGACAGACAGCACACACACACACACACACACACACACACACACCACACACACACACACACACACACATACACACGCACACACACACACACACACACACACACATACACACGCGCGCGCACGTGCGGCCACTACACCTCTATATCAGACACATCTGTCCAGTTTTACGTCCTGCCGATGGTCTTTCTTACGCTGACACTTAACATACCACCCTTCACTTTATGCACCTGTGCATCATTAACATACCACCCTTCACTTTATGCACCTGTGCATCATTAACATACCACCCTTCACTTTATGCACCTGTGCATCATTAACATACCACCCTTCACTTTATGCACTGTGCATCATTAACATACCACCCTTCACTTTATGCACCTGTGCATCATTAACATACCACCCTTCACTTTATGCACCTGTGCATCATCAACTTACCACCCTTCACTTTATGAATCTGTGCATCATTAACATACCACCCTTCACTTTATGAATCTGTGCATCATTAACATACCCCCTTCACTTTATGCACCTGTGCATCATCAACTTCCCACCCTTCACTTTATGCACCTGTGCATCATCAACTTACCATCCTTCACTTTATGCACCTGTGCATCACAACATCCCACCCTTCATTTTATGCACCTGTGCATTATTAACATAGTCCCCTTCACTTTATGCACCTGTGCATCACAACATACCACCCTTCATTTTATGCACCTGTGCATTATTAACATACCACCCTTCACTTTATGAATCTGTGCATCTTTAACATACCACCCTTACTTTATGAACTTGTGCATTATTAACATACCACCCTTCACTTTTATGCACCTGTGCATCATTAACATACCACCCTTCACTTTATGCACCTGTGCATCATTAACATACCACCCTTCACTTTATGCACCTGTGCATCATTAACATACCACCCTTTCACTTTATGAATCTGTGCATCATTAACATCCCACCTTCACTTTATGAATCTGTGCATCATTAACATACCACCCTTCACTTTATGCACCTGTGCATCATATAACATACCACCCTTCACTTTATGAATCTGTGCATCATTAACATACCACCCTTCACTTCATGCACCTGTGCATCATTAACATATCCCCCCCTTCACTTTATGAATCTGTGCATCATTAACATACCACCCTTCACTTTATGAATCTGTGCATCATTAACATACTACCCTTCACTTTATGAATCTGTGCATCATTAACATACTACCCTTCACTTTATGAATCTGTGCATCATTAACATACCACCCTTCACTTTATGAATCTGTGCATCATTAACATACTACCCTTCACTTTTTGAAACCTGTGCATCATTAAATACCAGCCTTCACTTCATGAACCTGTGCATCATTAACATACCACCCTTCACTTTATGCACCTGTGCATCATTAACATACCACCCTTCACCTTATGCACCTGTGCATCATTAACATACCCCCTTCACTTTATGCACCTGTGCATCATATCTCACTGTTTAACACCACGTACCCCTCCGCTATTCTGTATTGTGCTCAACACAGCTTCCCCCACGTCCCCCTCTGTGTATATCTAAAATATATAAACCATGTTTTCTCTCTCTCTCTCTCTCTCTCTCTCTCTCTCTCTCTTTTTTTTTTTTTCTCTGTGTGTGTGTGTGTGTGTGGTGTGTGTGTGTGTGTGTGTGTGTGTGTGTGTGTGTGTGTGTGTGTGTTGCGCCATGTACAAATCCAAAGATTTCATGGGCTCTTCTCCAAAAGTGTGGTGTGCTGACTCGCTACGATGCTAGGCTGATCAGCAGACAATCTCTCTTGTGCTAGAACACCGCGTTTTCTATTCGATTCCAATGTGACCATGTGTTGGAGTGATGTTGGGATTTGAAGCAGATCAAACACGCTCTGTCGTTGGAGGTTGTAGAGATAAAAAAAAAAGAAAAAGAAAAAAGAATACCCTTCTTACTGTCAGCAGGAACAACTCAAGTGAGAGAGGGTTAGACAGCAGGTCTAAAGGTCTGCGGTTCAATTCTGGGTTTTGACACTTAAATGTTTTAATATATAGGAGTCGTAGTGAGTCAAGGGCCCCAAAGGGGAAAGGGCAAAAAGGGGCGGGGGGTGGGGGGGGGGGGGGGGGGAGAAGGAGGGGGGGGGGGCACCAGGGGCAGGGGAAGGGTAAGGTTGGTGGGACGGGAGAAGGAGGAGAGGGTATGGGGAAGAGGGGAGGGGAGGGGGGGACAGGAGGGATGGGGGGAAGGGGAGGAGAGGGGGTGGAAGAGGGAGGGAGGCAGGGGAGGGGTTGGAAAAAAGGGCTTTGGGAAAAAGGGGGGAGAGGAGAGGGAGAGGGGGGGGGAGAAGGGGCGGAAAGGGCAGGAAGGGGTGGCTAATCTCTCTCTATCCCCCCTCTCTCTCTCTCACACACACACACAACACACACACACACACCGTATCTATGTCTATGTACTCCTCCTTTGTAAAAGAAGGAGAAGATTTAAACCCCCCCCCCCCCCCCAAAATCGCACCCATGCAAACCCACAGATTAAATGTGTATAACAATACTTGCAAGCACGCGCGCGCGCGCACAAACACACACACACACACACACACACACACACACACACACACACAACACAACACACACACACACACACAACACCACCCCACAACACAACACAACACACACACACACACACACACACACACACACACAGACACACCCCACACACCAAACCCCCACACACACACACACACACACACACACACACACACAAACACACCCCACACAGACACACACACACACACACAACACCACACACACACCACACACACACACACCACACACACACACCACACACACACACCCACACACACGGTTTGTGTGCTTAAACAACGCACGCGCACATGATGACTATACACGTAGGGACAGTGGTGATAGGTGGTCGGGGGAAGGAATATTCTGTGGATTTTGGGGCAATATTTTACACCATTTGTATTCTATTTTATGTTGTTGGGAGTTATTAGGAAAATGATACTTCTGTTGCTGATGCCCATTTTTTTGTGGATGGACAGGCAGGACACAGACTCTCTCTCTCTCTCTCTCTCTCTCTCTCTCTCTCTCTTCTTCTCTCTCTCTCTCTCTTTGTGTGTTTGTGTGTGTGTGTGTGTGTGTGTGTGTGTGTGTGTGTGTGGGGTGTGTGCGTGCGCGCGCGCGCGCGTGCGTGCTTTCGTGCGTTTCGTGTGTGTGTTGTGTGTGTTTTGTGTGTGTGGTGTGTGTGGGGTGTGTGGGGTGTGTGTGTCTGTGGTGTCTGTGTGTGTCTGTGTGCAATGTGGTGGTGGTGGTGATGGTGGTGGGTAAAGGGGTTTTATTGGGCCGGGTTCAAATACTAGTAGACACATAGATAAGAAATACATTCCCGTGACGGCCATCTGCTGCGCATGCTGATACAACGACGAAAATCCTGACACCAAACACGCGCGTGCATGCTTGCAGTGGACACATAAACAACAACGAACCAGACAGACAGACTGAAACGGACACCACATAGACACTAACCGATTGGAACCGATTTTTCTTTGTTTGTTGTTGGTCAGATTAACCTTTGGTTTTCACTGACATTTGAAACATTATAAAAGATTTTTCTTTTTTTTTCTCCGAAAACAAATCACTGTCTCTCTGTCCTGTCTGTCTTCTGTCTGTCTGTTCTGTCTCTCCCCCCCCTCTCTTTCTCTCTTCTCTCTCTCTCTCTCTCTCTCTCTCCCCCTCTCTCTCTTCTCTCTCTCTCCTCTCTCTCTCTCTCTTCTTTCTGAAAAGGTACACGTTTTTTAAAGGAGACTGTAAAGACATTTTGGGGTTTTTGGTTGTTAACGCACGGCGAATTCTTCGAAAGTGCATTGTAGTGGATGGCCGGTATTCAGCTTAATGTCCCCTTGGATTCAAGCTTTGTAGTAATGATGTTGGTTTTCTTTGTTGTTGTTGTTTTTCTAAATTTTGTGTTGTTTACGTTATTGGCCTTTTGCTTTGCACTCCTCATGTCACCAAGGCTGTATAACTAATGACATTGAACATGAAAATAACGTCCTCAAACAGTCCATGAAAATAGAGTCCTTACACAGTCCATGAAAACAGAGTCTTTAAACAGTCCATGAAAACAGA
>CM031598.1:25168793-25183793 GCA_018398815.1 Conus ventricosus | reverse complement strand
TTCTCAGCTTTTCCAGGTATAATCCTACAAGAGGATTGGGCGGAGGAACTAACCACATATGGTTGACATCAAAAATCTTTCCCTTCACCCTTCCCATTCTCACCCCACTCCTCTCAACTTCCCTCTGCTTTCTCTCGCATCCTAGTCTTCTCCTTCAGAGTTTTTACCCTTAACCAAAATACACCTACGCCACGCAGCCCCGCAACGCCCGTGCAAACACACACCCCACACTCACACACACACTCAACACACACACACCTCACACACACACAGGCCGCGGCCCACGGAAACACCACATGCACACTTTCTAGAGAGATGGAGAGAGAGAGAGAGAGGGGGGGAAGAGGGGGGAGCAGAAGACAGACAGACCGACATACGGGAGAGAGAGAGAGAGAGAGGAAGGAGAGGATGGAGAGAGGTGAGAGAGAGAGAGAGCGAGAGAGAGAGCGAGAGAGGAGAGAGAGATGAGAGAGCGAGAGAGGGAGTGAGGAGAGAGGAGAGGAGAGAGAGAGAGGGGGGGGGGGAAGGGGGAAAGGAGTGGCGAGGAGACGAGCAAAGAGGAGGCGAGAGAGCGGAGAGTGAGGCTTGAGAGAGGAAAGAGAGGTAGGGGGGAGGAAATGAGACTGAGAGACAGACAGAACAGAATGAACAGACAGACTGACCGGCAGAACAGACCCAGGGCCATACAGAGATTGAAGTCAGTGAGGCGAGGAAACAACAAACAAAACCACAAACAAACAACAACCAACAGAGAAGCACAGAGGGAAAGGAAACAGAGGCAGGGAGATGAAAGACACGGAGGCGGCCGACCGGGGGGGGGGAAGGGCAACCAACGCGGAATTGTGTCACCTTGACCTGAAACACCAGGACCTGCAGTGCCAGCACAAAGGACCAGACACACATCGCCCCTTGCCACCCTGCAATGTTCTCCTCTCTGGACTCTGTACACACATCACTGCTGAAAGAGCAGAGAAGAGAGCGGAGCGAGAGGGAGGAGAGGAGAAAGAGAGAGAGAGCGAGAGCGCGAGAGAGAATGAGAGCCGAGAGAATAAAGAGAGCGAGAGGGAGGAGAGCGAGAGGGGAGAAAGAGAGAGAGAGAGAGGGAGGGAGCGAGAGAGAGAATACAGAGAGAGCGGGAGACGAAGGGAGAGAGCGAGAGAGCGGAGAGCGAGAGATGAGCGAAGAGAAGAGACGAGAGAGAGAGAGAGAGTAGCAGAAAAGGAGTGTGAAAGCGAGAGGAGAGAGAGAGCGAGAGCGACGAGAGAGAGAGAGAGAGAGAGAATGAGAGAGGGAGAGGAAGGGGGAAGAGAGAATGAGGAGAGTAACAGAGGAGAGGAGAGAGAGAGGAGTGCGAGAGAGAGAGAGAGAGAGAGATGAGAGCGAGAGAAAAGGAGTGAAATAATAGAGAGAAGAGAGAGAGAGAATAAGAGAGAGAGAGGGAGAGAGAATGAGAGAGGGAGAGGGGGAGGGAGAGGAAGGGAGAGAGCATGAAGAGGGAGAAACAAGGAGAGAGGAGAGAGCGAGAGAGAGAGAGAGAGCGGAGAGAGAGGAGAGAGAGAAGAGAGAGAGAGAGAGGAATGAGAGAGGGAGCGGAAGGGAGAGAGACTGAGAGGAGAGAGAGAGAGAGTGAGAGAGAGCGGAGAAGAGAGAGAGAGAGAGAAGAAGAGAGATATGGAAAGACAGACAGGTGAAAGGAGACATTACAAGAACGGAGGAGGCAGCAGGGACAAAAACCGGGGGGAAAAAGGGGGCAAACAACAGCGGAATGTGGTCCACCTTAACCCTGACAAGCCAGGAATGCAGTGCCCAGCAACAGGGAACCAGACACACCTCGACCTTGACACCCCTTGCACTGTTCTCCTCATGCACTGTACAACATCACATGCTGAAAGAGGAGAGAGAGGAGAGAGGAGAGAGGAGAGGAGAGAGAGCGAGAGGAGAGAGGAGAGAGAGAGCGGGGGGGGGAGAGAGAGAGAGAGAGACAGAGAGAGGACAGAGTCAGAGCCAGAGAGAATAAGAGAGGCGAGAGGGAGAGGAGAGAGAATAACGAGAGGAGACGAGAGAAGGAGAGCGAGAGGAGAGAGAGCGAGAGAGAGAGCAGACAGAGAGGAGGAAGAGAGAGCTATGGAAAAGGAAAAGACCGACAGGTGAAAAGGAGACATAAAAGACACGGAGCGGCAGACAGGGGGAAGAAGGCAAACAACAGCGGAAGTGTGTCACTTGGACCTGGAAACGCCAGCAGGACTGCAGTGCCCTGCAAAGGACCAGACACACATCGCACCTTGACACCCCTGCACTGTTCTCTCACTTGCACCTGTACACACACGCATGCTGAAGGAGGAGAGGAGAGAAGCGAGAGAGAGAGAGAGAGAGAGAATGGAGAGATAGAGAGAGAGAGACCCACACAACACAGAATTAAGAGCGAGGGAGTGAGAGAGAGAGGAGAGAGGAGGAGGGAGGGAGAGAGAGAGAGAATAAGAAGAGAGCGGGGAGAGGAAGGGGGAGAGCGAGGAGGGAGGCGAGAGAGAGAAAAAAAAGATGTGAAAGAAAGAGAGAGGAGAGAGAGAGAGAGACTGGTGAGAGGAGAGGAAGGGGAGAGAGAATGAGAGAAAACCAGAGAGAGAGGAGAGGAGAGAGAGGAGGAGAGAGAGAGAGTAGAGTGAAATTAAGGAGAGAGGAGAGAGGAATAAGCGAGAGAGAGAGATGGAGGAGAGAGAGAGAGGAGAGAGAGAGGGGCGGCGGGATGAGAGAGAATAAGAGAGAGCGGGAGAGGAAGGGAGAGAGAGAGAGAGGGAGAGAGAGAGAGAGGGAAGAGAGGAGGAAAGAGTGACAAGAAAGAGAGAGAGGAGAGAGAGAGAGAGGGAGCGAGAGAGAGAGAGAGAGAGAATGAGCGAGGAGAGGAAGGGAGAGAGAATGAGAGATAAACCGAGAGAGAGAGCGAGCGAGAGAGAGCAGAGAGAGAGAGATGAGAGAGAGAGAGAGGCGAGAAAGAGAGAGAGAGAGAGAGACGAGAGGATCTGGAAAGGACAGGACAGGTGAAAAGGAGACATAAAAGACACGGGAGGCGGCAGACACGGGGGCAGGCAAACAACGCGGAATTGTGTCCACTGACCTGAAACGCCAGGACTGCTGTGCCCAGCAAAGGACCAGACACACATCGCACCTTGACACCTGCATGTTACTCCTCACTGCACTGTACATTTCACATTGCTGAAAGAGAGAGAGAGAGAGAGAGAGAGAGAGGAGAGGAGAGAGAGAGAGAAGGAGAGAGAGGAGAGACTTAGAGAGCGAGAGGGGAAAGAGAGAGAAAGAGAGAGAGGAGAGAGAGGGTGGAGTGAGAGAGAATAAGAGAGAGCGGGGGGAAGGGAGAGAGAGGAGAGAGAGAGAGAGGGAGAGAGAGAAGCGAGAGAGAGTGAGCGAGTGAAGAGGTGAAAGAGAGAGAGAGAGGGAGGGAGCTGCGAATGAGCGTGGGAGAGGGATGGGAGGAGAGAACTGAGAGAGAAATGAGAGAGGAGAAGGAGATGAGAGAGAGAGGGCGGAGAGAGAGAGGAGAGAGAGAGAGAGAGAGACGAGAAAGAGTGAAAAAAAGAGAGAGGAGAGAGAAGTGGAGAGGAAAAAGAGGAGAGACGAGGGAGAGCGAATGAAGAGAGGGCGGGAGGGGAAGGGGAGAGAGAATGAGAGAGAAACAGAGGAGGAGGAGAGAGAGGAAGAGAGAGGGAAGGAGGGAGAGAGAAGGAGAGAGAGAGAGAGAGAGAGAGAGAGAGAGTGAGGAGAGGGGAGGAGCGAAGGAGAGCGAAGAGAGAGAGAGAGAGAGAGAGCGAGAGCGAGAAGAGAGGAGATATGGGACCGACAGAAGGTGACAAGGGACATAAAAGGCCACGGAGGCAGGCAGACGGGGGAAGGCAAACAACCGCGGAATTGTGTCACCTGGACCGAAACGCCAGGACTGCAGTGCAGCAAAGGACCAGACCCACATCGCTACCTTGACACCTGCACTGTTCTCCTCAACTGCACTGTACACACATCACATGCTGAAAGAGCGCGTGAGAGAGAGGAGAGAGCGAGGGAGAGAGAGGGAAGAGATGAGAGAGCGAAGAGAGGAGAGAGAGAGAGAGAGAGAGACAGAGACAGAGACATGAGAGATTAAGAGGACGGAGAGAGAGAGAATAAGAGAGAGAGTGAGAGAGAGGAGGGAGAGAGGAATGAGAGAGAGGAGAGAGGAGAGAAGAGTGAGATAAGGAAAGGACAGAAGGTGTGAAAGGAGACATAAAAGACACGGAGAGCGGAGACACGGGGTGAGGCAAACAACAGCGGAATGTGTCCACCTTGACCTGGAAAACGCCAAGACTGAGTGCCAGCAAGGACCAGACACACATCGCACCTTGAACCCTGCACTTTTCTCCTCACTGCACCCGTTACACACACGTTCATGCTGAAAGAGAGGAGGGAGAGAGCGAGAAGAGAGGAGGAGAGAAGGAGACGAGAGGAGATGAGAGAGAGGAGCGAGAGAGAAGATTGGAGAGAGAGAGACGTCGCGAGAGAGACCACACACACAGAGAGGAGGAATAAGAGAGGAGGGAGAGAGAGGGAGAGAGAGCGAGAGAGAGGCGAGGGGGAGGGCGAGCGAGAGAATAAGAGAGAGCGGTGAGAGGACGGGAGAGAGAGAGGAGAGAGATGAGAGACAAAAAAGAAGTGAAAGAAAGAGAGAGAGAGCGAGAGTGAGGAGAGAGAAGAGAAAGAGAATGAGAGAGGGCGGGGATAGGGAGAGAGAATGAGAGAAAACATGAGAGAGAGAGGAGAAGAGAGGAGAGAGAGCGAGAGGAGAGAGAGAGGAAAGAAGTGAAAATTAAGAGAGAGAGAGAGAAGAGAAATAAAAGGAGAGAGATGGGGGAGAGAGAGAGGGAGAGAGAGGAGGAGAGATGAGAGATAAGAGAGCGCGGAGAGGAAGGGAGAGAGGAGAGAGAGGGAGAGAGAGAGAGAGGAAAAAAAAAGAGTAGAAGAAAGAGAAGAGAGAGAGGAGAGAGAGCGAGAGAGAAGAGAGAGAGAGAGAGAGAGAGGAGATGAGAGAGGGGAGAGGAAGGGTGAGAGTAGTGAGAGAGAGAGAGAGAGAGAGAGAGAGAAGAGAGAGAGAGAGAGAGAAGAGAGAGATATGGAAAGACAGACAGTGTAAAGGAGACATAAAAGACACGGAGGCGGCAGTCACGGGGGTGAGGGGAAGGCAAACTACAGCGGAATTGTTGTCCACCTTGACCTGAAACGCCAGGACTGCAGTGCCAGCAAAGGACCAGACACACAGCGCACCTGGACACCCTGCACTGTTCTCCTCAACTTGGCACCTGGTTCCACACACCACTTGCTGAAGGAGAGAGAGAGAGGGACAGGAGAGCTAAGAGAGAGCGAGTGAGAGAGAGATGAGAGAGATGTGGAGGAGAGAAGGGGAGAGAGAGGAGAGAGAGAGAGAGAGAGAATAAGAGGAGAGGGAGAGAAGAGCGAAGAGAGCGAGAGAGAGAGCGAGAGAGCGAATACGAGAGTGAGAGTAGGGAGAGAGAGAGAGAGAGAGAGAGAGATAGAGGGAGGGAGAGAGGAGAGAATAGAGCGAGCGGGGGGAGAGGAAGGTGAGAGAGTGAGAGAGGGAGAGAGAGAGAGAGAAAAACAAAGTGAAGAGAGAGCGCGAGAGAGAGCGAGAGAATCAGAGGAGGGAGAGGCAGGAAGAGAGACATGAGAGGAGAAGAACAGAGAGAGAACAGCGTGAAAATAAAGAGACAGAGAGAGAGAGAGAGAGGGAAGCGAGAATAAGAGAGCGAGAGGAGAGAGAGAGAGTCTGAGGGACGAGAGGAGAGAGAGGGAGAGGAGAGAGAGCGAGAGAGAGAGGAGGGAGAGAGAGCGAATAAGAGCGAGCGGGGGCGGAAGGCGAGAGAGAGAGAGAGCGGGAGCGAGAGACAAAGAGTGAAAGAAAGAGATGGAGAGAGCGAGAGACGCATGGAGGAGACGAGAGCGAGAGAGGAGATGAGTGAGGAGAGGAAGGGAGCGAGAATGAGCGAGAGAAAGAGAGATGAGCGAGAGAGAGAGAGAGAGAGAGGATGCGGAGAGTGAGAGGAGAGAGAGAGAAGAGAAGAGATATGGAGCAAAAGACAGACTGGTGAAGTTGTGAAAGGGACATTTTAAAAGACACGGAGGGCCGGGCGTACGGGGGAAGGCAAAAACAAAAGCGGAATTGTGTCCACCTTGGCCTGAAACGCCCAGGACTGCCCAGTGGCAGCCCAAAGGACCCGACACACACGCACCTTGACACCCAGCACTGTTCTCCTCACTGCACCTGTACACACCTCACATGCTGAAAGAGAGAGAGAGAGTGAGAGAGCGAGAGCGAGGAGAGAGAGAGAGAGAGAGAGAGAGTGCGACAGAGAGAGAGAGCGCGGGGAGAGAGAGAGAGAGATGAGCAGATGAGAGAGAGAGATGAGAGAGAGAACGAGCAGAGAGAGACCAGAGAGAGACAGAGAGAATAGAGAGAGAGAGGCCAGAACAGAGAGAAAGAGGGAGAGACAGAGAGAGAGAGAGGGAGGAGAAGAAGAGAGAGTGAGAAGGAGGGCGTTGATGAGGAGACGAATCAGAGACAGGGAGGCAGAGAGGGAGGAGCGAGTCACAGATGAGAAGAGAGAGAGAGCGAGAGAGGGAGAGGAGAGAGAGAGAGGAAGAGAGAGAGAAGAAGAGAGAGAGAGAGGCATTAGGAGAGAGATTAGAAGCAGGCAGAGAAAGAGTGAGAGCGAGGACAGAGAAAGCGGACAGAGAGACAGCAGACAGACAGACAGACAGCCAGGCGGCCGCCATGGGGGTGTCCTCATTGCTTCATGGCCCTGAAGGATGGGGGATCATGGGATCGATTCCCCTCACAGCCATTTTGTTAGCCAGCTTTTTCTGCCCTGTCCGGGCTCCTTATCACAGCTGAGTCATCTACGGGCTCAAGCAAAAAGACTGGAGCCACACAGTCAACTTTCATCAGTGATGCCGTCGCTGTGAGTGCCTGCTACATTTTCCCTGCTAACACAGCCGGATGTCTGTATCGCTCGGGCCTGGTTTGGACACCGGGTTATGGTACGTAAAAGGAAGAATAGTGCAGAGCCTTTGTTTCCTCGCTGGGAGGGGGAAAACACCCTCGAGCAGGCGTGCTGAGGGAGACGGATGGCAGATCTCTCTCGAAGGGTTGCTGATGATGTGCGAGGTCAACTTCGGGCAGGGCAGTCAACCTTCCAGCCGCTATGGGTGACGACGGCGAGTTCAAGGCCTGTGTCGGGCTTTTAGAGAAGTTGTTGAGCGGTAGGCAATACAGCGCTGCCTATGATTGCGATACCCATGGCCTGGCAATTTTTATTTGTTTTCTTTTATCGGCTATGGGCGGGATCCTCTTAGGGTTGGGCTGAAAAATGGCCCTCTCGGCGAGCCGTGCGGACCATCGAGTGGAATCGGTGCAGCGCTCACGCGCCGTCCGTCCTGCTTCCTCATCGAAGCGGCCCCGAGGCCGCACAGGACCATCCACTCCCCCCCCCCCCCACCCCCTTGCCGAGCTGGAGAAGGCCAGCCGTGTAGAACAGGGCCATCTTTTAGGGTGAAGAAGGCGAAGAATGCGCCGACCTCAGTCGGCTGACCACCACTAAAGCGTGCACACTCGTTATACGGAACCCAGAATTCAAAATATTGGGACACAATCTCAGCCGAAAGAAGAGGACCCGGAACCCCAGTATTGGGAAGAAGAAGAAAAAAACAACAGAATAGGATAGGACAGCTCACCCCCCCCCACCACCACCCACCTCGGGACCTGAACCAAAGACTCCCTGCAAACACCGACACCTGGCACAAAAAACAACAGACGGCCGGTCTGGGACACTGTCTGTAAGGGCATCAAGCCAGCAGGGGGAAAACAGGACGTTTTCACCTCATTCCATAACCCTCGTTGTCATGCCCTATATTGAAGAAAGAAAGAAATTTGTCCCTACTTTCCATTGATCATTAATGTGTTATTTAAAGCGCCCCCCCCGCTCGAAGTCTATGTCCTTCATGCTCCCAGTTTCTCCTTTACTGACTCAGACCACACGCCACAAATAGGTATTTTCCCACTTAACATATTACAATCCATGTAAGCGTTTCGAAGCCTACCATAAATTTGATGTCAGCTTTTAATGTTAAAGTGATTTATTGATCAAATCAACAACTCCTCCACCAATCATTTCCTTGCTGTGGGGGGGGGGGGGGGGGGGGGGTTTATCACCGATGTGAAATCACGAAACAGTCTTCAAATACATGATCCTTCCTCTTTGTTGATGAGTACAATTTCAGGCCTTTTACCTCTCACCGTGACCCTATCTTTTGCACCAGTTTGAAGGCCAATTAGTCCCATCCTTTGATGTTAATCTGTCTGCTGTAGAACCATGGCTTGTGCCTTGATGGGCCGTTGAAAGCAAATTGGAGAATCATCTTTCAGGACACATGAAAAATTCTCAAAAAATCTCAATTGCGCCTGTCTACAAAATACCCTTCATTCTTAGGAAAGCCTTGGCGCATTACTTTGGGTGTGCAGCCACACTGTCGATTTCGCTCGATGTCCATGTCCGTGGTGAATGAAGTCATGTACGTGGGTGATTGTTGGTGCTGTCGTTGGATGCATATGGGTGGTTGTTTTGTCCCGCACAGAGGAGGGAAAAGGAAGGGAAGAGGGGGAGGGGAGGGAGGAGGGAGAGAGAGAGAGAGAGGAGAGAGGAACCGAAAGGAGTGAGAGAGAGAGAAGAGGAGACGAGGAGAGTGGAAGAGAGGGAGAGAGAGGAGAGAGGATGAGGAGAGAATGAATGATGAATGAATTATGCCTTTATTGTGGTTAAGCTTATAAGCGCATTTCACATGGTTGGGAAGACGATGGGCTGGGGACTGTACATAACACAAATACATCTAAAAGTAAACATCACCAAGACAATACAAGTACGTACATCGCAACTGGCCCCCCCCCCCCCCCCGGGTTTCCAGATCACGGAATTGTATTAGTCAGTAAACTAACATGAGAACACAGGTAGCTGTCCATCGGATGTTCCAGACGTTTATTCAAGCCCAGTCACAGCGGTACACCAGTCGACGCGAGAGAGAGAGGAGGAGAGAGGGGAGAGGGAGAGAGAAGAATAGGAGAGAGATGGGGGGGGAAGAGGGGAGGAGATGAGGAGAGAGAGAGAGAGAGAGGAGAGAGAGAGAGAGAGAGAGAGAGAGGAATAAAGTAAGGATGAGAGGGCGAGTTGAGGATTTATTCACTGTTGTTCATTGATAGTATTTTATATAAGCGACGATCCTAGCGGGCCAAGCTCTAAGCACTTTTACAATTCTAAACACGTTCTACAATGGATTGCCTACTGGCTAAGAACCCACTGGTGAGCTACTTACGGCATAAATATTGTTTTTTTCTCCGGTTGTTCAGTCAAAATCAATCCGTCTTCTTCGATTTTTCAAGGGCACA
Source organism: Conus ventricosus (assembly GCA_018398815.1). Classification (NCBI taxonomy): domain Eukaryota; kingdom Metazoa; phylum Mollusca; class Gastropoda; order Neogastropoda; family Conidae; genus Conus; species Conus ventricosus. Next base: position 25,174,303 of record CM031598.1, on the reverse strand, counting down.
CGCTTTGTTTACAGTATTACACCAACGGCCAAACTGGTCTTGTCGTCCGAAGTTGGTGATGGGCTTTTTACGAGCGAGGCAAGATGCTACGCATGCGTTCACAGACAGAAACGTAAGTGTATGTCTCAGTCGGGGATTGTTTCGCAAATGGAGGCAGAACCAATGCTCACTCGAAGGCTGGGAAATCCAACAGTACTGAACGGTCCAACAGACTTGCAGAGAGAGAGAGAGCGAGAAGAGAGAGAGAAGAGAGAGAGAGCGAAGAGGAGAGGAGGAGAGATGGAGAGAGAGCGGAGAGAGATAGAATGACTGAATGAATGAATGACTGAATGAATGAATTGAATGAGTAATGCCTTTATTGTGTTACCTTAATAAAGCATCACACGGCAGGGAGACGATGGGCTGGGGGACTGTAGATACACAAAAAATTAAAAGTACACCTCACCAAACATAACAAGGGAAAGTACATCGCAAATGGGTTCCGAATCCGGAAATTGTTTATATAGCACCAGTAAATACATGAGAACACAGGTAGCCGTCAATCGGATTTTCCAGACGTTCATACCCTGTCACAGCGGTACACTAGTCACGAGAGAGGAGAGAGAGACGGCTGGAGAGGAGATGAGAGAAGATGATGAGAGAGGAGAGGAACGAGAGAGAGAGAGGATGAGTGAGAGCGCGGGAGCGAGAGGAGGAGAGAGAGAAGAGGAGAGAGAATACAGAAAGGATGAGAGGGCGAGTTTGAGGATTTATTCATGTTGTTCATTGATCGTATTGTTATAGCGCGATCCTAGCGGCCAAGCTCTAAGCAACTTTAACAATCCAAAAACTGTTTGTACATTGGCTGCCTACCTGGGTTACAGCCACTGGTGAGCTACCTTACGGACCACTATATATTGTTTTTCCTGAGTTGTTCGTCCCGAAAACTCAATCAGTCCTCCTTCGATTTTTCACCGGACACACGCTTTGGTTTACACATAGTACACCAACGGCCACCCCCCCCACCCCCCCCACACCCCCAACCCCCCCCACCAAACTGGTTCCCCAACCCACCCCCACCACCAATGGTCTTGTCGTCCGAAAGTTCGGTGATGGGGCTCTTTTACGAGCGAGAAGAATTGCTACGCATTGCCCGTTCGTTCACAGACAGAACGTAACGTGTATGTCTCAGTCGGAGGATTGTTTCGCACAATGGAGGCAAGAAACAACGCTCCACTCCGAAGGATGGGAAATCCAACAGTCCTGCAACGGGTCCAACAGACTCTTGAGAGAGAGAGAGAGGAGAGCGAGAGATGGAGAAGACGGAGGATGAGAATGCGAGAGAGAGGAAGAGACGATCGAGAGGAGGAGAGAGAGAGGAGAGAGAGAGAGACGAGAGCGAGAGAGAGAGGAGAGCTGAGGAAGAGAGAGAGAGAGGAGATCTGAAAATAGTTGCTATTTTTTTTTTTTGTGTTGCCTTTTTTTACTGCTGCACTTTTGTATCTACGGACTGTTCAGGCTCCGGAAAAACCAACCTGGAAAGCTCGGCCAGGAATAATGTTTTACCCCCCCCCAGTCTCGGCCGGGGACAGATTAATGAGATCGCTCTTTCCTCACTCCATCCCTCACCCCAACGTCCCCCGTTTCTCTTTTCTTTCTAATGCCCCTTCCCCTCCCCAACCCAACACCCCTCTCTCTCTTCTCTCTCTCTCTCTCTCTCTCTCTCTCTCTCTCTTCTCTCTTCTCTCCTCTCTCTCTCTCTTCTCGCTCTCCCTCCTCGTAAAATATAGACTAGTAACGGAAGTATGAAAAATGGGCTAACTAAAAGCCAACATACTTTTACTGTTATGAAATACAGAAGAATTATTGTCATTGTCATCTGTTCTCTCTCTCTGTATCTCTCTGTCTGCTCTTCTCTGTCTCTCTCTCTCTTGTTTTTCTTTCTGTATATTGCTTTTTTTCCATCGTTTCTTCCTTCAACCCTTCCTCCCTTCCTCCTCCTCCTCCCTCCTCCTCTTTTTTTTCTTGTTCGTTTTGTGTTTCTCCTCCTCTCTCTCTCCTCCTCTCTCACTCTCTCTCCGTTTTTTCTTCTTTCTTTCTTTTCTCTTTCTCTGTTTGGCTTCTTGCTCTTTTCCTCTCTCCTCTCTGTCTGTCAGTCTGTTTCTCAACCCGGTCTTAATAGCTTCCTCCTTTTACCCCCCCCCCCCCCGCTCTTCCTCTCTTCTCTCTTTCATCCCCCGTCCACCTTTTTTCTAGGCAAAACCTTGTTTCTGTCTGTCAGTCTCTGCCTGACTCTCTCTTTCCATCCCTCTCTCTCCTCCTGTACTTCTGCCTGCGTGCCTGTCGGCCTGCCTGTCTGCCATGCCTGTCTGGCTGTCTGGCTGTTTTTTGTCTGTCTCCCTAATTCTTCCCTTAGCATGTTCTCTGGTTTGTCTCTCTCTCTGTCCGTTTCTTCTGGGTCTCTTCTTCCCATTTAACTCACGGTCTGTTTTCTCTCGCTGCCCTCTGTCTCTTCTCTGCCTCTCTCTCTCTCTTCTCTCTCTTTCTCCCTCTCTCTCTCGTCGCTCTCTCTCCTCCGCTCTCTCTCTCTCTCTTTATCTTTAGGCACGATCTCCCTTCCTTCTCCCCCCCTTCCCCAACACCCCTTCTCCCATCTCTCTCTCTCTCTCTCTCTCTTCTCTCTTCTCCTCTCTCTGTCCGTCGTCTCTCTCTATAACTCACTGTCTGTTTCTCTCTTGCCTTTGTCTCTCTGCTCTATCTCTCTGTCTCTTCTCTGTCAGTCTCTCTCTCTCTCTCTCTCTCTCTCCTCTCTCTCTGTCTCTCTCTCCTCTCTCTCTCTCAGGCTCGATCTCCACCTCCTTCTTCCCCCTCCTTCCCCAGCACCCCTCTCCCATCCCTCTCTCTCTCTCTACTCTCTTCTCTCTTCTCTTTTCTTCTCTCCTCTCTCTCTCTCTCTCTGCCATGGCCCATCTGTTGGTTCTACTGTCAGCTCTCTCGCTGTCCCCATAAATGGCAGGGGAAGTCTCTGCGATGGTGCTCATTTTCAGGTTTATCGCCGCGCTCTTTCGCTGTGAGACTTGTTGCTGCTGTGCTGCTGCTGCTGCGCCGCTGCTGCTGTCACCTTTTGCAACCGTTGCTGTTGTTGTTGTCGTCGTGGCTATTATCGTCGTCGTTCACCTCGATGTCGATGTTTTCATTGTGTTGAACTGAATGGGGACTTGTTGAGGGGATTCTGTTTTAAGGGCTGGTCCTCTGTAGGGGATTGGCGGGGTTATATTGTTACTGTTGCTGTTTGTTGTTGTTGTTGTTGTTGTTGTTGTTGTTGTTGATTTCGTTTTCGATCCAAATGGATGAATGACATTCCTGCAACGAAGCGAACACTAATGTCGAAAGTATTGCCTCGTCTTATGAGACCTGGGCATTGTTGTCGATCTTGCAGCTTTTGTTGCTGATTTGCCTCTTGCTGGTGCTATTGCTGCTGCTGCTGCCGTTTTGTTGTGATAATTACTGTGCTATGCTGCCACCACTGCTGATGTAGTTGTCTGTCATTGCTTCAACCTAAGCAGCTTTGCTGAGATGTTATGGTTCTTTTATCTGAAGTTGCTGTTTTGTTGTCTTCTTCTTCGGTTACTTCTACTACTGCTGATGTAACGGTTGTCGTGGAATTTGTTGTTCTGTTACTGCTAGTGTTTTGTTGTTGTTGTTGTTGTTGTTGTTGTTTTCTGGTGTCATTTTGTCAGCCAAAAAGAAAAACCGCAGAACGGACCAGCCGCCGTGGCGAAGTGGTTAGCGTCGCGGGACTCCGGCTGGGAGGCCGTGGGTTCGAATCCCACCAGAGTCATGTGGGTTTTTCTGCCCCGACCGGCTCCTATCCAGGTTGAGTTTGCTGCGGACACAGTTGGAAGACTGGGACCACACAGTCGATTTCATCATTTAATGGATGCGTTTCTGAGAGTGTTTTCTCAAATTTCCTGACCAACGCTGCAGGTGCCTGTATCTCTCGGGCCTGGTTGACGCCGGGATATATTATGAAAGGAAGCGTAGAGTATAGCCCTCTAGCCCATATAGCCCTCTAATAGCCCATGTAGTCTCAGACCGAAATGGAAATCCGTAGCATCATCTTAATCATCCTCATTCTCATCGATCAGCATAAAAAAAGTCTCAAATTCTATGGCCCTTCATGCCCTGCTCTCATAGTGACCTCAATTTCGATGTCCTCTCCACGTCTGTGGTCTTAGTGTGGTTCTGTCGGGGTCACCGGTATCGGCGAGTCCATGGAGGCTGTCGTTGGAAGGACGTGGTGGCGCCCTCCGGAGGGAGAGCTCACTCACGCCGGCTCCGCGACTAAGCAATTATTGTCGTCAGTAGGGGGCTTAGTGGGTGGTGTCCTGCGTATGTTAGATCAGAACAGGCGCCACTGAACACCACCGAAGTGACTCGGCAGCAGTGCAGTGTCTCCTCCGGTGGGTCGCCTCTTGACGACTTGACATTGACTGCTCCCTGTGAATGCGGGTGCCGGTGCTGCCGCGGGGCCGACCGAGCTGTGGGTGTGGATGGGATGTCGGAATGAGCGGCGTGGGTGCACTGCCTCTGACGTGGCGCAGAGTTTTGGGACAGCAAAAGGGAAAAAAAAGAAAAAAAATAGAAAAGAAAAAAACAAAGCGCAGAACGGCGGTTTTCGCTGTATTTATTGTAGCTGTTGTTATGAAGAGTCAACGTTGCTTCGTTACGGAGAGAGAGAAAAGAGAGAGAGAGAGAGAGAGAGAGAGAGAGAGAGAGAGAGAGAGAGAGAGAGAGAGAGAGAGAGGGAGAGAGAGAGAGACAGAGACAGACAGACAGACAGACAGACAGACAGACAAATAGACAGATACACAGACAGACAGACAGACAGAGACAGAGAGAAACAGAGAAAGAGACAGAGACAGACACACACACACACGCACACACGCGCGCGAGCGCAACACACACACGCACACACACACACACACACACACACAACACACACACACACACACACACACACAGAGAGAGAGAGAGAGAGAGAGAGAGAGAGGGGAGAGAGTGACAGAAATGAAGAATGAATGGAGAGACGAACAGATTTAATCAACCAGTTAAGGAGAGGGAGAGAGGGAGAGAGAGAGAGAGAGAGAGAGAGAGAGAGAGAGAGAGAGAGAGAGAGAGAGAGAGAGAGAAGAGAGAGAGAGAGAGAGACAGACAGACAGACAGACAGACAGACAGACAGACAAGTCAGTAACCCAAAGACAAAACGGAAGAGGAGGGAGGGAAGAGCCAAAAGAGGGAACGTGGGCAGCAGAGGGAATGTTAATTAAACACGATGCTGTTAATTAAGCATGTGCATCAGTTCGCGTTGCGCTATTCATTTATCCCCTGACAACAACATGTCACAGAGAACACAATTACGTACATGTTTCTGTCACAAGAGCTCTTCCTGTAAACAGGCAGACACACGTCAACACACTAGCACCGATCTTCTACAATAATTTCAAGGGGCTCTGGTTTGTTTAATTAAG
>CM031598.1:25156293-25161293 GCA_018398815.1 Conus ventricosus | reverse complement strand
CCAGCATTTAATGTTAGAGCCAGCATTTAATGTTAGAGCCCGCATTTAATGTTAGAGCCAGTATTTAATGTTAGAGCCAGCATTTAATGTTAGAGCCAGCATTTAATGTTTGACCCAGTATTTAATGTTAGAGCCAGCATTTAATGTTAGAGCCAGTATTTAATGTTAGAGCCAGCATTTAATGTTAGAGCCAATATTTAATGTTAGAGCCAGCATTTAATGTTAAGCTGACTGATAATTAATCAACAGAACAACTCCCCACCAGTCATTTTCCCTTGGTTTTTTTTTTTTTTTTTTTTTTTTTTTTTTTTTTGGGGGGGGGGGGGGGGGGGGGGGGATTTCCACCGATGAAATCGCAACCAATCTTTAAATACATGACCTTCCTCGTGGTGGACGTCATATCTCTTCAGGCCACTTGCAACTCACCTCGACCCTATCCCCCTCCACCGAAACAGCCTAGCCATAAAATAGTCCCCAAGTTGTTGCCCTCCCCCCCCCCCCCCCCCCCCCCCCAAAAAAAAAAAAAAAAAAAAACCCAAAAAAAAAACAAAAACAAAAAACCTCCCATTCTTTTCATTGTCATCTGTCTGCTTGGAATCACCGGCTTGTACTTTGATGGCCATATGAAAGAAAATGAGGAAGATCAACTTCAGGCACAATCCAAATTCTCAAACAATCTCATTGGACAGTCTATTTATACTCGACTCCTTATTAAGCAAAGCCTTGGCGCATTAATGATTGGTGGTGTGCAGCCACTGCACGGGCGCAATGGAAGCATGCCAAGACCGGTCACTCCAGAGCTCATTTTCAAACACAGCCAGGGAGTCATGGGAGGAGAAGAGGGAAGTTGGGGGATGAAAAGGGGGAGGAGGCGGGAGGGGAAGGGGGGGGGGGGGGGGAGGGTGGGGAGAGCAGGGAGGGAGGGGGAAAATGATAGGGATCGGCGGTGAGTGGTGAAGGTGGGCTGGGGATTAGGTGGGTGTGGGACTAGTTGTCGGGAGGGGTGGGTTCTTCCCAGGGTCTTTCCAAGGTCATCCTACTGTCTATTTTGTGGGATCTTGCTGCTTTGCCAGAGAGGTGTTTTTTTTGATTGTAAAACTTTATCCCTGCATCCTGCGGCTTCTCCTTTCTACCCTGCTACAGCCTAGCTTCACCTTTGACCCCGTAGAACCGGGCCTTCACCTTTTGATCTTGTGACCTTCACCTTTTGATCCCGCCGCGGGAGTGGGGGAGAAAATGAAGTGTCAACAACTTTCCTACAATCTCGATTTTCACTTATCTGTCTGTCTGTCTATCTGTCGGTCTGTTTGTTATTGCCTGTCTGTACTCTTTCTCTGTCTTGCCTCTGTCTGGGCTGTCTAATTCTATCTATCGATCTGTCTATCCATCCATCCCTCCATCCATCAATTTAATCCACGCACACACCTACCTGTCTGTCTGTCTATCTTCTATTATGTCAACCTATCTCTCTCTCTCAATCTATCTGTATTTAAATCAATCTTATTATCTATCTATCTATCTATCTATCTATCTACCTGTCTGTCTGTTTGTTTGTTTGACTATCTACCTACCTACCTTTTCTATCTATCTATCTATCTATCTATCTATCTATCTATCTATCTATCTATCTATCTATCTGTCTGTCTGTCTGTCTGTCTGTCTGTCTGTCTGTCTGTCGGTCGGTCGGTCGGTCGGTCGGGGCGTTCTGTCTGTCTCTCTCTCTCTGTTTGTATCCTTAGTTCCTGAAGGGACAGAGGCCAGATGGTAAAAAGCATCTTCTTGCTTATCTGTTACACTTGGGAATAAAGACTGTCAATCAATCAATCAATCAATCAGTCAGTCAATTAATCAGTCAATAAATCAACAACCTACCAACCAATCAATCAATCAGTCTATGTATGTATGTATGTATGTATGTATGTATGTATGTATGTATGTATGTATGTACGTATGTATGTACGTATGTATGTATGTATGTATGTATGTATGTATGTACCTATCTACGTATCTTCATATCTATCTATCTACCTACCTACATATCATAAGATTTTTTTTTAAAATCAGTTTTAATTTTTTTTTCTTTTTTTAAATTTTAGATAATAGCATCCAACGGGGACCGCTAACGCGACAGCGTTTCCAGAGGCAAAACACGTTCCAAAGAGGCCTCCCTACACAGCTAGATATCACCAGTAGGTTAAACTGCGAAAGTCTTTCTTATATCAAGGCACGTCACACACGACGGTGAAACATACCCGCAGCGAAAAGTCATGCGTTGGAGCAGTTTGCACTGCCGTCACCACCGCGTGTTCGTTCGATAGGTACACGACATTAATGATCAGTGAGATCGCCATGCCTGGCTTTGTTGGTGCCTGTTGCTCTCGAACTTATCATACCGCAGCCTACAGGTTCAGCACAAAACACACAAAAAAAAACAAAAAGGTTGGATTCAACAGGCACGCTGCTGTACTGCTCGAAGTCGATAAGAAGAAGAAGAAGAAGCAGAAGAAGAAGAGGCAGAAGAAGAAGAAGAAGAGCAAGAGCAATAACAATAACAATAACAATAACAACGAGGGAGATAAGAAAGCAAAAATGAAACAAAAGTGAAGCCATGTTAAGGAAAAACAAAAAGAAACATCAACACTAAAGTACGGTACACATCAGCAAGAGCAAAAACATGCAAAACGCAACAACAAAAACAAGCACAACAACACCACCAACAACAACGGCAATGAAAGCAAAGACAATTGCAAGAAAAGGGAGAAGTAGACCAACAATAATAGCAACAACAACAACAAAATAACAACAACAAAATAAAGCCGACAACATCATAAACAACCAACCCTGAACATAAAGATAGCAACACAAAGAAAGAGCAATAACAAACCAACAGAATGAACAACAACAACAACAAAAAAACAGACAAGGTCAAGAACAATGTCGGTAAGAACAATAGGAACGACAACAAAAACGAAGATAATAATACAAAAAAGCAAGTAAAAACAAAACAAGAGCAACAGCAGCAACAACAAAACAACAACAACAAACAAAAACAACAACAAGAATAGCAAACAAAACAAAACAAAACAACACAAACAAAAAATCACACACACACACACACACACACACACACACACACACACACACACACACACACACACACACAAACCAAAGACAACATCAAAAGCAACTGAAAAAAAAAAATCAAGGACAAGAACGAACCCAAACAAACAAACAAACCAGTTCAAAGCCACAACAAGGAAGAACAACAACTACAAACAAACAATGTTCCACAACAACGCTGTCCTGACCTGCATAGTTGTCAAAGACGGACGGCACGTGCTGTGTGGGGTAACGGTTGGTAGCGTAGCCCATCAACATACTGGTCTTGCCCACCGCATCATCCCCCACCACCACACAGCGCACCTCACTCTCCCCCGCCATCATCCTCATCTTCCTGCTTCTTCTTCTTCTTCTTCTTCTTCAGCCTCTCTGGATCCTTCACCGTCTTCCTCCTCGTTCTCCTCCTTCTTCCGCCTCCTCCTCTTCCTTCTCCACCACTTCGTCAAAGCCAACAGGTTCTTGTGTTGTACTTTAGTTTAAAGGTTGTTCAAGAAAGCGTGAGATTCGTCCAGTTTAGAGTCGTGAGTTAGGAAGTATATCCAAGCAGTAGCTAGCCGCCACACGAGAGGAAAAAAAAATTGACGTTTCAGAGTCTTGAGTGTGAGAAGATCGAACGTGTTTCTGTTTTTCTTCTTCTTTTTTTTCCCCTTTCTTTCTTTCTTCTTTTTTCTTCTTTCTTTCCTTCTTTCTTTTGCTTGCTTTCTTTCTTTCCTTCTTTCTTTCCTCCTTTCTTTCTTTCGTTCTTTCCTCCTTTCTTTCTTTCTTTCTGTCTGTCTGTCTTTCTTTTCTTTTCTTTTCCTCTTTCTTTCTTTCTTTTTCGTCTGTCTTTCTTTCCTTTCTTTCTTCGTGTCTTCCTTTCTTAGCTTTCTTTCTTTCCTTGTTTTTGTTTTCTTCGTCGTCACTGATATGTAGACACTCCCATTTCCTGATCTGTGACTGTCAAAACCGGAGTGAGGTATTTCCACCCGATTCAATGCTAAACAAAGTCAGTTTGTTTCTTGATTTTGCTCATGCAGCAGCAGTTTGGCTGACGTTGGATCGATATGAGTCTACCTTGTCTTCACGTCGTTCTTTTTCACGTTAGACGACCATCGCATCTTCAATTTCTCAGATCATGCCAATCTCCTCCACACTAGAGATATCCGTCTGCACCTGACAAATAAACAGACAAAATAATAATACCATTACTTTCAACAGAACGTTTTGTCCACTTTTCTCTCTTGGTATCCAGCAGAAGAAGAAGAAGAAAGAAGAAGAAGAAGAAAGAAGAAGAAGAAGAAGAAGAAGAAGAAGAAGAAGAAGAGAAGAAGAAGAAGAAGAAGAAGAAGAAGAAGAAGAAGAAGAAGAAAGAAGAAGAAGAAGAAGAAAGAAGAAGAAGAAGAAGAAGAAGAGAAGAAGAAGAAGAAGAAGAAGAAGAAGAAGGATTAGTGGAAGAAGAGAAGAAGAAGGAAGAAGAAGAAAAGAAGAAGAAGAAGAAGAAGAAGAACAACAACAACAACAACAACAACAACAACACTTCTCCAGCATTAGTGACTTCACAACAGAACCGTTGATAGGGGTGACGGTTATCAGTTTTAACTGCTTAAAAGACTCAAGGTCTGACCAGTGCGTTGGGCTAATGCGTAGGTCAGACATCTGCTAAGTCGTAGTCACGAGACCCTCTTCTTCAATTCTCTCATCTTAGTTATTCATTCATTTATCCATCAGCTTTAAATCAACCATGCGCAGTGTGGTCTCAAAACGTAGCTGATGTGGTGTAGCGTATATGGACTAGTCCGCACGCAGTGACGCCTCTTTGATGGAACTGAAGCTGAGACGAAAACAAATTGTAGCTTCATTCATTCTTCTAAGAAAAAAAGAGAGAGAGAGAGAGAGAGAGA
>CM031598.1:25141293-25143793 GCA_018398815.1 Conus ventricosus | reverse complement strand
ATGTCTCTCGTTATACATAAACCATGCGTGGGTATCCTGGCTCTGAGAAAATAATTGATACGGTGGGTGTCGGCGGGGTCCCACGCTACACGTAAACCATGACTGTGTATCCTAAGTCTGTGAAAGCAACTGCTGGGTGCTTCATGGATCTCTCCATCGATCTACATCAGGCATGCATGCATTTGTATCATTATTCTGAAGGGGGAGAAAATGGTTGGGATTATCTTGTTCCTTCACTACATGAAACAATACATTTCAGTCCAACTATGAGAAAACAATGTTAGGTGCTGGAAGTTGTTGTTGTCGTACCCTGGCTAAAAGACTCCGGGGATCATCCGGACAGCCCAAGCAGTTGAACACTATGATACAAATGCATCAGTTAGGGATGAGAACATTGCGTGTGTGACCGTTTTTGATATTCTGTCGCGTGGGCAGCCACACTCCAACTTCGAGGGAGATGCTGGGGGTTAATACAGCCCCTTTCAGCATACATAACCTATAGATTTGTATCCACACTTTGAGGAGAGGAAATGTTGGGAGTTAGCACAGCTTTTACCTGTACATAAACCCTACATTTGTATCAGGTCTGATAAAACTATGTACATGTTAAGAGTTGGCATGGATCTTAGCATCCTTACTCTGAGAAAATAACATATACGTTGGGAATTAGCATGGTCCCTAGTTTATACATGAACCGAATATTTGTGCTGTAACTCCGATAAAACAAATGTGCAGTAGTAACTCGGATAAAACAGTGTACACATTAGAAAATTATATAGATATACGTTGGGAGTTAGCATGGTCCTTAGCGTATACATGAACCGAATATTTGTGCTGTAACTCCGATAAAACAATATACAATTGGCAGATAGCATGACCCCTGGCACATACATAAAACCATACATAAATATGTCCACCAACTCTGAATGAAGCAATGTATATGTTGGGAACTGACATGGCCCCTGTCTGTATGCAAACCAAATGTTTGTATCCTGTTTGGCTGTATACAAAACCATTTCTTTGTCTGACTCAGAGAGAACACAATAAACACGTTGGGAGCTGGAAGAACATCTAGCAGTACAGAAACCACGTCTGTGTATACTTACTACTAAAAGGCATGTTAGGAATGATCAGGGTCCCGGTCACGCTCTACATAAGAAAAGCAATTGTGTCCCATCTCTGGATAAGAAAAAAGTGCACACACACACACACACACACACACACACACACCACAGAGGCAATCAGCTTCCCTACTTCCGCATGAGGATTCAACAGATTCAAAGAGATATAACTCTTTCGCCCCCTGTCCGCATGGGCAGACTACTATAACAGTGAGCACAGATTCGACGTCTTCTTCTATGTAAAAAACAAAACAACAACAAACAAAAACAAAAAAAACCATCGAGATATCCCTATATCTGAACACCATGGAAAAGACTATCCATCGAGTATATCCCTATATCTGAACACCATGGAAAAGACTATCTTTTCACGCGCATCTCTCGGTTTGTTTGTTTGTAGGCCCCTCTGCCTGCAAGATCACACAACAACCTTCTGAACGGAGTTTTACCAAACATGGTGGAAAGATGAAGCATTGCCCATTAAATTTGCTGTGCATCTGTAGTTAGCAACTGCACAGTTACTCCTTACAATTGCATAACTGTACACGAAGAAATATACTTTTATGAAACGCAAACATTTCTTGTAATAAACAGATTGAAATAGCCATATCGATTTAGAAATGAAATATACACGGCAAGTAACTCTTTCAGGCCGTAACTACTAATTACTTCCCTGATGGAAGGGGAGAAAAAAAAGTAATTTTGTTTTCAAAGATAAAATGACCTGCTCGGAGAAGTTATAGGATGCGGGCAAAGTGGAGATATGAAGAGAGGGGTGGAGGTGGGGGTGGGGGTGGGGGGGGGGGGAGGAAGAGGACGGAAGGAGAAGGGGGGACAGGATGGATGGGGGGGGGGGGGGGGGGCTTACATTTTGATGCGGATGTGGATGAAGGTAAAGAGCTGGGATTTCCTTTGACCTTGGCGAAGGTGTGCGTTCTTTGGTGTGGCCTTCTTATGCATACAGAAAGTGAATAGAAGTTAAACACGTTTCAAATGACCAAAGCTCACTTCTCAGCCAAAATCATATGCTCTTACCAAAATTTATATATTTACTAAAATTAAGTCGAATTTGTAAAGCAAGCCATGTAGATTGTGCGTTTAAAAACATGGTCGGCATTTTGTTGGAATCTGTCTGTTTCTCAGAATTTTTTTTTCTGGACAGTCTAAAACAAGATGAAATTCAATTCAACCCATCCGCTCCCAGGTGACGTTGTCGATGGAATCTATATTCTCTGTCCTTGCTCAACCTTGTGCCTGTTTGAATGGGCAATTTTTGACCCCTATGGAAATCATTTTATCATTGCAAAGCTCCGCATTTCTGTGTACTTAACATTTACTACTCGTTTTGAGCGCTTCTCTCTGTTGAACACACACACACA
>CM031598.1:25116293-25128793 GCA_018398815.1 Conus ventricosus | reverse complement strand
CACACCCAGATCAGCTGACAGTTCACTGGGTTTTTTGACAACCCAAAGTTCGGTAGAAAATATAAACACCATAAGATATGTGTGTGTGTGTGTGTGTGTGTGTGTGTGTGTGTGTGTGTGTGTGGCGCGCGCGCGCGCTCGTGTTTGTGCATGTGCGTGTGCGTGTGTGTGCGCCCGCGCGCGCGCGCGCCCGTGTGTGTGTGTGTGGTGTGTGTGTGTGTGTGTGTGTGTGTGTGTGTGTGTGTGTGTGGTTGGTTGGTGACCCAGCAAACACAGGAAAGACTTTAGCGTGTCGTGGTTCGGGTGCTAGACGTATCAGTACAGAGTTAGGTCTCGATTCTCTACTCTCCTCAATGACGTTCCATTCTCTACTCTCCTCAAATGACGTTCCATTCTCTACTCTTCTCAGATGACGTTCCATTCTCTACTATTCTCAGATGACGTTCCATTCTCTACTCTTCTCAGATGACGTTCCATTCTCTACTCTTCTCAGATGACGCTCAATTCTCTACTCTTCTCAGATGACGTTACATTCTCTACTCTTCTCAGATGACTTTCAATCACGTATATGACCAGTCACCTGAAGCGAGTGTGACATCTTATAACATGAGCGTAACTGATGTTAAACACACACACACACACGCACGCACACACACACACCACACACACGCACACGCACACGCACGCACGCACGCACGCACGCACGACACCCACACACACACACACACACACACACACACACCACACACACACACACACACACAAGTTCACCCGGAAGAGCTAAGACCTCCGCCGAAGTCAGACTAATCTTCGATCCGCCCTTTGAGATAGTCATGAGGGAAAATAATATTATTTTCCCCAAGGGCAGCAATTGTTGACACAGACTGAGGAGTTACTTCCCCTGTGTTAGAAAAAAAAAGTAAAAAAAGTAAAGGTCTGATTCAAAATTTCATTAATGTCAATGATTATATTTCTCGAAAGTTTGCATATTCCATGCAAATAGGTTAACATCGTAGACAGTTATCATTTCATTATAGAACCCCCACAGAGTTCATATTTAATGGAACATTTGTTATAACTGATCATCAACTGATGTGGACTGATTGTTGATCTGCCCTTTGATCTCTGTAGATCGCAAGGCTATGGATCGACACCAACGTCTAGTGACCATGTTGGGGCCACATCCCATGTTTCTATAAAGATACGTTCAAACAGATCCATCAGTTTCTGCGTTATAAAATTTTAATAATATAATCTTGCTGAGTGACTCTGGAATCACTCTTTGATCTAGATCTAAATCACAGGTTCAATTTTATCAAGGAGGTCCACGGCGTGCGTACGGACTTCTCCATAGAGGCCTACGCTACGTGTACTACATCTGCCAAGCAATGAGATAGCCTAATTAACAGTACGCAAGATGTAGGCCTACAGCTGCCTAGATCCGCTGTAAATTAATTGCTAAGATGAAAGGATTTTGAGAAGAGGGTCTCATGGATATGACTCATCAGCAGATATTTGACCTGTGTATTAATTAGTCCAACGTGCTGGTCAGACCTACTACCTACTAATACTGTCTGTGCTAGGCCTACTAGGCCTACAAGGCTGTGTGTGTACGTGAGTTAACTTGAACGCGGTGACAGCTCTGATATGGCGCTTTGCGGTCGGCGGGGCTATAAGCAACATTCTCTCTCTCTCTCTCTCTCTCTCTGCGTGTGTGTGCGCGCTTTGTGTGTGTGTGTGTGTGTGTGTGTGTGTGTTTAGTTATTTGTGGGGCATGGCTATTCAGAAGATAGCTTAGTCATTATTGACCAGTAACGACAATTTCAGTTGTCATAACAACATGACAGATCCAGACCCAAATTTAATGGCTTCGTCATCCCACAGACCACATTCCATCTTTTGACAACCCTTGACTCAAACGTGTTCCCGTAGTTTCATGCATAATCTTGCTCGCAGTCAGACACGACCACACCGACAAACAAACTGAGCACACTAACAGACACATATGAAAACAGAACCTCCTGGATCATAGAAGTAAGAAAAGAAGACGAGAGCCAATTTCGGTCAAAAGTAAAATTCGTTCAGAACTCACCTGACACGTAATATAACAGAAGGAACGCATCATCATCACGACTGCACAGGTCTAGCATCATCATCATCATCATCGTAACTGAGACTCGAAACGAAAGCTGTCCTTAAAACAGCACTGGGAAGGAGTGAGCTGTTCACAGCACTGAAAACGAACAAACGCAGCTGGGGAAAAAACAACAACAAACAAATGATGGTTCACCGACTGTAGTAGCTCTCCCTCTTCCTGCTATGATGATGAGGAGATCAATGGCAGCAAACGGTGCCGTTCATTCATTCACAACCGCGTCTGCTTCAGTTCCAGCGCAACTCACACGCCTTCTCCCCCAGTCCGTCGTCCGTCCCCCCTTTCCTGTTTCTCATGAATGGCAGTAGTAGTAGTAGTAGTAGGGGGGAAGTGGGGAGAGGGTGGAGAGGAATGGGGAGGAGGAGGAGAAGGAGGGTGGGAAGAGAAAGAGGCGATCGATCGATCAGACGATCGATTCGGCCGCGACAGGTCTTTTTGAACAGCTGATCGTTCGTCCGTTCCACTGCCCTCTTTTCCCCCTGATCAAACGATCACAACCTTTTGTCTCAGTCTGTTGAGATCAATCCTTGAATCTCCATACCTGATTTTGATCACGCAGTCGCTGAATATATCCTCGAATGGCTGCTTCTCTCTCTGTGTGTGTCTCTGTCTCTCCACATGCCACACAAATCCACACAACGTGTTTTGCTCTTCTCGTTGTTGTTGTTGTCAGTCTCTATCCATCCACCCCTCCAAACACACCACGTAGCATCCCGCGCTCGCTCGCGAGCGAGCGAGCAAGCCAGCGCGTGCCACAGTTGGGTGTGAAAACTGAACAAACCAGCTCCACAGAGAATGGCGCGGGTTTGCTTGTTCTGGAAGACACGAAGCGGGTTTTTTTTTTTTGCGCACGCGAGCAGCCAGGCCAATGTTTATGTTGTAGCTCTCACGTCACCACTATCGCCACGCCTGGCGCGATGCTGGGCGAGGGGGGCGGCGGCGCAGAGAGAGAGAGAGAGAGAGAGAGAGAGAGAGAGAGAGAGGAAATTGGAGAGAGAGAGAGAGAGAGAGAGAGAGAGAGATGGAGAATGGAGAGAAAGAGAGAGACGGGGGGGGGGGGGGGGGGAGAGCGAATGAAAGAGACAGAGAGGGAGAGAGTCGGGGGGGGGGGGGGGGGGGGAGAGAGAGAGAGAGAGCGAGAGACAAAAAAGACAAGACAAGACAAGACAAAATTCTTTATTTACGAGGATAATAGATAAGCACTAACGTGCTTTTTTACATCCAGTCCTCGCCCTGAGTAGGGACTACAACATGCAGTGAAATCAATTAATGTAAGAAATCAAGAAGCAAGCAAAGCGGTCATGTAATCTAGAGGAACATCAAATGAAAATAGAAGATAAATGAAAACAAAACAAAATAAGAATAATAATAAACAAAACAACAATAAAAAAATAATAATAACAAAAATAAAAAAATAAAAAAAAATAAAAATGAGAATAACAATAATGAAGAGGAAGGAGAGAGTGGGGGTAGGGAGTGAGGTGGGCTGGGGAAACATATGTAAGTGTACTACAACGTACAGATTGGCATGTATGAAAACAGACAGTGAAGTGAATATGACAAAGTGCGTACATATTTTGAAACACACAAATACACGCACGTTCGCACGCAGAGAGAGAGAGAGAGAGGGAGAGAGAGTGAGAGAGAGAGAGAGAGAGAGAGGAGAGAGAGAAGAGAGGGAGAGAGAGAGAGATGAGAGAGAGAGAGAGAGGAGCAAGGCACAACATGTATTGATTTTTCGCAAGGCATGAAAATACGTTGAAGGTATTAAGCAAAGTGAGATGAAATTGGGGGGGGGGGGGGGGGGGGGGGGGGGGGGGGGAGAAAAAAAAGCGAGAGAGAGAGAGGATGGAAGGGAGAGGGGGAACAGCATGAGATGTAATGATTTGAAAAGGAAATGTACCAAAACGTACAATAATTAGCCTGTATAAAATCAGACAGTTAAATGAACATAAAATATGTACGGAATTCGGAACATACCACACGCAGCAGAGTTGCATGGAGGAGAGAGAGAGAGAGAGAGAGAGAGAGAGGGAGAGTGAGAGAGGAGTGGAGAGAGAGAGAGAGTGAAAAGAAGGGACAACATATACTGACTTCCATAAGAAACGCGAAAATTTGAAAGGCTACTTTTCGGGTGAAAAGGGGTGAATATACAATATTGAACCATTGTGGCAAGTTGTTTGGGTCCAAGACTCGCGTGCAGTGAAAAAATTGTGTGAGCAGCACATCATTCCGGCATTGGAGGGTCAACAAAATGGCAAAACTGGGTTGCTGCATGTGAGGCACGTGCACACCATGCGAGCAAAGTTAACCAGCGACAAGTACGCAGGCATGCAGCTTTATAAAGCGCGCTACAAGGTTCAGGTAACGACTTGCCGTCTGAGCGCTACAGAGATGCCAAGACTACGAGCAGAGGAACGCAATCGTGGCTAGGCCATCTGGAAGCTGGTGTGGATGCCAGGCAGGTCGCAACATCTTTAACGTCCACATCTCAACCATCTATCGTCTGCAGCACCGCATGCGAGTCACTGGTACACTGATGATCGTCCCGGCCAGGCGTCCTTGGGTCACCACACCAAGAGAGGATCGCCATCTTGTTCGAAACCCATCTGCGGGACAGGCGGCAAACAGCCGCTAACACTGCTCGACAGGTGCTAGGACTCTCCAGCAACGAATCAGCTCAAACACTATGTGGCGGCATCTTCAGGAGAACGGGCTGGCATGTAGGCGTCCTCACAAAGGTCCGGTACTGACACCAAGACACCGGCAGGACAGGCTGCAGTGGGACAAAGCCCAAATCAACTGGCGCAGGCAGCAGTGGGGACGCATACTGTTCTCAGATGAGAGCCGTTTTTGTATTGACATGGCTGACGGTCGTGTCAGATTATGGCGTCAACTGGTGAACGCTATGCTGACTCCTGTGTGGTAGCGCGGAACCCCTGGGGAGGCCGAACGTTATGATATGGGGTGCAATTGGTATAACCAAGCCATAGGACAGTCATCTTTCAGAACATTGGTCCTGGTTGCGGACAGGGTGTCAATGCACAGCGCTACATCAACCAGGTGCTCAGACCCATGTCGATCCTTTTTTTGCGCAACACTCAACTGGACATTCCAACAGGACAATGCAAGACCACACACACCAGGGCCACCAGCAATTTCTTCAGCATAACAACGTCAATGTGCTGCCTGGCCAGCCCTCAGTCCCGATTTTAACCCAATAGAACATTTTTGGGATGAACTTGGCAGACGGTTGGACCTTCTGCGTCCACGACCAGCAACAGTGGCTCAACTTCACCAGGCCATCGTCCATGTGTGGGCTGGTGTGCCAAGGGGACGCATCAACCACCTGGTCCACTCAATGAGCCGCAGGTGTCAAGCAGTTGTCAACGCAAATGGTGGCCACACACGGTATTAGGACTTCAAGCTGGTTTGTCAGTGACCTTGGATTTTCCACACAAAAGACATATTGCTGATGACATTTTCACACATTACCGGTGTAATGAATCAAATCACGTTGAATTCTCGCTTCCACTCTGTACAATTGTGACCATAAATTCACCCCAACCTTCAGCTTGTTTTGTTTGAGCGCTCGTTTATGTAGGCTGAACAATGGTTTTTGTGTGTTTGCACTTGCAGAATCCCATATAGTCGATGCATAATCAACATGAGACTGAATATGAGCATGGAAAAAAAGTTTTCGTGAATGAAGGTCAAGAAAGTGTTTGATTTTGGTGAGCTGATAGACTTTCTGGGAGAGCTTTTTGCATAGTAACGTTATGTGGGGATTCCAGCTGAGACTATTGTCAATTATTAGTCCTAATACTTTATGATGAGTGACTTGTTCCACAAGTACATTATTGAGGTGTATAGGAGGGAAATCATTGGTGAGCTTTTGTCTTTTTTGCCTAGTTGTAATGTACATGAGTTTTGTTTTTTGAGGGTGAAGTGACTTATGATTTAGTTCGGTCCATTTTACAAGGTCGTTGGTACTCTCTTGCAAATGTTTTGAAAGACTGGAAGGATCATTATGGCTGGTGTGATTGTGGTGTCATCTGCAAAGAGGTCGCATGTAGATCTCACATGTAGGGGTAGGTCATTAATGTAGATTGAGAAGAGTAGCGGGCCTAAAATGGAGCCTTGTGGAACGCCATACTTAAGAGTTGTTTTAGAAGAGACAGCCGTCCCGATAAGACGCATTGTTGTCGTTTTGTGATGTTATGATTTTAGAAGGAAAAGGGCGGATTTTGAAAGACCGTATATCTCCAGTTTTCGAATAGGAGATTGTGGTCAATGACATCGAATGCTTTTTTAAATCAACGAATAAGACACCACAATATCTGTTGTTATTAATATTATTAAGCGAGAGAGCGAGAGAGAGAGAGAGAGAGACAGTGTGAGAGACGAGAAACAATGAGAGAGGGGCAGGGGGGGGGGGGGGAGAGAGAGAGATGAGAGAGAGAGAGAGGAATCCCCACTCCAACAGTAGGCCTACAGCTGGGTAGCTTTGTAAAACGTCGCGTCCCCCCCCTCTCCCCGCACGCACGCGACGAGCGCGTGCGGCGTCCCAAGCGCGAGTTTTAAATGTTGTTGTTGTTAAATGGTGAGGGAGAGAGAGAGGAGGAGAGAGAGGGGGGGGGGGGGGAATAAAAGGGTTTTTAAGGGTGGAAAGAGGGGTGAATAGAAGGGACGGGCTGCGAGGAATTGTTAGGTGACGGTGGAGTGGGGTGGGGGTGGGGGAGGGGGGGGGAGGGGGGAGGAGGAACAGGAAAGGGGGGATCAAGGAGGGCGGGGGAAAGCGGGGAGGGGGAGGGGGGGGTGGAGGTGGGGGGGGGGGGGGGGAGAGGGGAGGAGGAGACAGGGGAAAAGGGAATCAAGGAGGGGGGGAAGCGGGGAGAGGGGGGGGGGGGGGGGGGGGGGGGGGGGAGGGGGGGGGGGGGGGGGAGGAGACAGGGAAAGGGAGATCAAGGAGGGAGGGAATGCGGGAAGGGGGAGGGGGCGGGGGGGGGGGGAGGGGGGGGGGGGGAGGGGAGGAGGGGGACAGGGAAAGGGGATCAAGGAGGGCAGGGAATTTGGGGGGGAGGGGGGGGGGCGGGGGGGGGGGGGGAGGGGGGGGGGAGAGGGGAGGGGAGAAGGGAAAGGGAGACAAAGGGGGGCAGGGAATGGGGGAGAGGGAGGGGGCGGGGGGGGGGGGGGGGGGGGAGGGGGGGAAAGGAGGAGACAGGGAAAGGGAGATCAAAGGGGGCAGGAATGCGGGGGGGGGGAGGGGGGGGGGGGGGGGGAGGGGGGGGAGGGGGAGACGGGAAAGGGGGGATCAAGGAGGGGGGGAAAAACGGGGGGGGGGGGGGGGGGGGGGGGGGGGAGGGGGGGGGAGGGGAGGAGGACAGGGAAAGGGAGATCAAGGGGGGCGGGAAAAGCGGGGGGGGAGGGGGGGGGGGGGGGGGAGGGGGGGGGGAGAGGGGGGGGAAGGGAAGGGGGATAAGGGGGGCAGGGGAAAGCGGGGGAGGGGAGGGGGGGCGGGGGGGGGGGGGGGGGGGGGGGAGGGGAGGGCAGACGGGAAAGGGAGATCAAGGGGGCAGGGAATGGGGGAGAGGGGGAGGGGGGGGGGGGGGGGGGGGGGGGGGGGAGGGGGGGGGGGGAGGGGAGGGGGAGGGACAAGAGACAACAAAATGCAAAGGGAAAAAAGGCGGAGGAAAGAAGAACAACAAAAGGCAGCAGAGCCCCAAACTAAAACAAAAACAAACAAAAGCAGAGCAGACGAAAAGACAGAAGAACAGCAAACGCCCCCAAAAACAACACCCAAAAAAACCCCACAAACCACCCACCCCAACACCACCCAACACCCACACACACACACACACCACACACCACCCCCCCACCACACACACCAACACCCACACACACCACCAACACCACCCCCAACACACACCACAACCCCTTACACACACCAAAAACACACCCCACACCCCAAAAACAAACCCCAAAACACACAACAACACACACCCCCCCCCCCCCCCAACCCCACACCACCACAACAACACAACAAACCCTCTTTTGTTTTTTTGTTTTCCCCCTTTTTTCTCCCTCTCTCTTTCTCTCTCTCTCTCTTCCCCCCCCCCCTTCCTCCCCCACACAACACCACACACACAACCCACCACACACACACAACACCACTCTCTTCCTTCTCTCTCTCTCTCTCCCCCCCCCCACACACACCCAAACACACACACACACCACACCACACACACACACAAACCCCCTCTTCTCACATACATTTTTTTTATTTTTATTATTTTTTTATTATTATTTATTTTTTGTTTTCATTATCATTGAAATACTTATGGCCTATCCTCGGCTAGAGACCCGGCCTAAGTGCTTTACAATCCACACTCGTTTACAAACGGGCTGCCTACCTGGTAGACTTGGACTGAAGAGCTGCCAGCTGGCGCTTCATTCAGTCGTTTCCGTATCATTCAGTCGATATCGTTCACTTCATTTCCTTACTTCCTTCATTCTTTCCATTTCTCACGCAGGGTGCATGTTATGTGTAACGTGTCATCCATACAAACGGCCAAACTGGCCTTCTCTTCCGAAAGTTGGTGATGGGATTTTAAGTGTGCGCAGGATGCTGTGCGTGCGTTCACACACGGAACCTCGGTTTATAGTCTGATTCGAAGATGGGAAATGGAGTGAGAACCAATGTTAACTGCGAGGGAAAAATCCCCTTGTACCGAACCGGCCGGCGGATATTCGAACCCGCAACCCAGGATCACCAAGATTTCGAGTCGGTCCTCTACCACTGAGCTATTCCGGCCCCCCTACAGACACACTCATAACCTACAAAGACACAGATAAGTTAGACACAGACAGACAGACAGACAGACAGACACACAGACACACAGACAGACAGACAGACACACACACACACACACACACACACACACACACACACACATACAGACACACTCATAACCTACAAAGACACAGATAAGTTAGGCACAGACAGAGAGAGACAGAGAGAGAGAGAGGAGACACACACACACACACACACACACACCACACACACACACACACACACACACATACACACACACGCTCGCACGCTCGCACGCACGCACACGCACGCACGCACGCACGTACACACACACACACACAACCCCACACACACACACACACACACAAAACACACACACACCCCACATACACACCACACAACACACGCATTCACGCACGCACGCACGCACGCACGCACGCACGCACACACACACACACATTATTTTACACTAAATGATAGCATATCGGAAATCAGAGGATTAGTCAACTTTTCGTCAAGTCCCAGACGGACTGACGTCTTCGACAATAATATAAGCTCAAACTGTCGCCACAACTGTTGTTTCTTTTCCCTCTCTCTTCCTTCCTTTTTCCCCTTCCTTTCTATTTTCAACCATTAATTACCTTGACTGATGCCGAAGCAGACGTGCCTTCAAGCGATAAGACCTGAGATAGTGAGTGGCCGGGAATCGATATATGCAATCTTGTGTTTTGTCTGGGTGGGTGTTTAGGGAAAGACCTGTCTTAGTGACTCTCTCTCTCTCTCTCTCTCTCTCCCTTCTCTCTCTCTCTCTCTCTCCCCTCTCCTTCCATTCTCTTTTCCCCCTCCCATCTTTCTCCCTGCTCTGTGTCTCTAACCCCCCAAGCCCACTTATCTGCCCTTTCTGTCTGCCTGTCCTCCATCCCTCTCCTCCTTCCCCTCTCCTCCCTCTCTCCCTTTTTCTCTCTCTCTCTCACTCTCTCTCCTTTTTCTTTGTCGTCTGTCTGCTCAAACCATTCTTTTTCCTTTTCTCCCCCACCTTTCCGTGTATCTATTTCCCTCCCCCAGCCCCCTCCTTCTTCCCTCTCTCTCTCTCTTCTCTCCCCTCTTCTCTCTCTCTCTCTCTTTCCGGGAGGCGACCTTCCCATGGCTGGAGTGCTTGCATGGTTCAGTGATCCCTTAAGCTCCGCTGTGAGGGCTCTACTTGGGACGGAAGGGGATAGTTGGGAAAACGCTTTAGGTGCACAGCCAAGTTTGCTGACGGGCCCAGCCAAACAAAGGCAGGAGTTGTTGATGCCCTGTAGGGTCTAACATGGCGGGACAGGCAAGGGTAAGGGTCGTGCAAAATGTAACCCTTCTTAAAGGGTCTTGCCTAACTTCTTCTCCCCTTCAAGTCTTCTTTTCCACATCTCCTTTTCTCTTGATCTTCTTAAAATCCGTGCGTTTGCCTTTGCAGTGCAAACCCGTGAGGGGGGGAAATGAGATCGGGGTAATGAGAGGGCAGGTGCTCTCAACAGACTCTTTGGCTCGATCCTCTCTTAGCAGGGGGTACACACAGGCCGGGTGTATCACTCGGCTCCCCAGCATGGGGCGGGTAAAGAAGAGTTCCCGTGGCCAAGGTAACCCTGCGGTCTTCAGCTCGCTGTGCTGGAGCTGAGCATGATCAGGGGGTAGGAAGATTGGTTGGCTCCTTTTATTGTTTATATCCCACCAAAACCTGGAAGGGGTCAGGCCCTAAATCTCTGGTTTCTGGCCCTTATTTGGGGCTCCTTTGGTGGGGGATAATGGGAGGGTTGAAATTTCAAAAAATAAAACCCTGCTTCTTTAAACCGTTTTTTTCGGTCCATGTGGATTGTTGTCCACGCAAGGTTGGTTTGTCGACACTAAGCGCCGTACAGGTGGCTCTAACGGCGTGGGAATTCAAAGTCATCAACAATAGAGATGATTCAACCCTGGTTTTACGAACTGACAGTTTCTTTCTTTTTTGATGCTGAAGCAGCAGGAAAAATAACGTTTCCCTTGGATTTACACCAAACTTCTGATTGTGGATGTCAGGCAGCACGGCGCGAACTTGGAACTGCCGTCGCGAAGTTTATAAAAAAAAAAAAAAAAACGAGGCAACGACAAAAAAACAACAACAACAACAACAACTCTTGATTATGAAAAATCCCAGAATTTCCAGATTTCCACGTAATGTTGTAACCTGACTGTAAGGTTAGAAAAAAAGTAACAGCCAATGTTTTTGTTAATCCGACGCGGCCCGAAGAAAACGGGGTTTACTTTCCAGGTTCCAAGAAACTCAGAGGCATCCTTTCACAGTTTTCAACAGCATTGTGATCTTGAAATTCATCTGGATGAATCAAATATTCTGCGGAAGGAAGCCAGATTTCGGGAAAATTTACTTTGATAAAAAGTGACTTTAAAGTCACATTCATCACTTTGGAAAACCTCAAGTAGAAAGTAATGAGCATTTCTGAGGTTGGGGACTTACGAAATGGGGCGCTGACAAGCAAAATCTCCCCATTTTTACAGGGCTGTGATTTCCTAAACGGAACTAGAGTTGGGGTCGTTTCGGTTTCCCTTTAATTTTATGAAAGTCTGGATGTATCCACCATAAGGCTTCGATTTTGTCTTGGTACATTCCAACCACCCCTGTGACGTTTGTATATGAGGTAGGAGAACCATCCTTTTCCAACCGTCTTTGAACTATTGTTTGAATTCTTCTCAAAAACCCCACAACCCTGCTTATGACTTAATTTTTACCCGGAGTTCTTCAAAAAATTTGAAACCCCCGTTTCATTCCGCTTTGGGAATTCGTATTCTTCCCGTTCAAACAGAGCTGACAAAGACCTCGGAGTCACGTATGATTTGCCCAGTTTTCCGGACGACCCACCCTGCGCTTCCTCACGTAGGGATCCGCTTCGGTCTGATCTTATGTCACAGGCTCCATCAGCTCTTTGAAAAGCAAGACTTTTTTTTGCATGCCGAACTTTGATATAAATTGCCACTTTAAATTTTCATTGATAGCCCAAATCTCAAGAGGGGGTTTGTCTCTCCTGTGTATTGCGCAACAGTTTCTCTCTCTCTCTCTCTCTCTCTCTCTCTCTTCTCTTCTCTTCCCCTCTCTCTCTCTCTCTCTCTCTCTCTCTCTCTCAGAGAAGTTTAGACTTTCCCCACAGACAGCTCCGTCTATACAGTTGAACTGACAGCCGTCACCCTTTTGCTTTTCAAATGGTTCAAAACTCAAAAACATAAAGATTTCCTTATTCTGCCGGATCCTTTCTGCTGACGAGGCTATTGCTGGCCGTCACCTCAAGCCTTCTGAACTACTGTTTTTTTTTTAAATGTAACCCCTCTGAAATCTGATGGATAGAACATAGAATATAACATGAGTTTTTTTTGGCCTGTCTTCCCGGTCATTGTCGCAGCATTCGAGGCAATGAAGTGGTTCTTCAACTTCCCAGAATGCCACGAAGAAAGAGTTGAAACTCTATCTCTCACACCAGTCCAAAACCCCAAAACTCAGGCTTATGT
>CM031598.1:25091293-25106293 GCA_018398815.1 Conus ventricosus | reverse complement strand
CTTGCCCAAATTTCCTTAAAAGATACCCCAGAAAAATTTCTGTAATGAAGGGGAAAACAGCTTCCAAGCGGGGAGTACTTGAAATGGACAGTGGTTTTAAATCAAAAAAGAGTTCAATGTTTCCCCCTATTAAAGGGGGAGTTCTTTATAGGAATGGAACAGAAAACGGACCTAAAAAAACCCCTGGGGTAGCCAGGGTTGGTTTGGTTGTTTTCTCTGAAAAAAATGTTTTTGACAAAAAACGATTTTTTTGACGATCTTCTTGGAAATTTGGATTTTAAATCGGGGGGAAAAGGTTTTTCCTTTTTTTTTCTATTTTAAAAAAAAGCCCCGGCATAAAGTTTGTGGTAAAATTCTTAAAAAGGGCCTTTGAAAAATCAAAAACTTTTGGCCACAATTTTTATTTCATTAACATGGCTAGCCATTGATTACTAGGTTTGTAAGCGTGTATATCAAGAATGATTTTTCCCAAAACCCTGATTGGTTTTTTTCATTTGGGTTGGAGTAAAAATTTGGTGGAAAAGAGGGAATTTATTTTTTTTCCAAGGATTTGGACAGAATGGAAAGGGGGAAATAAAAGGTTGTGGGTTCGAGGGTTAAGTTTTGTCCCCAGTTTTAAAAAATGGGTATTATTTTTGGCAAAACTTTAATGAGGGGGAAAAATTGCATTTATCAATGCAAAATTGAAATTTTGGTAAGGGGTTTCACATTTAAAAGGTGCTGTTTAGTTTCAGTATTTTTCCACCCTTTCCCTTTAAAGTCCGGGGCTTCCTGCCCTGCTTTAATTGGTTTAAAGTTTGGGGCAAACTTCCTAATTGTCCCCCAAGGGGGAAAATGGTTTTGCTGGACGAATTTTTAAATTCCCCAAAAATTTTTTAAATTTTTGTAATTAAATTTGGTCGTTTCTTTTCTTTGAAAAAGGGTGTTCTGCAATGTTGAAAGTGTTGGTTGGTTTTTTGGGTGTTATGCTGGTAATGGGATTGTCTTTGATTTTTGAAGTTTTATTCGGTAATTTAATTTATTGTTTTCCCATTTGGACTTCAAATTTTTTTTTTGGGGGCTACAAGTTACGAAAAAAAATTCATTTTTTGGGCCCTTTTGATTTGAATTGATTTTATTATTTTGCCTTTTAAATAACCCGACTCCCTTCTGCTTCAAGCAGTGTCGCGAAAGAAACAAGCGTTGTTTTTCATCGTCATCCACTTTGGTTGTGCAAGGGTTTAAAACTCGGCTTTTTAAAATGGGCGTGCTGTTAAACAAAATTTTAAAACGTGTGTAGCCTTTTCCCCAAGGTTTTCTCTGGATCAGTTTTAATTATAAACTTTTGAAAAGGGGGGAAAATTCTGAGGTCAGTGAGAAAGGTATCTTCGTGGTTTTTGGTCCAAAGATCTGTAAGTAAAGTTTTTTGGGGCCCATTTTGGGAAATTTTTGATTCCATTTTTTTCCCAAACGAAATGCATACGGGAAAAGTGGTGCTGCATCCATTAAAAGGGGCCACAATTTTTCTCAATGACTTTTTGTGGTTCAAAAAGATAGTTTTGGGGTCTTTTTAATTTTTTTGCTAGTGAGTGTTACTCGGTTGGCTTTGGTCTAAAATTGGGGAAAAGTTGTATGGGTTTAGTCCTATTGACCTGATGTTTGGCATTTCCCAATAGATCAAGGGTTGAAATCCCCAAAAAGTTTTAATTTGTGGCATAAAGCAATGCTGCATCCATCGGGCCCGAAAAAACTTTTTTTTCCAAAAAAAACCCCCCCAAAAGCTTTTTCCCGGGGGTTTCAAAATTTTACAAATTTTATTTTGATGGGTTTTGTTCTCTTAAAATTTGGGTATAACCAAAATTTGCTTCAATTAAAAAACTTTAAAGATCATAAAAAATTTGGGGCTTTTTAATTTTTCATGGAACGAAAATAAATGCCTGTAGTTTGGGGTTTTCGGTGGGATCTCTGAAACAAATTTTAGCCGAGATTAAGACAGGGGCATAAGGCAGTATTGAAGTCTTGATTCGTAAACCCCAAAAATATAAAAGGGTTTGTTTTGGATTTTTCAGTATAGTGGGTCCCTCCTGTAACTTGTTTTGTATCCCGGTTTATTTTTAAGAGGGCCCCCAATACTTTTAGCCCTTTCCTGTGGCCACTTTGAAAAATGTTTTGAACCATTTTGAAAACTAAAAAAAATATAGCAAGGATCCCTTTAAATAAAAAAACCCAATGTGTCCGTTTGGTAACACACACAAAAACCCTATTTTCAATACAAAAGGAAAATAAATTTGTAAAAAAACCCAAGCGAGAGAAAAGAGAGGGAGAGAGACTCAATGAGGTTTAAGAGAGGAAGTATTTATCCCACTAAGTGAGGAGACACGGATATACGAATATCGATTATTATCATCTGTCTGTCCTTTGTCAAAGTGACAAAAATGATGGGGGGAGAGAGAGAGAGAGAGAGAGGGGAAAGGGAAGGGGAAGAGAGAGAGAGAGAGAGAGAATACGGACTACGAAATACTTCTTCTTTTCTGCGTTCGATTGAAGCTGGATGCGTCAGACTTGTAACCCGGCCGCCGTGATGAAGCCCGCGGTCTTTCCAGGTCAGAACGGGCTCCCAAAGCTGCGCCTGTAATCCGCCCCCCGCGGCCAGGTTTTGTGTCGTTAGGCTGCGTCAGTCGTTACTCTGCCTTCCCCCGACCGTCAGGTTAACGAGGAAACCGGTTCGCTTTGGTGGGCCCCTTTGAGGCTAAGGGCCCGGCTCCGTCCTCCCGGTTGTCGCTGATAGGGACGACGCCATGACAACAAGGTAGTCTGACGCATGACCATAATCGTTGATGCGTGTGTGCGCTAATTTATCCCCAGCTGACACACTCCGTCTTCGGCAGGCTGGATGCTTTTGCCATTAACCCATGGCTGGGGTAAGGCTTGGAGCAGTGTCAGGGCGTATCCACACGCCGGTGGGCCTTCACTCAGTTCCTTCCATTTGGTGGGGGCCTTACTCCTCCATCTGGACTGGTCTAGCCTGCGGCTTTCCTTGATTGGAGAGGCCGGGATCTAGTTTTGATATAGCGCCAGTATTCCGCTCCCGTGCCGCGTTAGTGAAAACAACCTGCCCCACGTCCCCTGAGGAAACACCCACATTAACGTGGTGAGAAGGTGCGACTACGGCCGTTCACCCTTTCTTAATGGAAGAAAGGGATCTTCGCAGGTCGGACTACGAAATACGGATACGAGTGTTTCATGACGTTTAGGCCATTGCCCCTCATAAAGGGGTGCATATATACATTCATTTGTCCAACCTGGCAATTAGAATCAGAGACATTCTCACAATACACTTTGCAGCAATTTTAAGGAATGAGAACAGAAAGCAGTTTAAAAGCCCTTAACGAGAGAGAGAGAGAGAGAGAGAGAGAGAGAGAGAAATGCATGGTCATCTACATACGAGACCTGGACACCAAGAATATATTATCAGTAAAGAAGATTCCATGAACCCATGGGAAATGAAGTAGTTACTGCAAGCTATTAAAACATGAATATCACCTACAGATAAAAAAAAAGTACGGTAGATCATCAATACAGCACCTCGGAACATCATAATAAGAAGTCTGCAGACATCAGCTAAGAAAAGAAATGTTGAAACGGCCACATCACAAGATTCAGTAGCCTTGCTAAACAAACTCTCTGAGGAACTGCTGGCGAGAGAGACAGAAGGAAACTGGGGGAAAGGGGGGGTGGGTGCCGGATGGAAAGACCAAAAAAAAAAAAGAGAGAGAGAGATAAAAAGAAGAACGATGGAGTAGAGTAACAATAATTATTGCAGAATGGACAGAATGTACGTGTGTGTGGTGTGTGTGTGTGTGTGTGTGTGTGTGCGTGCGTGCGTGCGTGCGTGCGTGCGTGCGTGCGTGTGCGTGCGTGCGTGCGCGCGTGCGTGATGCATGCCGTGCGTGCGTGTGTGCGTGTATGTTATGTTGTTGATCAATATTCAGCCTTTCGATCGACCAGCCGTGTGACTCTATCTTTCCTATGGTAATCCTCTCGATCACCGCTTCTCTCACTGGCACACGCCAGCTGTCTGTAGAGTGTGATGTCAGTTCTAAAACTGGACTTGGAGGAATGGGGAAAACCCCCTGAAAACTACAAAAAAAAAGGAGCACAAAAAAGCGAGCGAAAAAAATAGGAGGATAGATGCCCCACTATAAAAAAAAGCAAGTGTTGAAAAAATTGGAGATTGGAGTATGCACGTGGGAAAAAAACCCGCACACACATACACGCGCGCGTGCCGCGCACAACGCGCACACGCACCACACACACACACACACACACACACACACACACCACGCACGCACGCACGCACGCACGCACGCACGCACGCACGCACGCACACACACACACACACACACCACACAAAACACACAGAGTTGTGAAAATCACTTTCAGAATTTATACACAGCTTTGTGTTTTGTTTTGCTTCCTTTTTATTTTTGTCAGCGAATTCTCTCGGTGTCGGTTCTGAAGACAACTATCAGCGTCTGCGAATAGATGAGGAAACGTTTTCATTCATTCATTCATTCATTCATTCATTCATTTCATTCATTCATCATTCATTCATTCATTCTTTCTGAGTCTGTTCTGGAAGGAGAATAATACTTAACTGTCACTGTATCATTACAAACATCAGCGTCTGTGTATAGACAAGGAAACGTGTTCTTTCATTCATTCATTCGTTCATTGTTTCTTTTTTTCTTTCTTTCTTTCTTCTCTCTCTCTCTCATGGCCTTCTCTGTTCAAATTGTACTAGCTGATGTCTTCAGCTCTCACTAAAGTTGTAAAGCATTTAAATATCGACAGCCTTTTATTTTCGTTTTCGTTATCTTGTTGAATCGTATCACGTATCACAGCGTCAGGCCTATAAATGAATAAAAACATCTGAATCTTAATCTGAATCAATCTTTCTGTCTCTCTGTCTCTGTCTGTCTGTCTGTCTGTATGCCCTCTGTCTCCTCTCTCTCTCTCTCTCGTCTCTCTCTCTCTTCTCTCTCTCTCTCTCTCTCTCTCTCTTCTCTCGCTCTCTCTGTGTCTCTCTGTCTTCTCTCTCCCTCTCTGTCTCTCTCTCTCTCTCTCTCTCTGTCTCTCTCTTCGTTCTCTTCTCTCTCATCTCTTCTCTCTCTCTCGGTTTTATTTTGTTTTAACACGCTCGTGTTGGGTTTGTGTCTGATTGGAATCTCGGAGGCCCAGCCATGTGACATTCTGCTGTAGTAAGGGCACTCTGATCCTGGTTGCCAATCGGTCACACCGGTGTCTGTGATGGTGAGACTGCGGCCCGCTGGCATTCGTTCCAAATAGAACCACACCGCAGTCTGAGTCGAAATACTTGTATTCACCCTTTTCACGCTAAGTGTTAATGACACCGCAGCAAACCTCGTATCGTGGAATGAGAATGTCTGTCGTTTTCTCCACCAATCAGAGAACTAGAATGAGAATTCCTGTCGTTTTCCCACCAATCAGAGAACTAGAATGAGAATTTCTGTCGTTTTTCCACCAATCAGAGAACGCTACTATTTATGTAATCTGCAAGAAGAAAAAGATGAATGGCTGTACGCAATAAGGAAGAAAAAAAACTCCTTTCTGACCTCTCTCATCTAATGACAACACTGTCTGTTTGCGTGGAAGACGAAGTGGAATTGAAATGGGGAAAAAAACTGAATCAGAGACATAATCTTTATTTCGCTGTATTTGTTTCTTAGATCAAACACTGAGTGAGCACGATGTCACCTGTGCTTTCCTCCCTTCCTCAGGGAAATGCAGGCAGCCCTTTGTGTGTGAAAACACGGGAATCCTAAATTGTCTGAGAGGAGATGAAGAGGGATGAGTGGGGCTGAGACCAATGGGGCAGACAGACGGACAGAAAGACTGGGATTCGAACCAAAGCTACAGGAAATAGCCGTGATGACAGGGGGTATGGGTGGAATTGGGGAACAGGTTGGGGAAGGGTGGGGGAAACAGCAGGGTAATGAAGAGGCGGGAATCAGGGAAGGAGGGGAGGGGAGGGTGAAACAGTGTGTGTCAGGAAGAGGGGGGGAGGCGTGGAGGAGTGAGAGTGAAGGGGGCAGGGAAGAGAAAGTAGAGAGTATGGGTAAAAGGAGCGAGCGCGCGAGGTGGGGTGTGAGAGAGGGGAACAGCTAATTCTTGCTATAAAGGGGAGTGAGTGAACAGAGTCAGGGATGATGACGTAACATGTGTTCCATAAAGAAAGTGTCTGAAACATCAGCTAGCGTTGGAAAATGGGAGCATCACAACGTGACGTCAATACGTTTTTAAACCCCCCAACCTTATAGAAGCTTTCCAGTTGCTACTCCTGATTCGTTTTCCCTTAATGGTCGGCCTTTTTCAGAAGACCTAAGGCCCCCAGGTCCTCTTGAGCTTTGTTCCTTTTCGCCTGCCCAGCCCGTTTGCCTGTGTGGGTAAAACCTGTAATTCCCGGTCGGACAAAAGGCAAAATTATTTTTTTTTGTGAGTGCATTTTTTTCTTTTTCTTTTTTTTTTCTTTCTTTTTTTCTTTTCTTTCTTTCTTCTTCTCCTCTCTCTCCCCCTCTCCTCTCTCTCTCTCCCCCTCTCCCCCCTCTCTCTCTCTCTCTTCTTCTGTCGCCCTTTCGTCTTCTGTCTTTGTCCTTTTCTGTCCGTCTCTTGTTGTTTTTTTTTTGTCTTTTTTTGGCC
The DNA here is from genome assembly GCA_018398815.1 of Conus ventricosus. Classification (NCBI taxonomy): domain Eukaryota; kingdom Metazoa; phylum Mollusca; class Gastropoda; order Neogastropoda; family Conidae; genus Conus; species Conus ventricosus. The sequence goes on along the minus strand of CM031598.1, from coordinate 25,099,594 downwards.
TTCTGATTATGCATATAGACTGTTTCCTATTTTCTCAATCTACTATCTATCTAAGACAACGAACAAAAGACAGACAACAGTAGACAGCACACATGCCCACGCATCTCAAATACGAGAGCAGAGCGAGAAGAGAGGAGAAGAGAGAGAGAGAAGAGAGAGGAGAGGTTAAAATAAAAGCACGGAAAAAACCCCATGTCACCTGTGTTTCCCCCCCCCCCCCCCCCTTCTAGGAAATGCAGGCAGCCCTCGTGTGTGAGAACACGGGATCCTCCATTGTCTGAGTGGGGATGAGTGGGGCTGAGACCGATGGGGCAGACAGATGGACAGACAGCTGGGATTCAAACAAAGCTACAGGAAATAGCCGTGATGACAGGGGGATGGGTGGAGGGGAACAGGTGGGGAAGGGTGGGGAGAACAGCAGGGTAAGAGAAGAGCGGGTAATCGGGGAAGGGGGGGGGAGGGGTGAAACAGTGTGTGTCAGGAAGAGGTGGGGAGGGTGGAGAGTGAGAGTGAAGGGGGCAGGGAAGAGAAAGTAAGAGTAGGGCTAAGGAGCGAGCGCGCGAGGTGGGGTGTGAGAGAGGGAACAGTAATTCTTGATAAAGGGGAGTGAGGAACGGATAGGGAATGATGGTACATGTGTTCATAAAGAAAGTGTCGTAACATAGTAGCGTTGGGAAACGTGGAGCATCAAAAATGTGACTAATATCGTTTCATAAACCCGGCAACGCTTGATAGAAGCAGTTTCCAGTTGTCTACTTCATGTTCGCTTCCCTTTTAAGGTGCGGCCCTTCCGAGCCAGAGGCCTTCCATTCCCTTTGACATGTTCCTTTTCGCCTGTCGGCACCCGATTGCCTGTTGGAAAACCTGACAATGTCAGCCGGTCTGGCAGGCAAATCATTTTTTATTTGTTCGTCTCTCTCTCCCTTTCTGTCTTCTCTCTCTGCTCTGTCGCCTTGTCTGTCACCTCCTTTTCTCTTCTCTCTCTCTGCTCTCTCTGTCTGTCTGTCTCTCTCTCTTCTTCCTTCTCTCTCTTCTTTCCCCTACCAGAGTAATAAATTTAGAAATGTTTATTCTGCCTTTAGTGCCCAGAGTATAATCATTAAAATTGTCTCCTAAGCTTTTTTCGTCAAAAAAACCTCTGGTATTTTACCTCAGAAAATGGACATCATAACTCATTTCAAGTTGGGCGTAAGCTTTTCGAAAGAGAGAAAAAGAATAGTAGGCTGTGTTGTCAATCATGATAAGAAGTTTGTTTATTGTGATGGATATTGTTTGTGTTGTCTTCTCTTCGTTTTCACGTTTATACTGTCAATCCCTTTCTTTGGACGCCTCTTTTGAACGCAGTCCTATTGTGGCAGAGGTTTGAACTAAGGGAATTGGAACACTGCAACTGGGTTGTTTAAAATGTCATAAAGCTGTATTGTCATTGCTTGATTGTCATTTCTCTCTTTTTTTCTCTCTCGGTTTTTTTTGTTTTGGGGGGTCTATCTCTTCTCACCGTCTCTCTCTCTCTCGTCTTCACTCTAAAGTCTTCTATTCAGCCTGCTTTTGTCTTTTGTCTGTTGTCTGCTTTCCTTGGCAATCTATCTCTGTTTGTCTATCTATCTATCTAAGCAACAACAACAGAAGACAGAAAGACACAGATACGCAACCGCACGACGTTTTCCCACACACAACACCCCCACACACACACACACACCACACCACACCCCAAAACCCAAAAAGAGAGAGAGGAAAAGAGAGAGAAGAGAGAAGAGAGAGAGAGAGAGAAGAGGAGAAAAGAAAATTTAGACAGACAGATAGACGGGGCCAACGAAGCGAAAATCGAAGCACTGAGTAGTCCTGTCACCTTGTTTTCCTCCCCTTCCTCAGAAAATGCAGGCAGCCCCGTTGTGTGAAAACACCGGAATCCTCCATTGTCGAGGGGGGATAAAAGGTCGGCTGAGATTCGAACTAAACCATTAAAATAGCTGTGGGGATAGGGAGAAATGGGGGGAAAAGGGGAAAACTTTTGGGAAAAGGGGCTGGAGCAATAAAAAGAAAAGGGGGGAATTAGTGAAGGGAAAAGGGTAAAACAGACTGTAGGGAAGGGTGGGGGTGAGGAAAAAAGGATAAGGGGGGGGGGGGGGGGGGGGGGGGGGGGGGGGGGGGGCAGGGAAGAGAAATAAAAGAGGGTATAGAGGCGAGTGCGAAAGGGGGGGCGGAATTTTGGGGAACACTGATTCTTGCTATAAAGGAACGAGGGAAGGTGGGAAAAGAAAGGAGGTGTAGAAGCTAGTACGCCTAAGGCGCCATAATGATAAGAATAAAGCATTTAACGAAGAAGGGGCTGTAACACAACACTCTTTTTGGAAAAATGTTGAATTCGAAGCGTTACAACTCCCGACAGTCGATAATTTTTGTCAACCCCAGCAGGTTTGATAAAACAGTTTCTATTGCTAACCCTAAAACATTACTTTAAGGTGCCCGACCTCTTCAGAGAGACGGGGGCCTCCCCGTCCCCTAACCCTCTTTTCCTTTCGCTTCCCCCCGTGTCCGTTTTGCCCGCCTGTCCCCTTTGCCTGCGCGGGCAAAACTTAAAAAGTCAGACGGGCCCACCGGGTAAACTTTTTTGGGCATTCTCTCTCCTCCTCTCTCTCCTCTCTTTTCCTCTTCCTCTCTCTCTCTCCTTTCCCCTCTCCTCTCTCCCTCTCTCTTTCCCCCTCTCTCCTCCCTGCTTTCCCCCTACCCCCTCTTCCTCTCCTCTTCTTCCTCCTCCTTCTCTTCTCTCTATAAGAGCGAGAGAGAGAGAGAGAGAGAGAGAGAGAGGAGAGAAGGGGAAGAGAGGAGAGTGTGTTGTTGCTCGTGCGTGCGGGGCGCGCGTTTGGCGTGGCGTGCGTGCGGTGGTGTGTGCGTGCCGCGCCCGCCGGGGCGCGGGTTGTTGGTGGGTTGGCCAACCGGTCTCATCCCCACTCAACAAGGATGAACCCTTGTCTCAACACAGAAGTTCCTGCTTTTCCCTGAGGAAGGGGAGAAAGGAGCATGACCCTCTGTGGTTTTTGTGTGGTCTGTTTTTTCTGTCTGTCTACTATCGTATTTTCCCTTTATCTCACACACACACACACACACACACACCAACAAACACACACACACACACACAACACACAACCACCACTCAGGCTCTGGCTCTGTCTCTGGCGCGTCTCTCCTTTTTCTCTCTCTCTCTCCCCCTCACCTCTTTGTTGTGTGGTGTGGTGTGTGGTGTGTGTGTGGGTGTGTGTGTCTCAGAACAATTGAGTTTTTCGTCCTCAAGCGAAAGCTTTAGGGGCACTTTTTATTCACGGATCTTTTCTCTCTCTCTCTCTCCTCCTCCTTTTTCCCCTCCCCCCCTCTCCCCTCCCCCTCCTCTCTTCTCCTTTCCTCTCCTTTTTCTAAATCTCTCATTTTCTCTCCCTCTCAAAACCCTCTCTCTCAATTTTCTCCCTCTCTCTCTCTCTCTCTTCCTCCCTCTCTCTCTCTCTCTAAACCTCCATTCTCCTCTCTCTGTCCCCAAAACTCTCCCCTCTCCTCTCTCTCATCTCTCTCTTTTTCCCCCTCTCTCCTCCTCTCCCCTCTCTCTAATATAATATATATAATAATCAGAAGCGGTTTTTTTGGGGCCCACACTTTTCCTTTTAAGCGGAGCCAGCGGAGTGATCCTTTCCCGCGGAGGAAGCAGCCCAGGCCACAGCGACAAACAGATTGTTAATAAATCACGAAGATTCCGTACGTGTTTTGAGGTGTACATTAACTGAGCCACAAATTTTATACTTAACTTTGGGAAAAAGATTAAAAGAACCCCCCCCCCCAACATTTTATTTGTTTCTAGGGACACACCACACACACACACACACACACACACATAAATATATATATATATGTATTATATAATGCCGAATATATATATATATATATAATATATATATATATATATATATATATATATATGTTGTGTGTGTGTGTGTGTATGTGTGTGTGTGTGTGGTGTGTATGTGTGTATGTGTGTGTGTGTGTTTGAATCTTTTAAATTAAACTGATATCTGGGTAGTTGGGGGAGTTCGTGTTTGTGTATGAACGTGTGCTTATGTTTGTGCGCACAGTTCCTCGTCTGTCAGACACAGCCCATGTACATGACACGCATGAGTCATGGTGCTCATTTTGTAGAAAGCGCCGTTCAAAATGACTCAGTTTTCATATTACCACACTGGCCTAAAGTCCAAAGTCTGGTCAGGGCGCGATCCAGTCTGGACTCTTGGACGGACAATAAACTGTTTAATGACTACCGGATTTAAACAGGTCACTCAGCTGAGAAATATGCACTTACTTGGAGCTTTCGACAGACCTCCGTCCGTCTTCGTCAGCGGTGGTGTTGCTACTGAGTGAACTGAGTTCAGTGCACACGACCGCGGGTCGAACTCTGGTCATGTGACTGAACAATGAGGGTGTTGTACACCGATGGCAAGGTGTGTCTACCCCAGTCCCGGTTGAGTGTGGGGTTGTTGGCGGCAATATGGATAGCCTCCTTCACCCCACGCTGAAACCATCTATTGTCACGGTCGAGAACGCTGATGTTTGTCATATTCGAACTGATGTTGCTGGGCGTGTAGGTGGGCGCCTACTGGTGATGATTCCCTTTTGTGTTCTGTCAAGCGTTTTCGAAGGTTTCTCTCAGTTCCCCCGACATAGTTCTCTTCACAGTCACGACAGTCTATTTGGTAGATAAATCCAGACTTTCCAGTTTGTCAGTTTTGTCCTTGGGGGCGACCAGCTGGCTGCGGATGGTGTTAAACTGTTTGTTATAACACTTCCCATGGCGAGATCGTGTCACAATCGTCGACATGGACAAGTGTGTGGGAACTGTGATTCGACTGGTGTTAACGCATATAAAAATTAATGCGCCAAGGCCTTGCGTAAGGAGTCGAGTAGTTATAGACTCGCACAATTAGTTTTTTCAAAAGATTTTTTCCTTGTGTCTGAATGTTGACTTACCTTTTTTTCTTTCATATGCCTATAAAGGTACAAGCCAGGTGGTTCCAAGCAGACAGATTATAATCAAAGGGATGGGACTATTTGGGGGAAACCTCTGGCGCAAAGATACGGTCACGGGTGAGTGGGAAGGCCTGATATGTGACGTCAGGTAATGGGTAAGCTCACGTATTTCTAGACGGTAATGAATTTATCGAGAGAAATCCCTAGAAACAAGCGAAATGATTGGTAGGGGCGGTTCGCTTGATCTGTTTATCAGTTAAGTACCAAATTGCGGGGTCAGATTAATGCTACACCTCAAAACACTTACATGGAAATCTGTCGTGATTTATTACACAACCCTATTTGTGGCGTGTGGCCTGGCTGCTGTCCTCCGCAGGGAAGGATCACTCACGCTGGCTCCGCTTCAAAGGAAAGTTGTGGCAGCAAGGACTCGACATCTGATGTCCTGCGTGTGTTTGATCAGAACAATTAGCACTGAAAACCACGGAAGTGACTCAGCAGCAGTGCTGTGTGTGCACTTAGGATAACATAGCGAAAACAGTTGTGATCGTGAGGGAGAATAGCGAAAACAGTCATCACCCTAACAAAAAGAACAAGAAAAACAGTTGTGAATCCTATGGAAAGCAGGTGCGATTCTCAGGATAATGGCGACCTTGACTGGTTTGCCTATTTTCGCTGTATTTCTCAAGAATAACAACTGTTTAACGTCTACAGGGAGGTAAAACAACTATTGTTTGCCCTTAGGCGCTACTGTGCTTCCACACACCTCCCCAATGTTCCTCTGTCCTACCTTTCCACTCAAACTGAACTTCGACCACTGACGCACTCCTCCCCTTTCCACTTCTCGTCGTCCCATCTGCGCCTCCCCTCCTTTCTTTAGCTCTATGGTTCATCGCTGTGCTGTCTAACTCAAAGCCGTGACCGTCTCTGCGTCTCTGCGGCTCTTGTGCAATGGACACACCTGCAGAAGAGAAGACCGATTCCAAGTCATTCTCGACGAAACTTCATTTTTGTCGTTGATTTTTTCACCCTTTCCCTCTGATCCGCCTTCCCATTCACCCTCCGCTATAACCTCCTGTTCCATTCCTGGCACTCACAGACATCCCACATTCCCTCTTCCTTCCCCCTTCTTCCCTTGGCCCTCACCCTCCCCTCTCAACCGCCCTCTGCACTAATGTTTGTCTTGCTGTCTCTGGTATCTGGGATGAAATCTGGGGAACGTGCTAACGCCCATGTATTCTAGGCGAGCGTCATGCACAGACTTTGACGTTATCCATGCCTCTTACTTTGACGAAACATTCAAAACATCTTACTTCATAAGAAACATTATTTCGGATATATTCAAGATTAGCACGTACCTTTTTTTTGATTTGGCAAACGTAAAATGTACGTGATGTTCCTGTATTTTGGTAAAGGTCTGTTTTTGTTGAAACAAGCAAGATTGTTTGGTTGACTGCTTCGATATGACTTCAGTTACTTGATTGACCACCATTGATCAACTCCTCCTGTCTGAGCTATATTTTGTAACATATTTGTACAAGTGGACTATCTGTTAGTAGTACACACGCACGCACACACACACACACACAACGCATCTCTGCTTGGCGGCAGTCACATTAAACGGGTTTTGACTTGATTGAATGTAACCTATTGTTTGTTGCAAATGAGTAAATGCTATCACACACAAATGTCTGAAGCAAGAATAGTAACTGATATCATTTTATAAGAAAATGCCAATTTTGTAAATTGAAAAATGTTGCTGAAAATGATTTGGCATAACAATTTGGCATCGTTGCCTGCAGTGTCGCTTGAAACTTCACTTCGATAATAGCCATTCTGCTAGGTTTGATTATGCTAACGTGTGTATTTGCCGAGAAAAAGATAACGTTAAAGTTTTCTTTGGACAAATGCACACACCGCACACACACACACACACACACACACACACACACACACACACACACACACACGCACATGCACATACACACACACACACACACACACACACACACCACACACACACACACGCACGCACGCACGCGCGCGCTCGGCGCGCGCGCCGCGCACGCACGCACGCACAACACACACAACACGCACGCAGCACGCACTAGCACGCACGCACGCACGCACGCACGCACGCACGCACGTACGCACGCACGCACGCACGCAGACAGACAGACAGAAGCAAAACTGTGTAATTATGCAGACTCAATTTATTGCAGACTAAGATTATTATGAATAGATAATCTGCAAGATAATAGTGAAAAATAAAATTTGTAGAACGTTTAGTTCAGAAACGGAGCTCAAAGGTTTCAAATCGATGTAAACTATTGTGTTTCTCACAAACAGTCAATCCAGAAATCTGTAGTAAAAAGGACCACCACCCCTCTCCCCCCACGCCTTACCTCACCACCCGCCCGGCCTCGAAAAAACAACAACAAGGAAACCAATAACTATGGAACGTGTGTGTGTGTGTGTGTGTGTGTGTGTGTGTGTGTGTGTGTGTGTGTGTGTGTGTGTGTGTGGCGCGCGCGCGCGGCCTACATGTTAGTCAGAATCTTCCCCTGTGTTTTCCTTGCACTACAAACTTGGGGAAAGTGTCTAACTGGGCAAGGGGAGAAGAGAAATTCAACACTAATGTTCACGACGTTGACAAGCATTAAACGCAGTGACACTGCCACCCCCCCCCCCTCCTCTCTCTCTCTCTCTCTCTCTCTCTCTCTCTCTCTCTCTCTCTCTCTCTCTCTCTCTCTCTCTCTCTCTCTGTCTTGCGTGCGTGTGTGCGATGTGAGTGTGCGCGCGCGTGTGTGTGTGTCTCTGTGTGGGTGCGTGCGTGCGTGCGTGTGTTTGTGAGTGTGTGGTGTGTGTGTGTGTGTGTGTGTGTGTGTGTGGTGCGTGCGTGCGTGCGTGCGTGCGTGCGTGCGTGGTGCGTGCATGCGTGCGTGCGTGCGTGTGTTGTGCGTGTGTTTGTGAGTGTGTGTGTGTGTATGTGTGTGTGTGTGTGTGTGTGTGTGTGTGTGTGTGTGTGTGTGTGTGCGTGGTGCGACGATGATCCTGAGGATGAGGATGACATCATCATTATTATGATTATGATGATGATGATGATGATGATATTATGATGATATTGTTATTATGATGATGATTATTATTATCACAATTATTATTACTATTACTATTGATTATTATCATCATCATCATCGTTATATATATTATTATTATTATATATTATTTATTATTATTATTACTTATTATTATTATTATTGTATTGTTATGATTGTTATTTTACATTATTAT
>CM031598.1:25033793-25066293 GCA_018398815.1 Conus ventricosus | reverse complement strand
ACAAAGAAAGAGAAAAAACGCCAACAACAAAACAATGAGAGACAAAAAAAAAAACAGAAAAAAGGGAAAAAAAAATACAAAAGGAAAGAAGGAAGAAAGAAGGAAAGAAAGAAAGAAAGAAAGAAAGAAATGAAGTAAAGAAATCTCGGTCATTTCCTAACCTTTGTCGTTTCAGGCAATTGTCAGAAACTTTTAAAGCCTGCTTTAAAGGGACCGTTGTCAACACTAATCCACGCAATACTCCTACGTCCAGACAGCTTTGAGACATTGCTTGGTGTTGAACATGTTGGTGGCATGTGTCACAGTAAGGGACGCAAATCAGTTAGACTGGACTGTAATAAACGCGATCTGGCTGCTTGTTTATTAGTCAATCCCGGGTTTTATGTTGGTATTTTTCCGTCTAGCTTCAAGTTCGTTTCAAACTGCATGCACAAGTCTCGTGACAAGTCACGTGCCCATTAAAGGTCATAGATGGTGTGTAAACATTTGGAACACGAACCACTAATTTCCAGTGCTTTTGACCATTGTGGACTTTAGGTAGTTGGTGAAGCAGGTCATGGGAATGCTGGCAATTTTGCCCCCCCCTCTCTCTTTTCTCTCTCTCTCTCTCTCTCTCTTATTATATTATTATATTATATATAGCTTATATTTCTGTGGACCTATTTCTTTGTCTGCCTTCTGTCTGCCTATCAGTCTCTCTGTCTGTCTGTCTGTCTGTTTCTGTCGATCTGCTTGTTTGTCTGCCGTCTGTCTGTCTGTCGTGTCTGTCTGTCTTTCTTTCTTTCCCTCTCTGTCTGTCAATCTATTTGTTTGTTTGCCTTCTGTCTGCCTGTTAGTCTTCTGTCTGTTTGTCTGTCTGTCTGACTGCCTGTCTGTCTGTCTGTCTGTCTGTCTCTCTATGTCGATCTATTTGTTTGCTCTTCTCTCTCTCTCTCTCTCTCTCTCTCTCTCCTCTCTCTCTCTCTTCTCTCTCTCTCTCTCTCTTCGATCTTTCTTGTGTCTTTTTGTCTGCCTTCTGAATGCCTGTCAGTTTGCCTGCTTGTGTGTCCGTCTGTCTGTCTGTCTCTCTGTATATCTCGCCCTTTCTATCGCTCCCTCTGTTTGCCTGTCAGACTGTCTTCTCTGCATGCGTTCTTTTCCTTTCCAGGCAGTCTCTCGGCCTGCTTGACCAAGTCCCATTATCTCACGCTGTCTGCCCTTCCATGTACTTCCTGCGTTTGTCTTTTTCTCTGTCAGGCTTCACCGCACGCACTTTTGCACTCTCTTCTGGATGTCTGTATGGTTATATGCAGTATTTGATTAGCAGAATGAAGGTCAAACATTTCTACAAAGTGATTCCGACTACAGTTTTAACTGATTCTCAAAACAAGTCATTCGTACGCCTTGAGAGTCTTCTCGGAGTTGCAGTTTAAGGAACAATGGAAAATTACTTTTGAACCTGGATACTACTTTAGGGTCGCTATAGATACATATCAGACTCTGACGGTAGTGTGCTTGACTGTTTTATATATTCAAATAGGGGTTGTCACATGTTTATAACGATAGTAAATTCTGTGTTGGTGATAGTTTTATTCTGACCAGATGCCTATTGAAGCTCGAATTGCCTTTCTATACAATACTGAATTTAGAGCACGAGTCAATAAAGAAATCAAACGACTTGGAAGTTAGAGAATATATGTCTGGAGTGAGTAAATGTGCATGGTTTGACAATCTATGCAATCAGATGCTATAGCTGATTGTTATGATGAATAGATGCATGTTAACCGTTGTTTCCGAGGGAAAAAAACCCCCAAGATCAAAAACGCGAAGAGGACATCGAAACTGAGGTCGTCATGGAGCAGGCATGAGGTGACCGCAAAAACTTATTTCTGTGCCGCTAGAACCCCATTGTCTTTTTCTTTTTTTTTTTTTTTTTTTTTTTCTTTAAAAGGGAAAAGGCGGTTTTCATATGACGAGGCAAAATTCCCCCGCCCAGCAAATCGAGTTCCCGACTCAAACGAACCTAAAAAAGGCGAACGCCCACCTCACCTTGCCACCCCACAATTTGCCAACATTTTTGGTCACCATACAAAACCCTATCAAAGTAGGGCCCCCCAGTGAGTTGACACCTAAACCTAGGCATAGCAATGAGCTGCTTCGCACAGCAACAAAGTCCCCCAACCCTTCCCAGGGCATGTCCAACACTATTTGCCTCGCCCTTGGCACAAACGACATGCTGCGATTTTTTTTTTGCCCTTTATTTTTGGCCTACCAACGAGCACCCAATCCCCCAAGGAAACGAAACCCAAACCCGAAAATTCAATTTTGGCAAAACCTGACGAGTTTGTCATACAAGAAAATGAGCTTCTTTCTTGGCACACTGACAGCTGCCCATACAAGAAAATGAGGGCTTAAATTTTTGGCACACTGCCCGGACCCTGTCATACAAAAAAAGGATGTTTCCCAATTTTGGGGCACACTGACGAGCTGCCCATACAAGAAATAAAGCCAATTTTGGGCCACTGACGACTGTCATACAAGAAAATGATCTTCGATTTTGGGCCCCACTGACGATTTCCCAAAACAAAAAAGGGATTTTTCCCAACCCCTTGGCACACGACAATGCCCTACAAAAAAAATGAGTTTCAATCTTGCACACTGACGAGCTGTCCTTTTCACCCAAAGGGCACACTAAGGCAGCCGCAGACTAGGAAAAAAATTACTTTGTTGAGACTTTGTTCGGGACAATCTACTCCTCGTATAGGGTAGCCAGCAATGCTAAAAAAAAACAGTTAGCGAAAAAAATCTTAAATGAGGCGGGCAAACAGTAAACCATTCAAAAAAACAAGTGGGGGTGACTCTTGTTTTTTCCTGTTTACTGTTCCCTGCCCCCTTTAAAAATTTCTTTTTCAAAACCAATCGAACTGAGGCTGCATAAAATTTTTACGTTCGTTCGTGTTTTTTTGACTATATTCAAGGCCCAAAAAGGTTAAACCCAGTCTTGAAAAAATTTTTTTTTGCTTTTGTTCTTTTCTCCATTGGGGTTGCTTTTAAAAATTTGTCAAAATACAGGTATAGAAAAGTTTAAACGCCCCCTTTCCCGGAGGATGCCCTCTGTGTTTTTTTTCGGGTTTTCTCTGTGTTGCCCTTTTCCCTACTAGGTTTCTTGGTGTAGTAAGCACATTCGTTTGGAGTTATGGGCCTGTAATATTACATCAGGAAAACAAGAGTTACCCTACTTGTTTTTATACACTGTTGGGTTATTCGCTTACCTGACCTTTCACCTTGCTGAAATGGCGCCCCACACTCCCTCGAAAATTTCCCCCAATTCAAACAAATAAACTGAAGTGTTTTGTAACTTTTTAATCCCAAAATAAAACTTTGGTTGCAGTCCATAAAAAGTAAGCCCAATTTCCCTTTTTGGATATTTACGTAAAAAAGTAAACAATTTTTCCTTTTGATATTTAGGGTGATAACTGCCCAAAACTTGGTAAAAACGACCCAGTTTCATATAAAAGGGTTAAACGATAGTCGCTTTTGTAAAAAGGTAGCCTACACTTTTTCCCAAATCGTCCACATCGGCTCATACTTGACAAAACCAATTTTCTCACTAAGCGATTTTAAGGGGCCCCGCATCGCTTGGGATTTATCAGGGCGTTTTGTTGTTTTAATATCTCGCATTTTTAAAACCCGAATTAGTACCTCTGTGATCAAATTTAAAACCTAAAATCGGCGAAAAAAAACCCCCTTTGGGAAAGCGGGGTGAGTCCTCGCGCGGGTTATCTACCCTGATCCGGAAGACGAGTCTGGTTAAAAGTTTGGAAAGCAATACTGGAAGTGACTCAGAACGGTGCAGTTTCTCATCTAAGGGGTTACCCCACGCGATTTAAAAAATTGATAGCCCCCGTGCGCTGCAAAAGCTTAGAGGGGCCATAACTCACTCGAGGATGACTCCCCGGGTATGGTGGAAAAACGGAACTAAAGAACGCGAGGAACAAAACCCACTAACAAGGGGGCTACAGACTTTGAGAAAAAAAAAAAATTCAGAAAAGTGCTAATCATTTATGTCCCTTTTGTTAAAAACCCGAGCCCTGCGCGAGAGCGGGCCGTTACGGAAGAAACGCGGGGAAAAGGGGTCTTAATGAAACATTGGGCTTGTTTTTTTTTTACTTTTCTTGTGTGGAAAAGGAACGTTTGGAACCCCAACAAAAGGGAACTCTTACCGGATGGGGGACTGTTTCTTTCGTTGTTGTTGTCGTTTTTTTGTTGTTGCGGGTTTGTTGAGGGTCGCGTTTTTAAATTGTTTTTTGTTGTTTTTGTCGTTATCTCACTCCCGTCGGGGGCTTTTATCCAACCGCTCTTTCGGTCACTCATGGGCACCACCCCCCCAAATTTTTCCCCATCCCAGGGGCCCATCTACGACATTTTGATACGGGGGAAAAAAACAAAACAAACAAAAACCCAATACGAAAACATCAGCAAGATAAAAAATTTAACAAACTGGAAAACAACAAGAAAAAGGGGGGGGAAAAAACAAGAACGACGAAAAAAATAAACAAAAATAACCGACAAACAACGTGAAAAAAAAAACAAATATAACGGGACAAGAAAAAAAAAATAAAAAAAAAGAAAAAACGAAAACAACAACTAGCAAGATTTCCCCTTCAAATCCACCGGGACGCATTACTAAAAATATCCCCGCCGACCCAACTTTTTTAAATTTATCTCAAACCCAAAACCCCAAATAAACTCTGCAGGGAAAAAAAAAAAAGCACTGAAAAACTGAAATGTTTCAGCGTTCAAAAGTAACTTTCCCCACAAAAAAAAAATTTAAAAAACCAAAAAATTAAAATTTACAACAATAAAAATAAACCCTTTCCCCTAAACCATGAATAAAGTTACAAACAATTTAACATTACACCCCAAATTCTTGACAATCTAGAAAAATCGGGAAACGTATTTTGTTCAAAATAAAAGCTAAAAATTTTAAACTAAAAAATTTTAAAAATTTTTCAAGAAAAAAACCCCGCCCCTTTCCTTTTTAATTTTCTTCGGGCAAGATAAACAAAAACTCAGGACAACCCCAAAGGGAGACCCCGTTCAAAGCACATTTTGCGCCAAATTTTGAAAAAAAATAATGAGTGCCCCACCCTTTCATTTTTGTGGGGGTTTTAAAAATAAATGCCTTTAAAATTTTTGTTAAATTTCCGCCGCAGTCGCCTCACTGTAAATTTAATTTTTGGTTAGCGGGGAGCTAGTGTATTGAGCGTCGTTTTTCTTTTAAGGGGGCGTTACCACGCCCTTTCCCTAACGACACCCCCTTTAAATTGCTGAAAACCGGCACCTCAAAAAGAATTTAAGGGAGTTAGTTAGTTAGTTAGTTTTTAAAAAGGGGTCCAGGGGACTACTGGGAGCCAAATCGGGACCTCAGCTATCATATCTAAAGTCCTTAAAATACAAATCCCCACACTAGTTTTAAATTTACATGCTTAAAATTTAAAAGGGGACAAAAAAAAAAATTTTCCCTTCAAAAAACCTGTAAACATTAATAAAACCCCAAATATTTTAAAAAAAATTTTACCTCTTTCAAAAAAAAAAAATAATATCTACTGAAATCTCACAAAAAAAGAACCGATAAATCACGGGGGAAAAGAACTTCCCCTCGAAAACAAAACAAATTAAAAACATTCCGTAAAAAAAATGTTTAAACACTAAAAAGCTGCCCACACGCAACACCCCAGGGGGGGGCCCCCTCTAATTCCAACTGTGCGTTACATAGCTGGGGCCCCAATATGAAACCGTGACAAAACCGTTTCCCCTTTTTAGGGTTTACGTACCACCGATGAGAAAGGGGGGGTTTAAAATTTTGGGCCCAAATTTTTTAAAAAATTTTTTTAGAATTTGATTACCCCAAATTCAACTCGGGCCACATTTTTCACGACAATAAAAAACAATTTTTAGGGACGTGAAAGATTTGGGAAACAAAAGCAACCCCCCTAAAAGACTTGAAACCGAAGTTTTTTTTGCTGCTTTGTCCACCACTGATTACCATAATTCCCATGTGATTTGGGACCCAAAAGGGAAAACCTAAATGTTTTTCCCCGAAGAAAACAACTGAGTAGAAGATCATGAATATCCGCCAAAACTGGGGAGACACTTCTCTTTCGAAAAAGGGCCACAATCCCGCCCAATAAAATCCGATAAAAAAAGGGGAAAATAAATTCTGATCTGTTTCTGGAAAAAACCGCACTGGGGGCCAGTTTTAAAAACCCTTCATTTCAGCAGTATAAACAGATGACCAATCCCGCAATCTTAACAAAGTGGGCCCTCCAAAAATGGGTTTATAAACCCCCACAAGGGCAGTTTGCACCCCCCATCTTTTTAGAACCATAAAAAAAAATTTTTGATAAAACCCTTTAAAAAGGGTTCCCAACATGCCCAAGATAAAGTTGTTTTTAAGCAGCACTCGGGGTGACCTCCTTTCAAAAATTGAGAAAAATAAAAATAATCTCTGGTTTAGCGATTTTTCCAAGGAGGTAAATATCTGTAATGGCCCAATCATCAAAAAGCTAAAGGGCAAGGGCCAGCTGCCCCAAAATTGGGGCAAAAAAACGAATACCCAGGGGAAAGGAACTCTTTTGGGCTTTAAGTCAAAATTTTGGTCTAAAAGGGGGGTTTTCCTGACAATACCATAAGCGGGGTTTTTTCTGGATTAGCCCTCATTTTCCCAGGTAGTAATTCAGGGAAAAAACCCCAACCCCCTTTACTCCAGGGGGGGTTCCCCAATTCGACATACAAACCTTTTTGGAGTTTTACAAGGGAACCCCGGCAATCCGCAGCCCCCTTGATGATAAAAGGGATCAAGAGCTTTGAGGAAACTTTCGTGCAGAACCATTTTACCACCACCCAAAAACTAGTTTGGGGTCTCACCAAACCCCGATAAAATCGCAACAAATTTCCCGTTTTGTCGCACCCCAATCAGTGGGGCTAATAACCTTAAAAACTTTCAAACCTACGGCAAGTTTGTTTAATGTTTTTAATGTGAGGCAAAAAAAAACCCTTATTATCAAAAAAAACCCCAAAAAAAATTTTTCACTTTTTTGGGAAACAAAAATTTACCGGGCCCAAATTGAAACTGATAGCGGGTTCTAAGCCCCGAGATTTTTTCCAAAGGAAAATTTAATACCTCTGTCTTAAAATCCCTGAAAACTTAAATCCATTTCCAGTAACCCAACGGGCTAAAACACGATTGACACACAATTGAAGTTGACGCCAGTTTCACCCAAAAAGTTTCCCCTTTTCGCAGAGATGGAGAACCCCCATCAACAAAAAATACTTATAAATTTCCCAATTTTAAACTGACTGACGATGTTTTTTAAATTTAAATTTGGGAACCAGAAGGGAAAAAGGGACTACCCGGGGGACACCCTTTCCCCTGCCCCAAAAAGGGATCTAAAAAGGCGAATGAAGTCTAACCCCGGAAATGCCTTTTAGAAAAAAAATTGCAAAAAACATTGGAAAAATTACCTTTAAAAAACAAGTGCCTTCAAGTCCTGTAGTTTTTCCCAGGGCCTCCATGTTGTTTCCAAAAAAGCTTTTTCAAAAATCAAAAAGAAAAAGAAACTACATGTTCCCCTTTAAAACAAAGCTTTTCCTGACAAAAGACTCATATCGAACCGGGTGACCCAGAAAGTCGGCGGTTTTTCCCGGGAAATCCCCCCCCCCGGGGAAACATCTAAGGCCCCCAGACATTTAACCCCCATAACAATCGAGAATATACCATTCTCTCCATGGGTTTTTACAAAAAGCAACTATGAGGCTATAGGACGATAGTTGTTGGAAATCCGAATAAAATTTTCCCTGGTTTAGGAATGGGGATAACAACCGCCTCTCTCCAAGAAGGGGGAAAATACCCTGAACACCAAAAAAAATTAAACAGAGACAAAAAACACTTTTAAAACCCCCTCGCGGGGCAATTTTGAATAAATTGTTTAAAAATTTTCATCGGGCCCCGGGAGCTGATTTTTTTGGTTTTTTCAGAATGGCGCCTTTTAAACCCCTTTCCAGGGTTTGAAAACCCCAATTTATTTTCCTCAAACTATCGGCCGAAGGCCCCAAATTTTGCCCTTCCCGCGATCTTTTGAACCGGGAAAATTCCCCTTGCAAAAATACAGATGACAAATTTTTTAAAGAATAAAACAGCAAAACAATTTTTAGAAAACCCCCTTTTTTATTAGTAAAAAATCGATCCATTTACTTGTAAAAAATTTTTTTAACTGATGCAGCCGACTTTCCCTTAATCGAAAACGGATTAGTTTTCAGACTTCCCCTTAAAAGGGAACCTTAAAGGACAGTTTTTGAACAAAAATTTTCCAAAAATTCTTTCTTTTTATTTTTAAAAAAGTATACCGACACTTAGCCCTAAAGGGAACGCCTGATTTTTAACTTTTTTTATAAAAACCTAGCAAAAAGCCCTTTGACCCCCTTTTTCTCTTCCCCCTTCCCAAAGTTTTTGCACTCTTTATAAAACCCCAAGGGAGTTTTTAACATAAATTTTTTTTTAACACGGGGATTTAAAAGGAATAGCTTCCTTAGCCCTCCTACTATCATTTTGGGGAAATTTGCAAAACGGGAAATCATCATAGCTCCGCAAAAAAGATTCATAGGCAGTCGTTTAAAAAAACCCTGTTGCTGTTAAAAAACCAATCGCAAAAGGGGGAAATTTTCCCCTTTTTTTCCCGAGGGGACCCTGCTTTTTGGGGTTTCCCGTAAAATAGTTTAAAAATCGGAAAGTGATCACTCCCCCGCTTAGGTCCTTAGGGACCTGCCTTTCAATCCAAAAAAAAGGGGAAGGTCAAAAAAGGACAAATCCGTGATCAAACCCCCGGGAAGGGAGAACAAAAGGCCGGTGAGCCTGAATTCAGAAGACAGAGATCATGATCCGATATAAAATCTTCCAAGAACTTTCCCTTGAAATTGTGCAGTTCCCCCCCTTTGTGGAGAATGACCTTTTCAAGCCCACCCAATAAAAGAAAGGGGCCCAGGGGGGTTGAAAAATTAAACCACCCCAACAAACCTTCGAGATAAACAGAAGATGGAATAGAAAAAAACAGCATACCCTTTAACGACCTTTTTTAAAAACGAGTTTAACGAGCTCCCACGCCTCCAACCCGCCCTGAAGGGGAATTTCTGTTGTAAAAACAAATTTAAAAAAAAAATGAATTTAAAAAAACGCCTCCCCTTTGAAAAGTCGCCGAACGGGTTAGTAAGCAGGAGAAACCGGGAATCCATCTTCTTATTTTCAGTAGAAGGTTTCCTGAAGAGAAAATTACCAAAGATCAATACCTGTCAATAATCCCCTAAAGGGGCCCGAAAATTTTTGCTTTAACCCCTTTAAATTTTTCCCACTGGAGTTTTCCCCTATTGGGTTTGTTAAAAAAAATATCTACTCCCCCTTCCCAAAAAAACTTCCCCTGTCCACCAAAAAACCTAAAGGGGTTTCTTAAAACAAATCAGAAGCCGATGCCCCCGATAAATTTTCTAAGTTGTTTGTTGCCATGCTTGGAATTTGCTCTTACGGACAAAAACCCTGCTGCACCAAATACCGATTTCGAGTTTTTCCCCTGGGAAAGGTCTGGAGTCCGAAAGGGAAAACTTCCCACTGGGGTGCCTTCTCGTACTGCGTTATTGGCCTTGGTGAGCGAGGGGGCAAACTCTTTCCTCTGATTTCCCTCACCCCTGACCTCTTATCCACACACTTTGTACCACGAAACACTTCCTTTTCCCCCACCAAAAAGGAACTGAAACCTGTTTACACTGCTGGGGCGGAACACTATTGCATTTCTGAGACAAAACCTCAAATGATTGTTGAGATGGAAAACCGAACCAAAACCGATACAACAATTTTTCCCAAATTTTTTCTCTATAGCAGGGAATGGGGTGCTCCCAGATCGTAACCCGATACCGGTTCCCTAGTTGTTTAAACCCCCTTCTTTTTGCATAAGTAGCAGCCGAAAGGGGTTTCCCGGCCCACTAAAACCCTTTTAGCCTCGTAAAGGAACATTTCCCTCTCAATCTTAAATTTCTGAATCTCGCATTCCTTTTTTTCCCCACTGGGCAACTTTTTAATTTGCTAAAAGAACACCCTTACAATTTTACACAGTAAAACAACAATTTTTACAAGACCCATTGGGCACAACCACCCCTGGGGTCTCCCTGACAATCGGGCTAATGGGGGTGAAGGGGGTGGGCTGACCTCCAAAAAGCCCCGCAAAAGACCCCACAAAAAAGAATTTCAATACAAACACCATTTTTCACACCAACCAAAACACATAGCACAAATAAGCATTCCAAAACAACACAACATGCACAACACAATTAAGCATTTCCCCAAAACACACAACTTCACAATAGTCCCCAAACAAGCATTTTTACCACAACCCCAAAATAACCCTAATCATAAATAGCTTTTCCAAAACACGGGCCCCTTTTTTGCTTAATGGGGGTTTCCCCCACCCCGTCTCTTTCCCAAAATCCCTAAGAAACCCCCAAATCGGTGTCCCCCAAAACCCGGGCCCGTTTTTTGAACAGTCCTTTTAAGCTGACAAACCCTTTCCCCACACACACAAACCCCAAAATTTCAAAGACCCAAGCAAACCACACTTTGGCGCAAGAGTTGTAGGAAAATCCCCGGGCCCGCGGAGAAAAGCATCCATGGGCGAGGGGTTGTCGCGAAGGCCCGGGGCAGGGGGTAGGGCCATCCAGCAAGGAAAAGGCTCCCACGCTGCGCGGCCCCCCAAAAACGCAAAACCCCCGGGGAACCCCCCCGGAGGAAAAAAAACGGAAAGAACGGAAGGGAAAAAAGGGGACTAAAAAACCCCGCAGTCCCGAAAGGTCTGAAATTTGCCCGCTTAAACCTAACAGCCACTCGCAAGGTGGGGGAGGGGGGGTGTTTGGGTGAATACATTATAGCCCCCAAGCTCAACACAGACCTACATAACACAGTAAAAAAAACCAAAAGAGGAATGTTCGCAAAGGTCTCCCACAGAAGCAGGTAAAAGAATTCCCAAAAAAAAAGGGAAAAAAAACAATACAATTTATAACTTCCCTCCTCCCTCACTCACGTTTTAAAATTTCCCTTTTTTTAGGGAAATTAAATTTAAAACAGCAACCATTCTTTAAACTGCCACCAAAAATTGCAAAAAAATCAAAATTCAAAGGGGCGAATTATCCCCACATTTTTTAGTAACAATTTTCAAAAGAAAAAAATTTTCCCAAACCCCGCCTCCAAAAGACTAAAACACGCTAAACCAAAGCTCGCGAACACAAAACACTCTTTTCCCTTTCAAACACAAAAAAGACAGTGGGGCCCAAGAAAACCCAGACCGCGATTGGACAGGGGGGGAGAGCGACCAAGCAATTCCAACCCTAAATCACCAGGTTTTTCCCCCATCCCCCCTGACTACCCCAACACCAGAAACAAATTTAAAGGAAAAGAAATTTTGGTATAAAATTTTTAATTTGGGCCCGAGAAAATGGTCCAAACAATATTTCTTTTATAAATTTTGGGAAAACCCAAAAAGGGAAAATATTCAAAAAAAGAAAAATTAGCCGGCAACAACAAAAAAAAAAAAAAACAAACCCCCAAACTGATGCTTACCAGCCCCCCGTGGGTGACCCAAAAGTGGCGGGGCAAACGACTCCTGCCCTCTTTTCCATCGAGAGGACCCCAGAGCAATGCGGAAAAGATGACGTTACGTCCCCCCCCTACAGGCCAACTGCAGGGGTGAAGGTACCGACCGTACCTTCGACGACCCTGGTATAGAACCAAAACCGGGGCGGGGCGCTCCCAGGGACATCTTCCGCCCGAGGAAAGCAAACCTCCTAACCGATGGCCCCGCCCCCCCTGCCCCGCTTTCGCACAAAATGAAAATTAAACCCCAAGCCAAAAAGGAAGCTGCACGTTTCGGCAGGTAAAAAGACAGGGGAGAGGGGGGATAGGGAAAGCCAGTACAAAGAAAGGCACACCAAACCCGGGAACCGCAGGATGAATTGCACGGGTAGTGAAAATTTGAAGAGAGAGAGAACGTAAACCTAACCTGGGTGAAAAAGATTAAGGTGCAAAAAACCCACCACAAAACCACCCCCAAGGGGCTAAACAAAGACAACAAAAACACAAAAAATAAATAAAAATTCCACCACCCCCAGATGGGGCCCAAACGTCATAGGAAGTTTACAAACCCCCCTTCTAAAAGCATCCCGTTTTTTCCCGAGATACGGGGCACTTTGAAACCTTTACGCAAATTTCAAAAAAAACAAAAAAGGGGAAACCAACCCAATCCTCTGTGATCGACAGAGTAAAGGAAAAAATCCAATACCCAAAACATTCCACGATGGAATTACACAGGGGGATACTTATACTACTTTATCAAACAACTAAGCAAACCTTCCAGCAACAAAAATACAAAACCGAACCAGTGGTGATTCAATTTCCGTTTAAAAACACTGAAAACCAAAAATGTCACAAAACCCCGAAACAGAACAAAGGGGGTACAACCCCCGGTTTAGGGGGAAAAGGTTTTCCCCGACCGAATTTTTCCCCTGCCTACTAAGGAGCTCGGCTGAATAGTCACATCCGATTGTGGAAACCCCTTTTTAAAAGGCGAAAAAATGACTCTTCAGTTCCCCGCCTAACTCATTAGTCGACACGCTGGGCCCGGGTCCGGTTTCCCGGCACTGGAGAGGAAGATGATCGCTCCCAGTTTCAAACTTCCGGCCTACTTTTTTCTTTGGGGAACCCCGTGCGCGTCCAAATCTGCCAAAGAGCTTCAGCAACAGTAGGGGTATCGATATCCTACGGGACAGCCCCCTGGTAAACGAGTCCCCCCCCCCCCCCCCCCCCCCCCCCCCAGAGTCTAAACCCCACCAAAAAGTAAACGGTGACCCCCCCATCGGGTGGTGATTAAGGTCCCCCCCAGGTTCCCCAAACCCAAACCCGCCCGAAAAGGCTCCCCCCAACCCGTTCGCTCCCTCCCCAGGGAACACGCGGGCAAGCGACCCTTAGGGGGTTTTTCCGTTGGGAACCCTCGCAACTGCGGGAGTAAACCCCCAAAAATGAAAATTCATCCCCGGCCAAAAAAGAAATCCCGTCCCTTAAAACCCCCTCGAAGTCCGCTTGAGCCCATATACCCCCCATGGGTGAATCAAGGGCCTGCCGGAGAACGGATTCTCCAAGCTTTGGGGAAAGACAGTCTTTGGCCCCCCTATCTTCCTGAGTGAAAACCCAAAGAGGATTCCCCCTTTTGGACTTAAAGCTCACCTAGCCCTGGGCGGGGGCCCCTTTACGGGACGATCCACCAGTTGTCCCTAGGCGTTTGGGCCTCCAAGTCCCTGGCCTGAAGACGAACCATGGTTTTCAGGAACCCCTTTCAAGAACCTCCCTTTAAAAATCGGCTGAAGAATGGGACGCAATTTTCCCGCTCCGCTTTTTTGGGTTTTGGGGGCACCCTGGTAACTCCCACCCCGCCTTGTACGGGCAGATCCTAACACAGACTGACTTTCGTTTCCCTCGCAAAGGTGATGGTATTCCCAAAAGAAGGGAATACAAGGGGCGCCCACCGCGATGGCCCAACTTCGCCCCCGAAGTAGGGGGGGGGAATAGGAACGATACAGAAGGGCGGGTGGAGGTAAAACCAGCCCCCCCAACCCGCACCCCATCCCTAACGGCGCCCCCCCCCGAGGGCCCCAGGGGAAACCAAAACCCTTTTCCCCCAAAGAGCGTTTATGCTCCCAATCCTGATGGTTCGACCAAAAAGAACCAACAACAAAAGAAAATACTGGAACACCGAACCCCCAGAAGCTATGGGCCCCACGTTTTGCCAGGCACGAACGCTGGAAAGGAAAGCCCCCTGACACCGGCGGGGTTTTGGGTAACTTTTTCCAATGTGGCCAGGACGACCACCCAAAAAAAACACAGTCGGGGGCGAGTCCCCGTGAAATGCCTGCCTTGTTCGACCCCCCCTACAGTCATCGGCGCCTTATTGCCCCAAAAACCTTGAGGGTCTTCCTTCCCCTATCGGGCATGCCCCCTAACCTACGGGGTTCAGCAAACACCTCAGCGGTAAAAAAAACGCAAACCGCGAAATCCTGTGGTGCGTCTCGCCTATACGGGTCCTCAACCTTGGGGGCACGGTGTTGGGAAGCTGTTTTGGAAATCAGATCCCAAGCTCCAGCTTAGGCCCCAAATGACGCCAGTACCCTACGTTTTGCCAACCTATCTCCAAAAATGCACGAAGGGCTCCGCTTATTCTTTTTTCATTGGGCCTGAACTTCCTCCTGTTTCGTCTCTGGGGAAGGGGAAACGTTTACGCAGAGCCAAAATTTCATGCTTTCAAAGACCGCCTTCATTTAGAGTGGCACAAAACTCCCTTCCAAACACTGATAATCCAGAAAAAAGGGGCATGGCCTTTTGTTCCTCGGCCCAAATTTTGGGACGAAAATTGCTACCTTTTCAAAATGCTCCAAGTAAAATATCAATGTCCTCACTAGGTTTGGAACCCCTGGGAAACTTAAAATTTTGGGGCCCCTTAAACCCATCACTTGCCGTTGATTAACCCCCGTTTTTCAGATCGGGAGTCCGCAAAGAAAATTTTTCCCTCCTTCCCCACGCAGAGCTTCCTGTCTGGCAGTCTCCCTCTGCGCCCGATCTTCCCCCGCCCGGCAAACCCCCTCTCCGGGGCGATCTAACTCTTTCCCCACGGGGGGCTTCCTGTCCCGCAAACCCCCCCCCCTACCCCAGAGTTTTCCCGTCTGACAGCCTCTTCCCTACGCAAAGCTTCCGTCCTTTCATTTTCTTCCCTTTCAAGGGCTTCCTTCTGGCAGTCCCTCCTGCGCAGGCCTCCATCCTACCCAAAACCCCTTTACGATGGGGGGCCCCATCCTCTTTTCCCCTGCGTCCCAAAAAAAATCAGGGCAGAGGGGGATATCCTGAGCAGGAAACACCCCTCTCGACACGGGAAAAATTACCCGTTTGAAACCCCCCCTTGGGCCCCGACTTTTTCCCATGAGGAAAGTCCCCCGGGCATGCTCCTTTTCCGAGGGGGAAACAAAGGAGAGGAGAAAAATTTTTGGTTTCTGCGACCAACAGAAGCCCCCAGGTTTTTCTTCGCTATACCTGACGCTTTTAAAAGGAAGGCCATCGGGGTCTCACAGGAAGATCCCCCCAGCGAAAAAAAGGGAATTAAAGTATCACGGGGCATCGGCTACACACTGGAATAAGTAGAAGTCACGGAATCGAAATAAATGGACTAATAGTAGGGGCCACATTTTGAAAACCTTTTTCTTCGACGCAGCTTTGCCCTAAACCCCCACACCGGACTTGCCATACAACATATCCAAAGGTTTCAAATAAGGGAAAACAATTCCCCTTGAAAAAAAAGATAACTGCACGGGAAATTTTCACGTCCCTTGGTTTACTGACAGGAAACAGCAAATAAAAAAGGGCAACAACAATCTTTATTGAAACGAAAAGGACAAAAAACTCCCGTGACCAATTTTCTTCCACGGCCCCGTCCCGAACACAAGAGCGACCGGACTTTGGGGTTCACTTTGTCCCCAAAAAAGAGCCCAAACCCAAAAATTCAAATAAAAAAAAATACAAAGGAAAAATGTCCAGGCTGCTCCCACTCTGGCAAACCCCCCGCGCTTTCCCCAAACACGAGCAACCCGTGGGGGTGGGGCTCACCGCAAAAAAAAAAAAAAAAAAAAGACAGAAGGAATCCGGGGAAAAAAAAAATTGACACTAACATCCGATACACCCACCGTACTCAATAACCCCCCCAAAAAAAACTGGTTAACTAAAAAAAAAGGGAAAGGGAGACTGAGTGGGAACAAAAGGAAATCTAACCGGCCCCCATCTGCTGAGGCCAACCCCCGGGGGAAAGAGGAGGTCGGAAAGCGGTTTGATTCCCCTTCCTCTCAAAAACCCCAACCCCCAGCCCCACCGATGTTTTTTCGGGCCCCCAAAAACTCCCTACCGCTAGAGTCACCCACCAACCACCCACAACCCCCAAAAACGACAAACTGACTAAACAAAACAAAACCAAAAAGAAATGGGCAGGTACCCGGGGAAACGAGAGAACAGCCAGAACCCCTTTAAATTTCCCGGGCGAGCCCCCCCAAATTTCAAAGACCGACCCCTGGGGGGTCTCCCCGACAGGATCGGTCTAATTTGGGGTGAAAGGGGGTGACTGACCTCAAAAAGCCCCGCAAGAGACCAACAAGAAAATTACCAAAACAATACACCCCTTTTTTCACACCAACCAAAACACATAGTCACAAAAAACAATTCCCAAAACACACAACATGGGACAAAACACAATTAAACATTTTCAAAACAAAACAAAAATTCACAAGTCACAAAAAAAGCATTTCACCCCACCAACATAAAACCCTAATCATAAATACCCTATTCCCCAAAACCCCGTTTTCCTTTTGGGGGGCTTCATTGGCCCCCCCTCAAACCCCCGTCTCTCCAAATCCTCTAGAGTACCGTGGGCCCAAAACAGGTGTCCCCCAAAACCCGGCTGTTTTTGAACAAGTCTTTCAATGCTGAAAAACCCTTTTACACACACACACCCCCAAAATTTCAACCACACAGACAAAACCCCACCGGCGCATGATTTGAGGGAAATTCCCAGGGCAGCGGAGAACGGGGAATCCCAAGGGGCCCAAAGGGGTTGCGCTGAAGGTCCCGGGCAGGGGCCCAGGAACCTCCAGCAGGGTTTAACCCGGGTTTCCCCACCTGCGCAGCCCAACAGCGCAAGCCTTTGGGGAAAGCCCCGGGGAAGAAAACGGAAAGGAAAATGAAGGAAAAAAGGTACTAGAAACCCCGCATTCCCGTACGGTCGAAATTTGCTGCTTAATCCTAACAGCCACTCGCATGGTGGGCGAAAGGGGGGTGTTTTTCTGAATACATTTGGGAGCACAAGCCCCCAACCAGACCTGGCATAACACGAAAAAAACCCAAAAGAGGAATGTTTTCCCAAAGGGGCCCCCTCACAACGAAAACAGGTAAAAGATTACATTAAAAACTAAACAAACGAATAGCAATTTATAACCATCCTTTCCCCCCTCACTTTTAAAAAATTTCCTTTTTTTAGGAACTGAATTAAAAACAGCAACCTTGCCTAAACTGCCCCCACAATTGCAAATAATCATAAATTCAATGGGAAAGAAAACCCCACATTTTATAGTAACAAATTCAAAAGTAACAATTTTCCCCAAACCCCGCAACCAAAAAACTAATCACGGGGTACCACGCTCGCGAACACAAAACACTCCCCCCATTTCCCCCTTTCAAAAACAAACAACGGGGGCCCCAAGAATTTAAAACCGGCGATTTTGAAAAGGGGCGACGAGCGAGACCCCAAACAAGTTTCCAACCCAAAAACACCAGGTTTTCCCCCCCCCCCCCCGACTAACCCCAAACACCAGATGCATTAAAGGAGAAAAAAATTTTTTGGAAAATAAATTTTTAATTGGGGCCCAAAAAAAGTGGTCTCAAACAATATTTCTTTTAAATTTTTAAACCAAAAGGGGAAAATGTGCAAAAGAGAAAATTAGCCGGGTAACAAACAAAAAAAAACCAAAAAAAACCAAAGAAACTGATCTTTCCGCTTTCCCCCCGGGTGACCCAAAAGTTTCGGGCAAGGACTTTTCTGCCCCTGTCCAGTCGAGAGGGCCACAAGCAGGGTGCGGAAAAAAATGACGGACGTCCCCCCCTACAGGCCCACTGCAGGGTAAAGGTACCGCCCCTACCCTTTACGACGAGGGAAAGAACCCAAAAAAGGAGCGGGGGGTCCCAGGGACATCTTTCCCCTCGAGTGAAGACAAACCTCCTAACCCATGGGACCAACATGCCAAAGCTACGTCACAAGTGAGAATAAACCCCAACCAAAAGGGAAAGCTGCACCCTGCGGCCCGGAAAAAACAGGTAGAGGCCGATAGGGACAGCCAGTACAAGAGAAAGGCACCGCCACCCGTGAAAACCGCAGGATGAATTGGGACGGGTATGAAAATTTAAAAGAGAGAGGAAGAGAAAGAAGAAGAAAAGAGAGAGAGAAGAGAGGGGGAGAGAGAAGAGGGGAGAGAGAGAGAGAGAACGAAAAACCCAACCTGGGCGAACCCAAAATTAAAAGGGGGCAAAACACCACCAAACCACATTAAGGGACGGGTACAAAGACAACAACAACCCACAATAAATAAAGAAAAAATCCCCCCACCCAAAAAGGGCCCAAACGTCATAGGCTCGTGACACCCCTCATGCTTTTTCTGACCAAAAGTCCCCGAAAAGATCTCCTGCCCCGGGCAACTCGACTGGAATGCCCCAAAACGTTGACACTTGAAACACCGGGGAAAAATGGTAAAAAAAGGTGTTTAAATTTCACTCGGGCATAACCCACTTTTGACAAACTCGGGGAGAGATGGCATAGCAAAAGTCAAGAATAGGGGTTTTAAAGTTTTAAATTAAGTCACTTCCTTTAGAAATTTTGAACTCTTTGGCCCGTAGAACACCCCTGATTTCCTCTCTGCCGAATTTTGATTCAGCAACTCCAGCCAAAGTCGCACATCTGATTCCCCCCTTTCGAATATTTGGAAAAAAAGGGTGAAGGGAAAACCCTTAACTGGTCTGCATCGTTGGAACCCCCTTTTCACAGCAAATCGAGACGCCCTTTCCCCGTCACATGAAAAAATAACTACCAGTCTGGTCTTTTAAATCTTTTTAAATCCTGTGGATGAAACTCCCTCAACCTTTGAAAACACAAACGGAGAAACCGGCAATGGATTCTTTTTGACTTTGCTTCCACTAAAAGGAAGCTGGCCATTGTTTTGGAAAACCCTTTCCTTGCCATTTTCTTATTCTTCATCTAACTGAATCTCTTTCTCTCGACTTTTAAAATTGATATTTTTTTGGATTGCTAAAGGGCGTAGGCTCAATGAGGGCGGAATTTGACAGTCCCCCTGAAGCTGCCGTGAGGGAAAGGACATGGGGGCCCCTACAAGGACGGAAAAACCGCAGGGCGCCACTCCTGATACCGTCCCCACAAATCAGACAGGACTGCTGTACGATCATTAACCGGGCATTCATCTCCGGCCCATGTCGCACAAATTTGCGGGTGATTTGGGGCCACCACCCCGAAAATTCAAAAAAGAAGAAAATGAAAGGGAAAAGGACTGGAATAAAATAAAGAAAAACGAAAAACCCGGGAAAAGGAAAAACAAGACACATAAGGCCGATGATGTGGGAATTTTAGGGTGAAAAAGATAGCAAAAAAAGGTGGGCAAACATAAAGGAAAGAAACAGGGGTGGGCACAGGGGGGTCAAAAAACCCCCCCCCCGAGAAGGCCGGCCCCTGGGGCCGAACAAAAGGGGGATCCACTGAGACACCAGAAACCGACACAAGGGACACAGGGTTTAACTTTTAAATGGTCATGGGGATGGGATGATGAAAGTGAAAATGGAAAATGCCCCTTCAGATCGGAAATGCTGACAGCGCTGTACCAAAGCTAAATTTCATGACATATCCCGACGTCAAACCCCGCCCGAGAAGACGGAACTTTCAGTGTTGTTCAGAAATTGAGCAATATTCCAAGACCACCATTAAGTGGAAAAAAAATGGACTTGTTGTCCCGTCCCCCACGACCCCAAAAACATTACCTGGGGAAACGCCCGGGGAGCCAGAAAACCCCCCAAATGAATGGCCCCCGGGGGGAAAAAAACCCCGCCTCCCAACGGGAACACGCAGCGCTAACCAGTACACCACAGCCGTGGGGTGGTGGGTGTGGTTGTTGCGAATGATTGTTTTTTTTTTTTATGCGATGCATATTTGCTCTCTTTCTACATTTAAAACGAATTTAAAATTTTTGTTTGGGGGATAAGAGAGAAGAAGAGAGAGAGAGAGAGAGAGAGAGAGAGAGAGAGAGAGAGAGAGAGAGAGAGGAGAGAGAGAGAGAGAGAGAGAATTCCCATTCTCCTCCTCTTTATTGTGGCCCTCGTCATTGTCTCGTATTTATTTTCTTCTCAAATTCTGTTTCTTTACCCTCTCTCCCAATACTTCATTATCTTTCGTCTTAGTCTCCCTTGCCCATGTTCCCTACCCCCCTCCCTCACTCCTCACCCCCCTTCCACACATACCGCTCCCCTCCAGCCCCCCCTGCTTTATATCCAGTTCAAAGAAGAAAAAGGAACAAGGAATAAAAAAAAAACAACTGAAAAACAAACTGCTTCATCAAATTTGACCTGTGTCAGTTGATTACATTTTCATTTATTTCTTTTAAAAAAGCAGTTACTTTCTCTTCATAAAATTCGGTAAACAGTGCCAATTAATGATGTCAGAATTAGTGTGTCAGATATCTTATTTCCGTTCGCTTAAACTAGGGGAACGTGAGAAAAGGAGGGAGGGGGGGGGGGGTGGATCTGACAGAAAAGGGAGAGCGCGCATTGGGGGGGGGGGGGGGGGGGGGGGGAGGGGGGGAGGAGAGAGGGAAGGGGGATATAAAGGTGAAGGCGAGCATGCTCCAATAACGAGAAAAATTGCGGGTTTGAATTGGAAAGTTTTTTTTGAGTGCCAAGATGGTGACAATCATGCGAGGGGATGGACAGGGTGCTCGTCCTTTTTCGTGAGTTGACTCACTTCTGGTACAGCAACAGAGAGAGAGAGAGAGTGAGAGAGAGGAGAGAGAGAGGAAGAGAGAGAGAGAGAGAGGAGAGGAGAGAAGAGAGAGAGAGAGGAGAGAATGTGCGGTGTTGGGAGTGGAGGAGGGTGGAGGGCATGGGTGCAGGGCCAGATGCAGAGAGAGAGAGAGAGATAGAGAGAGAGAGAGAGAGAGAGAGAGGGGGAGAGAGAGAGAGAGAGAGGACAATTGACAATTGACAATGGTTTAATTGTGTATAGGCCTGTGACCCGTTACAATATCAAAGAAAACAAACCAGTGAAAATATATGTTATCAAATATATACATCTATACATACATTGTCCAATCGAACCTGCTCACATAACTGTGTACGAAAATAGTTCATCTCATTTGTATCGAATTTTCCCGTCGCTTTAAAGCTAGGAAAAGAAATTTAGACATTTGAAGTTGGCTATCAATACTACCATTAAGAATTCCTGCACATTGCCCATATTTTGACAAATAACTTCCTGGACTATTGATGGAATATTTAATTCTAAGGTCATTATAATATGTACATTCAAATAGGACGTGGAATTCGTCTTCACATTCTGCGTAACATAGGGGACAAACAGGATGTTCGGTAGGCAAGAAGCGGAGACAGTGACTTTGAATAGTTGAGACTCCCAACCTGAAACGTACTAAGGCAGTTTTAAAAATTCTATTGTTAATGAAATCAACATATTTTTCACGTTCAAAAATATTCTTGAAAGAATAATAAAGATCAAAACGACTGCTTTCAGACATATGTGAGTACCACCGCTGACAGAAGCAACTAATAAGGCGATCCTTAAGACCCTGAGAAAAAGTTTCTTGTTCCCGACTTCACCGTACATCCAAACATAGCCAAAACCATTTGAACACAGAAGATGCTTTACATGTGATACCCAGTTTTGAACCCTTATATTTCTTTCCTGTAACATATGCAGCATGTTGTATGCTTTTCTAGAGTATCTAGTAGGAGGCTGCTTAAGGAGACGAAACCAAAAGTTGATGCACCTAGCTGCAGAATTAATATATAATGGGTAACGACCCAATTCGCCGTAAACCATGTCATTAGGCGTGAAAGTTGGTACATTGAGTATTAATTTGCAGGCTTGTAGGTGGAGCTTTTCAATAGATCGGTACGGCTTATGTCCCCAT
This sequence comes from Conus ventricosus, assembly GCA_018398815.1. Lineage (NCBI taxonomy): Eukaryota > Metazoa > Mollusca > Gastropoda > Neogastropoda > Conidae > Conus > Conus ventricosus. The sequence continues at coordinate 25,044,438 of CM031598.1, read as the reverse complement.
AATTCTGAACCGTAGAGAAGTGAAGGAACAACTTGAGCATCGAATAGCTTAAAGAAAGTTTGGGAGAAGAGCATCCTATTTTTCTTAGTGTTTTAAGAATCTCGAAGGTGGCTCTCTTCGCTCTAGCGACATGATCATAACCAGTAGCGACATCAAAACTAAGTTTAGTTGAGAAAGTAACTCCCAGATATTTATACGAATTGACAACATTTAATTTATCACTGCCAAAAAACCATTGTTCCTTAACACCTAGAAACCCACCTTTACGAAATACCATAATCTTACTTTTATCTAGATTGACCTTCAAACTTAAATTCAGTGCACGACTGTAGAGAATATTGATTTGATTTTGTAGACCAGCTATCGTAGATGACATAAGGGCTATATCATCCGCGAAAAGCAGGATAAAAAGTTCAATATCATTAGGAGAAAACTGAACTCCATGTTTACCTTTATAAAATATGTCATGGGCAAGTTCATTGATGAAAATAGAAACAGAGTAGGGCTAAGGGAGCAACCCTGTTTGAGACCTTGTAAGCACTGGAAATAGTCAGTATAGGAGTTAACAGATCTGACACATGATTTATTGAGGAATACATGCTCTTCAAAATGTTCAACATATTACCTTGGACACCATTTCTAAACAGTATATTAAACAATAATCCATGCAGAACTGTGTCAAATGCTTTACTGAAATCAATGTAGGCAACGTAGAATTTTTTGTTTTGTGACAGATGTTTCTCAATACACGCATAGAGCGTGAAATATGGTCGATGGTGGAAAAGATTTCCTAAAACCTGCTTGAGCATCTGAAATAACCGAGTTGACTTCTAACCAAGTAACCAGACGCTTATTTAGAATATAGGTGAAAAGTTTACATAGATTATTGATAAGAGAGATGCCTCGATAATTATTAGTGTTATTTATATCCCCTTTCTTATGTAGCGGGACAATAATGGATTTAGTCCATTCGTCCGGAAAAAACACCATCTCTGAATATTTTATTGAGAAAAATGACAAAAAAGGGAACAACTGCATCTTCTGCGCTTTTATAACTTCACTAATGAGACCATCTGGACCAGCTGCCTTCCCACACTTGAGACTTTTAATTGCTTTTCTAACCTCCTCAGTAGTAATAACACCGTCTAAGATTGGGTCAGAAACTGCTTCTGGAACCTCAGATGTCAAACATTCCTCAGTCACAACGACTCCAGTATTTAGTAGGTTATCGAAGTGGTTAAACCATTCAGCCTGTGAAATATCATTCACCATCGGCGACCGTTTACGGTATTTGTTGACCTCAGACCAGAAGGTCTGGGAATCGTTAGCAGCCTTTAACAGAGAGTTAATACGCTCAACTCTGAAATTGTGGCTTTTACAATATTTTAATTGGCCATAATCCCGTCTTAATTGAAGATAAATTAGTCTATCCTGGGGAAGTCCAGATTTATTACTGGCAGCTAGTGCTTTTCTAACTTTGACTTTGGTATCCTGACATTCCTTGTCAAACCAAGAGTCTGTAACTACCTGGCTTTCAAGGATTTAGTTTGACGCATACAGGCACTAGCATTCATCAAGCACTGTGTAAATTCAGACAATGCTTTGTTAATACATATATCAATCAAACTGGTGGCATATTCAACGTTACTCGAGAACATGTGAGTGGCCTTGTTAGCAACAAAAGCATCAATTTTGTCTCTATTCCAGACAGTGATTTCATCTTTAGTGTTAGTGGGTGATGGTGGGGACTGTCTGCCTGAAAGTTCTAACTTAATAGGCATGTGCACAGATTCCATTCTACAACACACAGAGAAACTTTTGACGTTCGGTAATAAGTCGTACGAAATGAGAAAATAGTCTATTACACTAGAACCATGGACAGATATAAAGGTGAAGTCTCCACTGTAACAACCGTGGTTGGATCCATTTACAATACACAAATCAAACCAAGCACACAGGTTTAAGAGGTGTTTCACCAAAAGCATTAAGTACTGGATCATTTGTTGAACGTGATTTCTTGAAAGGATTAATGGGATGACTGGATCAGCAAATAAATCGGTCATATCAGGGAAAGCTATTTGGAGGTCTGCTGTTCTAGCAATTAAAATCACCACAACATACTATTTGAGCCTGTGGGAAACGACTGTTTAAGTCCATGATGCAACTTTCTAAAGCTTCAATGTGACACACAGAATTTGATGACTTGTAAAACACAGAACCTGTTGGTGGAATATAGACAAAAATGATCAAAATATCATGGTCAACTTTTAGCATATCCTTAGACACTTTTACACAAATGACATGATCGATAGAAACTTCTATGAATTTAATAAATTTATTAAATGTTTTTGCTGATTAGTAACAGAAGTCCACCAGATCTGCGACCCATAATTGAATGCTTAAGTGCTTTAGTTCTAAATTTGTCAAAATTCTAAAGTGATAATCTAAATCAAAGGACTCATGAAGAAATGTTTCAATAAGGCATATGACGTCAAAACTTGAACGAAATTAGTAAAGTCCGAGTCAGCAAGTTTGCTAGCTAAACCATCAATGTTCCAAGAAACAATTGACAGGCTCTCTACCATTTTATTAGGATGATCATTGACTGTAACGGGCCGGCCACATTCCTATTTGCTAGCGTTGTAGACTGGAGTGTTGATTGAGTTCATCACAGTGAATTTCTCTGTCAGTCTTGTCTGTTTGCTTTTTTCATTGAGTCTAGTTAGTTTGTTTTTGTTTTGTTTGCGTGTAATTGGAGCTTTAGGGGGTGATGGATTAGTGGTTTCATTGACATGGGTTACACTAGTGTTCTTCACTTTGGATTTGGGATGTCCAGGAACAGGAAAAAAACACCAGCATCGATGTCAGACATTGGCCTGTTATCCGGCGATTTCTCACGGCATGGATAAACAGGACTGCCGAGCTGGGATTCTATGTGACTGTCCACTGAGGGATCGGAGAGACAGGTGTTACCTGGTGTCTGGTTTTCCCACGTCACTGGGTATGGCAGGGTTGACAGGGGACCGCTTCTCACCGTTAAGCACTGGGTTAAGACCCAGAATGGTTTCTTGGGGACGCTGCATTGGATCAGGTCGTGTAGGAAGGCATGCAGTCGAAAGGCTGGAAGACATAGGGTTGGGGTTTGGCTGGGGTGTGCGTTAAAACTGAAGAATTGTTACCATGTGGTGTTGTGCTAGAAGGAGCTGCTGCATTGCCTGAAGGAATTACTCCTATTGCCTTGGGGATTGTGGAGTCTGGGCAATCAGGTTCTTTGTCAGGAATCTGCAGATCATTTCTTTCATCTGATACTGGACACAGTCTCACTCCCCATTTGTCAATCACTGTCTTGGTACGTGGTTGACGTTGGGGTTGTGGCAGTTCAGAATTGGTGTTGGTAGGAGTAAAAGAGTGTCATGACCCAGAGCTTGGTTTTGGGTGACATGGCATCAAAGATAGAGAAGGAGGCGGTGGAAGGAGGGAGAGCGTGACACACCCGGGAATCTTTTATAGTTTATTAGTTTAGCGTTTCACGGACGCCCTGTTGGTTGCTAAGGCAGAATTTCCGTGCGTTAAACGCCCAGGGTTGAGCGAGTGTCAAACCCGGAACCTGTGCGTCTTGTTTCGTCCGTGCAGTGTGTGTTGTCTTGTGCACGTGAGTTCATGTTGAGTGAGTGTCCGCATTCTACCTGCAGGAGCGCAGGGCGCTTTAAGTTCAGTTCTGTCTCTGGCTGGGGTGTCAAGCAGGACTCTTGGCATTGGGTCTTTCGGACCTGAAGGGTGTGGCTTTTGGGAGGCTGTTCCTGGCCCACCAAGTGAAATCTTTGTTCTATGTGAAAGTGGGTCACAATTCAAGATCAAGGTGCGATTCCGGTGACTCCACGTATTGTATGTGTAGGGGTGTAGTCAGTGTGTGGCGCCTCCCTACGATTGGTGTTTTGTCCAAGGTTCTCGGGTAAGTTTGAAGCAAGGTTTGGCTGTTTTGTAAGTGAAGTGATCGATCATTGAGCTAGAGTTGTAGACTTTGTAAATAGGGTCTTGGTCGTATGGGTTAGTTGTTGAGTGCGTGAGAGGTTAGTTGTGAACAAGAAGATAGATGTTTGTAGGTGTAGTCCATTATGGCAGTGGGTAGGCCTCCCTATCTATGACCCGAGTTGTATGTCAACTCCAGTCTTCTCTTTATTATTGGAATCTGTCCTAGGCTGGAGGGGGGGGGGGGTTAGCAGATTATTGGTGCTGTTGCTATAGTGATACTTAAAATTACTTGTGTTATTTTGTTTGAAAGTAGAATCGTCAGGGGGTTATTATTTTGTGGTCGCGTTATTTGGTATATTATGGGTAAGGTCAGGGGGGAAGTGATAGTAGAGAGAAGGGAGGGGGGGGGGGGTGATGACGTGTTGATAATGTTTGGCAAAGTGGCATGGTTGCCCAACTCATGGCTGTGGCGGCTGGCGGTAGCGCTGGTACTGTCACTGTTATGTAGAGACGGGGCTAAGGTTACTGGGGCCATGGTTTTATTTTGGAAACGATTGGGAAATGCCGGTGGCGCCAACTATTTTCAAATGTTGCAGCTTCAAATCATTACGCTGACTCGTTTCCGGTGCCTGCCCATTTTGTGTTCCGGTAGGCGGGGCCCGTCTTCGGGCCAGTTGATGCACGTACGTGCGATGAAGATTTCGATTTGTAAACAGTGTGGGTAGTCTTAACGTGGCTCTGTGTAGTCGGCTGGATGTTAAGCAACGTTAATAACAATAATAATAATATTTATTGATGGATTGCTAGTACTGATAAGAGAGGAGTGTCAGGGGTGTCAATATTGTTTTCTCTTATTGCCGCTGCTGGGTTTAATATTGATGCAGCTACCGGTGTGTTTCTAGTTTTTTTTTTCCTTATTACGTGTGGACCATTACAAAGTGTGACTCCTGCGTGCAGGTTGGGATGCTGAGATTCTGACTACGTTGTTACTGGTTTGGTTGGTGTTGCTATTGGGTCTTGTGGGGTAGTCGACTGTTATTGTTGTTGCTGCCGTTGGCGTTACCTGATGTCATTGATGTTGTGTTATATATTGGGTCACCTCTGCTGCTGCTGGCTAGTGTTATATCCCATGCCAGTGTAATTGTCAGTATGTCAGTATGACGGGTGTCAGTTGTTTCATTGCTTGTTTTGAGACTGGTGTCTAAATCTTATAGTGGTGTTGATACGTTGACTGTGATGGTGCTTGAGACTTCTGTTTGCTTACACCTGTGTTGGCACAGGGGTATAGTTGAGGGGTTTCTTTTGGTGACTGATGGAGCACTAGAACCGTTGTGGTTGTCATGTTGGATGCCTTTTGTGTTTGTGACTCTGAATGGTGTTTGGGCCGTTAGGTCAGTGACATTATGGGGTGGCGGAATATTGATCAGCCAGTCAATGAATGAATGAACATACGTTCTGTCGAGGGGTTCGTCCTTGGTGTGTTAGTAATTGTCTGGCAGGAGTGCAGCTGTATTACGTGTGTTCTGTTGAATGTGACTTGTGACAAATGACGGTGTAGGAATGCGCAAATGTAGTGCGAATCCAACCACTGATTTGGAGCATGCAGGTGTGTCGTTTCCGCTAGTACCACCGTTTCCAGTGGGGATGGGCAGCGTCCGGTGTTGACCAGACGTCTGGGCTGAGGTGACGGCCTGAGGGGCCGACCCAGGCGGAGCTGACCCAGGCTGACCCAGGGGGAGCTGACCCAGGCTGACCCAGGCGGAGCTGACCCAGGCCGACCAGTCGGAGCTGACCCAGGCTGACCCAGGCGGAGCTGACCCAGGCCGACCAGGCGGAGCCGACCAGGCCTTGCAGCCCTGCCGCAGTTGTGGGCGTGCTGGGAAGCGCACGCGCCCATGGCTGGTGGTGGTGCAGTCTCATCCTGGCTCGTACGACCACATCTTTGGGCAGCTGATTCCATGGCGTTAGTCGTCGGGTGTCTTGGGCTGTGATCGCGGGTTTCTACAGCATAACCTTCGACCGCTTATATTTATTTTTTTTCCTCTTTAACCCAGTGCGTGTTCATCGTCTTCTGCATCGTCGCCGTCGTCGCTTGTGTCCACGTTACTCCGTTATCAAAGGTGTAGTGGGCGAAACGGAATAACTGATCTAAATTGTGCGTCCCACAAGCTACAGTGTGCCTAGTTTTCCACCTAGACATGCATCCAAGACGACAATGAGTGGGTGACTTCTATGGTTTGTGGGGAGTCGGTTGGTGGAAGTTTTGGGCATCAAAACTAAGAGTTATGTCTAAGAGTTATGCGACTTGTTGGTCACCAGTGGGTGGTTTCTTGGCCAGCCTGGTTGTGATGTATGCTTGTGCTAGTCGGTTCGATATTTTGTGTTGTGTGTACTGTTGATGTTGGGAGGGTCTATCGTGCAGGATGGTGGTGTGTGCATGAGCGACAGCGTGTTGTATTGAATAAATACATTGTTTATTTGTCAACGTTGTGTGGGTGTGTTGTATGAGAGGAGGGTGTTAGTATAGGTGTTTTCCCTTCAGACCTTAGCGCGTCTGACAAAGAGTTTCCCTGAGATATTGTTGTGCTCATCACGAAGCTGGACTCACTAGGCTTAGGGTTTGGATGCTCGAACGTGGTCCCCTGCTTTCCAGATTCGGCAGTATTTGGGCGTCCTTGTTTGTGGTTGGTTTGAAGGCCGGGAAAGCTCTCATATCTGCTGTCCAGGGGAGACTACCTGGGTTGTTGCTGGGAGGTTGCTGTACCTGGGTGCGACGAAAGTTGAGGTCTGGGACTGGCGGCGTAGAATCACGACGATTCGATGGCTCACAGTATCCTTCGGAGTGGGCTGGCTGGCCACAATCAGTTGTGTCAAACAGATCTGTGTTGGTCTGTGTTGACTCCCTGTGGTCCGTAGTTCTCAATCTGCTGTTCTTAGCACGATGTCGCAGATTCTTTCTGTTGTATACCAGGCGTCCTTTCTGTACATAGACATGTCTTCCCGCATTTCTCTCATCCCTCACAATCTGACTTTGACGGTCAGTAAGGTCAGAGGCGATACGGATTCCTTCACAGCTCGCCAAATCACTTCTACATTCTCTGGCCCTCAGGATGGTCAGCTTATTTCGCCAGCTGAAGAGTCGGACAATGATAGGACGAAAGTATCTGTGATTTCTGTTTCTCTGGCCGAGACGATGTGCATTGTCCACATCGTCGTCAGACCATTTTTTCATGGGAAAGTATCTGTTGAGTAGTTGAACCACTTTCGTCAAGCACTCCTGGTTGTTCTCGTTTTCGCTCTCCAGAACATTGAAGAACCTGAGGTTATTTCGACGTGAGAAGGATTCAACCTTGTCAATTTGGTTCTCCATCTTTTGCGCAGCGTCCGTGAACCAGTCTTTCAAATGCAGTAAACTCCTACATTGTTCATTAAGGGGCGTGAACAGATTAGAAAGGTGGTGCATTTCCTCCCTCAGTTGGGCATTTTCTCTTTGAAGAACTTCGCACCATGACTGTAGTTTATCTACTCCATTCCCAGCCACAGAAGGAGGCTGCATTTGGTACCCTGCCAAGGAGAACAGATTTCTGTGAAGTTCGCTTTGGTGGGCAGGGTTTGAACAAAGCACTGGTTCAGGAGCATAGTTGTGGTCATGGTTATAATGATGCTGGTTACTCCCCTGCATCCACTGTGGCCCTGGGTTACTCTCCACGTCCCCACAAGACAAGAGGTACCAGGTGAGCAGAATGGCATGTGCCTCCAGGAAGAACAGACGTCGTAAACTCTCAGCATGGACGATGAGAACGACACGCCATTTGCCCCGTGTGGACCATCTGGAATCATTGAGGAAGCGAACTGCTACGGCCCACTGGAGAAAGATCCGCTGATGACCAGCAAGATAGACACCGAGGGAAGAGAAGGGAGGGTACATGAAGAATGAGAAGAGAAAAGGGGAACAGCACGGCCGCAGAGTCGAGGCGAGTAATATCCACAGGTATTCGGTGAGCAATGATTGACGCTTGAATAGCAAGTTGCTATCAGCACTGTAGCAATGAACACAGTTTTTGCGAGAGAAATAGGCCACAGGAGTTTGATTTGGTAAACCTGTGTTGGGCGTCCCGATTTCTTGCCACAGCGATTCATTCTATTCCCACTGTAGTCTTGATCACTGTTTGCACGTGCAGATGTCGTCGTTGTTGTTGGTGCTTTGCTTGTTTTGAACATGGAGTTCACATTTTTCAATCGTACCTTGGTGTCACCAAAAAAACAAATCAATAAATAACTTGACAGTGTCAACCCGAATAACTCACTTTTTAACACCAGTCGAATGCGCGCACCTAGACAAACAGCCTGATGCAAAATTTGACACAGTCAGTCTGCTACAGCCATCAAAAGTCAACCATATCAAGACGAAGTCGACCAAAGCTGTCACACAGGTTGAGCACTCAGCGAGAGACGAGAGAGAGAGAGAGAGAGAAGACAGACAGACAGACAGAGACACAGACAGGATACAAACACGCACTCGGACACACGTGGGGACAGGTAGACAGGCAAACAAGCAAACGGACAGGCAGAACGGACAAACAAGGTGTTGGTAATGTCAGTGTTTGTTCTGCCCTTTGTTGCTTGCTGTGCCTGACGACCTTCTTCACATTAATCCGCAACAGTCTCTTCTTCCCGTGGTTGCTCCCCTCTCAAACTTTAACCCCCAGGCGCAAAACGCTCCGCCACTAACATGCTTCTCTTCTTAGATGTTGAGTGTACGCATACGAACGTTGCCCTGGCTGGGGACGATCTGAACTGATATCACTGTTGTATTCGATAAGAAAAACTATTTCTTGAAGTGAAAGTCAGAAGAAGAAGAAGAAGAAAAGAAAAGGAAGAAGAAGAAGAGAGGGACAGATATGGGGAGTGGAGGGACAGGGGAAGGGAGAGAAAGAGAGAGGGATGGATGGATGGATGGATGGATGGAGGGAGGGAGGGAGAGTAAGCCAGAGAGGGAGAGAGAGACAGACAGACAGACAAACACACAGACACATAGATAGACAAACAGACACAGGCCAAAAACACAGGCACGGAAATAGACAATCTGAAGGACACATTCCTGATATCTTGGAAATTCAGCATTAAGACTGAATTAGAGAGAAAAAGAATCCAGCATGATGGTCTTTACCTCCCTGTTTTCATCCAGATTTCTCCTTGTTGTTGTTGTTGTTTTTGTTTATGTTGTTGTTGTTGTTTTTATTTATATGTTTTTACAGTAAACAAGTGGGTAACTATAGCTCTTATAAGAAAACCTAACACAGAGGTTTTCTTATGGGAGCTAAGGTTACCCCACTTGTTTACTGTTTATTGTTTACTGTTCCCTGCCTCATTTCATTTCCAATTATATGTTGTTGTTTTCGTTGTTGTTGCTATTGTAGTTATTAACAATACTTTCATGTTATGTATGGTACCTATATAATGTTTACCAATGATTTGTTTTCTATACCTGATTTCATCCACACATCCTTCTTCATACAGAAGACGTAAACAATAATCAGGGCAGGAGATCTGGGGGAGATGGAAGTGGCGGAGGGAAGAACTTGGTTTAGGGAAGTGAGGACCATGGAAGGGGCACAGGTGCATGTGTGTGTATGTCGGGGGGTGGGGGTGGGGGGTGGGGGGAGGATCACTAGTACCCTAACACCGCACAGACTAAGAATGGCTGATATTTTCACCTCGCCTGTTGCTTCGTCTGACGTAAAAGCTTTGTTTGCCGCCTGGCTAAGAAATCAATTCTGGTGTGTAAGGTTGTGACGAGAGTTGGAAGTGGGTCGGTGGGTCCTCTAGGGGAAGGACTTGATATGTTTTCTCTATGAACATTATATTAAAATTTCAGATCCACCCTCTCTCTTACTAGTGGTGGAAGGAGCAATTTCCGGTACTAGTCATCGAAAGACATTTTTATTTGTTCCTGGGACTGTTAAAATACTCAACAGTGGCTCTGGGATAAGTTTCCTTAGGCTTGTACTTCTAAAAGTACTTGTAGCTCTGAGAGCCAGAATTAGAGAGAAATTCAAACATTCAACACTGAGTGAACGACAAATAACTGACACAAGTTAAGTGCAACTCCACAACGTCAACTTTACTTGCTTACACATGGGTAAGTAGTTAAAGTTAGTTTACAATAGACATGCCTGTCCTATAGGCTGAGTTTTGGTTCTCACTTTTTCATCAAAAGTGTGGGAAAATTCTGAATGAGTTGAGTTGAACTGAAGTCCACTTGGAATAACAGCCTTAACTGATATTGCAGAGAATAGCTGATCTCTCTCTTGTGGCTGGTGACACATCCTGCTATGTAGACCTGTTGCTGTAGTGCTGGGCTGTGGTGTGTCTTCACAACCTGTCTTGTCCAGGGTATGTAGCATATCCACAGGATGTAGCGTAGCCATGGTATGTAGCGTAGCAACCTTATGTAGCATGCCATGGTCCAGATCTGCGATAAACAGAACCTTTTCGGTAGTTAAGTAGCTGAAAGTCTGGCTTGTCGAATTCACACATCTGCCCTCTACCTTTCAGAAGAGGTGTGAGAACTCAGCCACAAAGGATTACCCTAGTATAGGTTTCTACATAATTATCAATCTCACTTTTGTTTAGAGATGGAGTGGGTTTACAAAAGAGTGGGGAAACAATG
>CM031598.1:25030407-25033693 GCA_018398815.1 Conus ventricosus | reverse complement strand
CCCCCCCCCCCCACCCCTGCTCTTCTCTTTTTTTTAATTGTTTTTGTTTTTTTCTTGTTTGTTACTTTCTCATTTCTTCTTCTCTTTTACTTCCAGTTACTTTTTATTTTCTCCCGATTTCATTTTCTACCAGTGTGTGACTTGATTTCCAGAAAATCGGGCGGCTGTGTCAGTGCTGGAATAAAAGGGGGTGGGGAGGGAGGGAAATGTATGCGTGTAAGAGAGAGTGACAGACAGACAGACAGAAGACAGGCAGGCAGACAGACAGGCTGGCACAGACGGGGGAAGGGAGGGGGGGGGGGGGGGCATAAGTTACGAAAAAGAAAAATTGTTCGAAAAAAACTATTAGATATATTAGATATCTGAGCAATAATCGCAGATATGTACTTGTTCGTTTTGAACTTTTTCGTTTGTGAGTTTGCACTTGTTCAGCGTTTTCTTTCGCTTATCCTTAACCTTATGTGCAAGAGCATCATGACAAATCCAGACTAATGTTCTACCCTCGTAAGTAGAAGACTCTCTCTCTCTCTCTCTCTTCTCTCTCTCTCTCTCTCGAGAGAGAGAGAGAGAGAGAGAGAGAGAGAGAGAGAGAGAGAGAGAGAGAGAGAGAGAATATTGGTATATAACAAGACATCAATCAATCTCTCTCTCTCTCTCTCTCTCTCTCTCTCTCTCTCTCTCTCTCTCTCTCTCTCTCTCTCTCTCTCTCTCTCTGAATATTGGTATATTACAAGGACATCAATGTCTTCGTTTATTTTCTTCTTTCTCGTCTGCTTTATACAGATAGATAGACAGACAGATATATACATACATACTAAGATACATGGATAGATTCTTGTTGTTTTGTCTTTTTTCGCTATTCTTCTTTCTATTCTCTCTTTCTTATTGTACTTTCTGTCCTTCATCTTTCTTCTTTTCTGTCTGCTAGCCCCCATTCCGGAATATTTCAGGGGAAGGGAAGTAATCACAGTTTCATTTCACGCACGAATTTAGCGAATTACCTGACGGGTGTGGCTTAGGGGCTTCCAAGGGGAAGAATTTCCCACAAATTCACCCTGTTTCGATTGTTCCGTGGGCGTGCGGGTGCGGCGCGCGCGCGCACACAGACACACACACACACACACACACACACACACACACACACACACACACACACACGCACGCACGCACGCACGCGCACGCACGCACGCGCGCAAGCGCACGCACGCACGCACGCACGCACACCACACACCACGCATACACACCACACACACACACACACACACACACGCACACGCACACACAGCACACACAGACACACATGCCACCACACACACACAACACACACACACACACACCACACACACACACACACACCCCACACGTATATGCACACACACGCGCGCACTTGCACGCACGCATTCACACATACACACAGTACACACACACACACATACACACATACACACATGCGCGCACACGCACACACACACACACACACAAAACGCGCGCGCGCGCGCGCGCGCGCGCGCGACACATAAACACTCACTCATGTGGAGACACACACTCTCTCTCTTTTCTCTCTCTCTCTCTCTCTCTCTCTCTCTCTCTCTCTCTCTCTCTCTCTCTCTCTCTCCTTGTCACTCTGACAAAAACGGAGGGAAAGGGAAAAAAAATAAGATGGAAAGAGAGAGAGAGAGTGGCATCACTGTAAGTTTTGAATGTGAGAGAGAGAGAATGTGTGTTGTGTGGTGTGCGCGCGCGTGTGTGTGTGTGTGTGTATGTGTGTGTGTGTGTGTGTGTGTGATATTTCCTACTTTAGTACCCTGACTTCCTGAACGCCGTTTCTGGGTCAAGATTAAAGGGTCTTCCAGACATCCTAAGTCTCGCTAATGGATGTTGTGACACTATTTCAAGGGTCACGGGCCTAATTAACGTAGTTATCGGAACTGTACGCTTTTCTTTTAAAGCTTCAGTCTCTGTTGAACGTTCATCCTGTATGTTCTTCCCTCCACTGTCTGCAGTACTGATGGAAAGGTGACCCAGAGAAAAAAAAGAAAACAACAAACAAACAAACCGCATTTGCTTAGAATCGTTTAGGTAGGTGGGGTTGGGAGTAGAAGGGGAGGGGAGGAGGGTGGGGGCACCTGAATGAATGATTAGGGTTGTAACGCCACAGAGAGCGAGAGAGAGAGAGAGAGAGAGCGAAAAGGAAGATGATAATGAGAGGAAGAAGAAGAAGAGAAGAAGAAGGTGATGATGATGATGGATGATGATGATGTGATGAAGATGATGATAATGATGATGATGGTGATGATAGCAACAATAATAATATTAATGATGATGATGAAGAAGATCATGATGATTATGGTGGTGGTGGTGGTGGTGGTGGTGGTGAACGAATTTTGTTTTAATGATAAATAGAACAAAATCAAATGAAATAAAATACGATGAAATAACATGAAATAAATTTAGATAAGATAAAACAAATAGAATAGAATGAAATAAAACAAATCGAAACAGATTTTTCAAGCAAAGTGCTCGAAAAACTGTCGTCAGAGAACTTGGAAAAACTTTTGATCTAAAATAGGAAACTGGACATACTTTACAAACCCACTCAGTCAGACAGACAGGACAGACACAAGGGGGGGGGGGGGGGGGGGAGAGACAAAATGAAAGTGGGAGGGGCATAAAAAAGGAAATGAAGAATGATTATGAGAGAGAGAGAGAGAGAGAGAGAGAGAGAGAGGAGAGAAGAGAGAGATGAGAGAGAGAACAAAAATGAAAATAACAAAACTACAGAAGATAGATATTGAAGTAGCTGCAAAGTGAGACGACTGCAGGCGGAATTTCTAAACAAATCTTAAATAAATGTTAGCGAACCGCCCAGAGAAACGTGGACAAGCGAGTCACAAGACAAAACACGACGCGTTTCGACCTCTTAGGTCTTCTTCAGGCAAGATACAAACAAATAGGACAACGAAAATTTACTTTAAAAAAAAATTAAGACAGGAGTACTACCACTCTTGGTGACAATAAGGCAATAGCAGCTGAAGTATGGGAGAAAGGAGAGTGGGTTAGAGGATTCTTAAACAGCAGGGTTGCCGTGGCAACAGTCCCAGCGGCGAAGGCGAAGGTATGTCAATGCTAGTGGTGGTAGTATCAATACTAGCAATAGTATTACTGAATGATACTGCTAACAACCATTGTGGAGGTTAAGGTAATAAAAGCATGATACAGAATATATTTAGAAAATACTTTTTATTATAATCAAATCAAATCAATAAATAAATGAAACATAAGTTGT
>CM031598.1:25012907-25020407 GCA_018398815.1 Conus ventricosus | reverse complement strand
TCTCTCTCTCTCTCTCTCTCTCTCTCTCTCTCTCTCCTCTCTCTGTTATAAGTCTTGCATCTCATTTTTATCCCAGTCCTCCTACCTATTACGTGTGTGGTGTGTGTGTGTGTGTGTGTGTGTGTGTGTGTGTGTGTGTGTGTGTGTGTGTGTGTGTGTTATTGTTGTTGTTTTTTTCTTCTCCGTAGTCCTGTTCATAGGATCTCCACAAAATTTCTGATTTATGTAAAATGTTTAGACGTGGTCACCATATGAGCAGTCTGAAAAATGATCTCCATGGGATGAAAGATTGTGATTCTTCTTGTTTTCCAAGAACGATCATTAATCCACAGCGTGTGTTTTGTTTGTTTTGTTTGTTTTGTTTTTGTTTTTGTTTTTGTTTCTTGCTTTAGTTTACTTTCATTATAGTTCAATGTGACCCTGCAGTCAGCACATTATTTTCACTTTTTTTTTCTCTCCAAAAATCACATTGTTGTTCTGTTTTGTTCAATTAACTAAAGATGACACGTGAAAGAAGAAGATTTGATGTCAAACACTGAAAAGTAAAGTATGTTCTGAAAACGCATACATTTACACTTTGCTAAGTTATTTATCTCAGTCATAATCGAGAAACAACCTCAGTCCACGTATTATGCGTTTCAGAGAACCCATAGCCTAAATAGTCTTTTTTTTTTTTTTTGGTAACAATACATTTTTCCCCCAATATTAGAACATGGTTAAAACAGGATAATAAATGACAGCATTCTCCAACCAAAAAGGGTTTTTTTTACAACTATTTTAGACATTATTCATTCAAACTGAAATTACATGCCATAACAAAGTACAATATGAAAAGTGATATTTCTCATAATGTTAGACTAAAACCTGGCAAAGAAGTCCAAATATGAATTTTGAAGAGAACCATAAGAAAGAAAAGCCAAGAAAAACGACAACAACAAAGCACACGCACGTAACTCCAGGTACCCCCCGGTCTCACAGACGCCGAATCACAAAAAATTCGTAGTACCTCGGGAGACAGCGTTTTTTCCCGAATCACTACGAAAATTTGGTTTATCTTTTCATCTCGAGGCGTTCGGTCGACCTTGAGGGCATATTCCCCGAAGTACAGCGATTTTTGTTCCCGAAGTGCTACGATGTACTACAATTTCACCCCGATTTTCTCCCGAAGTACGCCGAGTTTTGGATCCGAAGTACTACGAAGTATCACGAACCACACTGACTGTCCTGATTTGTAAGTACGAAGTACTACGATGTACGACGAACTACGACGAACTACGCCGACAACTCCGGATCTATTACGAGTTTCAAATCTCCTCCAAGAATTTGCTCCTGAATTTGAACAAAAGACAACACACCTCAGTATATAAACCCCTCCATTTTCAGTTGAGAATCAGTCATCGTCGAAGTTCTGAAGTGACAACATGCCAACCACAACTGAAGAAGTCATCATTGCCATCCTGTGCTACATCCTCATCGACATCGAGAAGAGGGAGAAGGCCCTGGCTGAACCAGATCTCCTTCGGCAGCAGCAACGGCTGGAACACGAGCAGCACCGGCCACAGCGCAAGCACAAGAAAAAAAGGCGGTGGTGGGTGCGGCCCTGGCTTACCCCAGAAGGAGGCAGAACATCGGGCAGTACCACCAGCTGCTACAGCGTGAACTCTCCGTCCATGACCACCCATCGTTCATGAACTACCTGCGCATACCACTTCGGCGTGACTCGGGGTGCATCGGGGGGAGAAGTACGCGGAATTAGGGCCTGTTTCTGTCCCGAACTACGCCGAACTGACTACTACGAAGTACACCGAAACACTACGAAGTACTATGAAGTACACCGAAACACGCCGATTTCTTATCAATTCGGGACGGCTTCTGAATTCGGGGAAAAAATTTTGCGCATGTTGAAATTTTTCTCCCGAAGTGTTTTTGAGCCCGAATTGACGCCGATTTGATTCACGAAGTATTACGAAGCTCCCGAAGCTAGCCGAATTCAACCCGAATTTGAAAATTCAAATTCGGACCGATTCCGGCTCTGTGAGACCGGGGGTAATAAAGACAAGCATACGAATATACTGTAATGTTGCTTATAGCCCAGCCGACTGCAAAGGGCCATATCAGGGCTGTCACCACGTTGAAGTCCGCTCACAAGTCACAAAAAACCCACACCTTTCACACATCTCTTTAATATCACCTTGTTAAAAAGGCATCGGAAACTTCGTTCAAAAATTTTCTTCCATAAAATCTTAGATCAAATGAAAAATGTTAATCTCTTTCAAAATATACAGACAGACAGACGGACAGAGAGACAGACAGGCCGACAGGCTGGCAGAATGTCGACAAATAGATAAAAAGGCAGATATGTGAAGACATTTTCACTCCGGTTAATTCAGTTACATAGAATGAGGATGAAGCAAATGAAGGTGGGGTTAAACTATGATGAGAGGGACTGAATGGATTATAAATGTCTACTTTGGGCCTGAAACCTATTGCCTATATGTAAACTGTCGAGTTACAATACCTGTCATACGTAAGGTTTTCTTTTTTTTTAATAACTTAACTAATACATTATCTAATACATATGAATTCGTTGTTTTTTTGCTTAAATCAACTGCAAAAGTCTTATAAGGAGTCCACTTGGCAACAAAATCATTATGTACCATATTAATGCGCGCAAGATCCTCCAACCTCAAGCTGATCTGACAATCAAACTGGTTTCATATGGTCAGTGCTAAATCAGTGATGGTCCGGAGGGCTAAGCTGGTCATGGCTTAATCCCTTGGGAGCCATCTACACTTCCTGACTTGGCCTGGCCCCGATAAAAAGAAGTGTCCAGTTTTAGTATAAGTTAAAAAAAAAAAAAAAAAAGAGGATGGGGAAGAGTGCGGAAGTGGGGTGAAAGGAACAGGCGAGGGGGAGGGGGGGGGGGTGTAGAATTGAGTCAAGCAAGCCAAACTCCACCTATTTCAATGTGCTCTCCAGGTCTGCCCCTCTGAAACGTTTTTTCCCTCCCCTTTCCCACCTACACCCTTCCTTCGCTCCCCATCCTCTCTGCCCCATCCACCTTGCTTCATCTCTTTCATTTTCCTGACCTTTTTCCTTTCAAGTCCTAGCGCGGTTTTTGGATCAGTGCCAGACCAGCAACAGATACCACACTCTTATCGGTAAAAGTGCTCCACTCCGCCGTTCCTCATCCTGCTCCTCCTTCCCTTTGTCCATCCCTCATTCCATTATCTGTCCCACCTCTTCCCTCCCTCCCTCCTCCACACTCTCATCTTCTTCCTCCTGCTTTCCCAGGCGATTCTATCCTGCTAACTATACGACCCCTTGAGAAACAATGCTGGAGGTTTATTGGAGCTTGCCTGCGTTCTTGCTAATGATGGAGGATGAAAGGTCAGCACGGTGCCTGCAGTAACTGAGAATGCTTGGATTATGAGCTGTTCGTTTAGTTCTTCTTGTAATAGGTGAATGATCTCTCTCTCTCTCTCTCTCTCTCCTCTCTCTCTCTCTCTCTCTCTCTCTCTCTCTCTCTCTCTCTCTCTCTCTCTCTCTCAAAAGAATGTGCTGAACATGTCATGTTTTTATCGTATAATCCCCAAAATAGCTCGCATATTTGCAACTAAGATCACCATACATTCAAAAAGGGAGTGTCATTTATATGCCAACTTGGCGTCCTTGGGGAAAAAAATGCACAAGTGGTGCTTCTGTGTGTGTGTGCATGTGTATATGTGTGTGTGTGTGTGTGTGTTTTGCTGTGTGTGTGTGTCTGTATCTTTATTTGTGTGTGTGTGTGTGTGTGGTGTGTGTGTGTGTGTGTGTGTGTGTGTGTGTGTGTGTGTGTCTGTGTGTCTATGTGTGTTTGCATATGTGTGTGTGTCTGTAACTGGTGTGTGTGGTGTGTGTGTGTGTGTGTGTGTGTGTGTGTTGTGTGTGTGTGTGTGTGTGTGTGTGTGGTTAGTGTGTGTGTGTGTGTGTGTGTTAGTGTGTGTGTGTGTGTGTGTGTGTGTGTGTGTGTGTGTGTGTGTTTGTGTGCACGCGTGGTCGAGTGTGTATGTGTGTGATGGCAATGATAGACGTACCTTTACGCACTTTTATAGGCTTATGCCCCATGAGAAGGTGAGCTATTCCACGGATTTATGCCTACGTTCTTTTCTTCTTTTTTTGTCCTTTTTTCAGTAGCTGGGGCCTGAATGAAAATAAAGGTAATCAATGTCAGTAACCAAAACCCTGTGAGTCATCTGGCTGTAAAAGTTGTCATACAGTCATAGCTAAGTCAATGAAGGGCTGGGTGGGAGGTGGGGAGGGCGCTATGCTGAATCAGCTTTCATTCGGGAAGACCGAACAAGGCTACTTAAGTCTTGTCTGTCCTCAATATCCAGTAGCCGGTTTTAGTGTAGGCAAGAAGAAGACGGAATGACATGCGGAAGGAGTTGAGGTGGTGTGGGAGACTGTGAGAGGGTAGGTGCAGGGAAAGGCACAGGGGAAC
Organism: Conus ventricosus; assembly: GCA_018398815.1. Taxonomy (NCBI): domain Eukaryota; kingdom Metazoa; phylum Mollusca; class Gastropoda; order Neogastropoda; family Conidae; genus Conus; species Conus ventricosus. The sequence goes on along the minus strand of CM031598.1, from coordinate 25,015,924 downwards.
AAACAAAATCTCCAAAAATAGTTCCCTTGCACTCGTTTTCCCTCCCTATCCCCCCTTCCGCACCCTCTCCCTCCCTCCATTCCTACCCTATATATCCCAAGCTCCCCTCTCCCCTCTTTCATTTTCCTGACCTTTTTTCTTTCAAGTTCCAGTGCGTTATTGGATCAGTGCCAGACCAACAACAGATACCATACTCTTATCGGTAAAAGTGCTCCACTCCGCCGTTCCTCATCCTGCTCCTCCTTCCCTTTGTCCATCCCTACCTCATTCCACTACCCCTCCCATCTCTTCCCTCCCTTTTTTTCCTCCACTATCTCATCTTCTTCCTCCTGCATTCTCGGCGATTCTATCCTGCTATCTATACAACCCTGAGAAACAGTGCTTGAGGTTTATTTGGGCATGCCTGCATGCTGGCTAATGAGAAACAATGCTGGGGGTTTATTACGGCATGCCTGGGTGCTGACTAATGAGAAACAATGCTGGAGGTTTATTACGGCATGCCTGGGTGCTGACTAATGAGAAACAATGCTGGAGGTTTATTACGGCATGCCTGGGTGCTGACTAATGAGAAACAATGCTGGAGGTTTATTACGGCATGCCTGGGTGCTGACTAATGAGAAACAATGCTGGAGGTTTTTATGGGCATGCCTGGGTGCTGACTAATGAGAAACAATGCTGGAGGTTTATTTGGGCATGCCTGGGTGCTGACTAATGAGAAACAATGCTGGAGGTTTATTACGGCATGCCTGGGTGGTGACTAATGAGAAACAATGCTGGAGGTTTATTACGGCATGCCTGGGTCTGACTAATGAGAAACAATGCTGGAGGTTTATTACGGCATGCCTGGGGCTGACTAATGAGAAACAATGCTGGAGGTTTATTTGGGCATGCCTGGTGCTGACAAAATGAGAAACAATGCTGGAGTTTATTTGGGCATGCCTGGGTGCTGACTAATGGGAAACAATGCTGGAGGTTTATTTGGGCATGCCTTCATGCTGGCTAATGAGAAACAATACTGGAGGTTTATTTGGGCATGCCTGGGTGCTGGCTGATGAGAAACAATGCTGGAGGTTTATTGAGCTCCTGCATGCTGGCTAATGATCTAGTTGTGACTTATGACCTGGAGGGTAATAAAAGGTCAGCACACGTGCCTGCAGTAAATTGAGAATGCTTAGGAAATGAGCAGCCTCCTTTCTTCTTGTAATGGGTCCGTGATCTCTCTCTCTCTCTCTCTCTCTCTCCTCTCTCTCTCTCTCTCTCTCTTCTCTCTCTCCTCCTCTCTCTCTCTCTCTCTCTCTCCTCCTCTCTCTCCTCTCCCCCCTCTCTCTCCTCCCTTCTCTTCTCTCTCTCCTCTCTCTCTCTCTCCTCTCTCTCTCTCTCTCTCAAATGTTTGGATAAGTAATTGAATGGTGAACGAAAACATTTTTATTAAGAACTCAAACAAAGAATGATGGATGGTTTATAACAAGACTGGCATAGTACAATCGAAAATAGCGAGAGGTATATAAGCTATAGGACATTCAAAACAACACACCAGCTAGAACAGTATGTCGAAGACATAACAATTTCGAAGTTTAAAAGAGCACTAGTTAAATTTAGACTCGGCATAAGCGAAATAAATATAAATAAGAAATATATAGATAAGACAGCAGAAACAACATGCCCCTTTTGTCCTAACGACGAAACCGAACTACATTTCTTAATAAGATGTCCCAAATATAAGCAACCAAGGGAAAAGTATCTACAGAAACATTTTAAGAACCTACCTAACAAAACTTTACAAGGAATACTGCAACAAACAAAGACAGAAATTATCAGAGATGTTGCCATGTATAATCTATTACGCAATGCGCATCAGGGAAGACTTATTAAGCAATAAATAAAATATGGACGCAATTCTAAAAGAAAGCTGTTTAGAAGTAAGTTCTCATCAATTAGTAAGTAGAAATGCTTTATATAAGCTTGTTACACAAACTAATACAAGAGCATAGGCCAGAGTAATAGAGATATACCGGCCCAGGTTTATAGGCCAAGGAAAGAAAATTTGTATCCGATTTTGATCTTGATGTTGATTTTGATTTTGATTTTGATTCTGATTGATGTTTGATGTTCGATGTTCCAATTCCTGTTTTGTTGGTGTTGTTGTTGTTTTTCTTATTTCTCGATTTTTGACCTATGGGTACGAAGGAAAGAGAGGAGTGTTAATTTAAAAGGACTTTGACAGAAAGCATGTATGACGTTTAAACCTATATTTTGTTTTTGAGCATTGATTTTTGATCATTGATTTTAGACCATTGACTAGAATTTCTATCAAGTATTGTTCGAATAACTATCGATGGCTAACTACCGATTGAACTATTGATTATGGATTATCGACTACTGATTATTGATTATCGGTTATATTGTAGATATGTATATATGTCCCATCTTGTCTTGTAACTCCATTTACGTATGGGCTGGTGGCCTCGTAAATAAACATCGTGTGATCGTGTGATCTCTCTCTCTCTCTCTCTCTCTCTCTCTCTCTCTCTCTCTCTCTCTCTCTCTCTCTCTCTCTCTTTTCCAAGGTTAAACAGATGTGGTAAACATTTCAATTTTATAATCACGTCATCCCAAAATAGCACACATCATCACAAGCCCTTCATTCAAGAAGAGGATGTTATTTATATGCCGTTTTGTCCTATAAAAAAAAAACCGTGCACTCTCTCTCTCTTTCTCTCTCTCTCTCTCTCTCTCTCTCTCTCTCTCTCTCTCTCTCTCTCTCTCTCTCTCTCTCTCTCTCTCTCTCTTTGTGGCTACCTGTGTGTGTGTGTGTGTGTGTGTGTGTGTGTGTTGTGTGTGTGTGTGTGCGTGTGCGTGCATGAAGGCAATAACATGCATGACTGTCTATCCATATGGTCTTACTGAAGGTTCATATGTGCAGTATCGCTTTACGGGCTTGCAACACCATGATTTTGTTTACATCTCTCTCTCTCTCTCTCTCTCTCTCTCTCCTCTTCTCTCTCTCTCTCTCTTCT